>JAOXJK010000023.1:76461773-76490702 GCA_025774025.1 Xenus cinereus
ATTTTTTGCCTATAGAATGCTCATTTGTTAAAACTACTTGTGAAAAACTTTGTATTTAATTTTTAACTTGTTTGCTTAACTCTGAAATTAGGCAGAGAGAAGGAGAAAGAGAAATTCATTACTCTGAGCTTTCACATGCCCAGATAATTAGAATTTCAGTGGCAAGCTCCGCTTCAATTCCAGAATTGAAGGACATGTATTCTCTTTTCTGTCACATCATATAATTCCGATCTGGATTTATGACCAGGTTCCCAAAGAGATTCTCTAATGGAAGTCAGAAATTTAAATTGTCAAAATGGGACTGAGTTGCAAAAAGAACTTGGCTATCGCAGGGTCAAATGGTACCATTAACTTCCAGAGGCATGGCATGCAACTGAAGTCCACAGCCCAGAGATTAATTCTGTAGCCCAGAGTTGAACATTGTCTCCCAAACACAGCACTGAGTAAGGAGAGCACCGTAGAGTACGGCACCACGATGAGCACATGCACAAGCCTTGGCATCCTCTTGCGTGCTGGGTATGAGTTTCTAGAGATGTGTATCAAAACGCATCACCCTCCAGGATGCAGGTGTCTTACTGAGCCCTGTCAGGAAGCCGTGCCTCACCGTTCAGCAGTAACAGTGGGGTTGTGATTTGTCCTCACTTCAGCCATCTTGCAGAGCAATGCCTTAACTTCCAGACTGCAAAGAAGCCTTTCTGGGATCATGTTTTTAATTGCATTCCTTCCTTTTTACAAAAGCACTAAAGTTGGTTTGGGCCAGATGGTGAGAGGACAAGGGTAAGGAAGTACGGATGGCTCACTTTCAGGAGATCACTTACTGTAGGTTTGCTCCAGGATAGCTTACATATTTAAAGAAGCATTTCCAGAGGGATGGAAACCCAAGGCTCTCCTTCCTAATTGAATGTTTCCACCTGTCCGTATCTGCTGAGAAGTTACACGTCCTTTGCTGTGCAGATGATTTGGCGGGGATGTGTGAATTCCCTCTGGAAATGTAGGTACGCAGTTCCTACGGGTGTTTGAAAGCTGGCCTCCTGAATGCAAAGGTAGCGTTCATTAGCTTCCTCTCCCACTACACACACACATTCACACTCCCTGTCAAAGCCGTTCTTATAATCTCAGAACGCCTGATGAAGGGTTTAAAATGAAACAACGGTCACCCCAAGCCGTGAATTGTTCTTTAAGAAACCTCACAGGACTGAACTAATGGTATACAGATGGCAAAGTCATGGTTTCTAGACCTCACTTGTGCTGATATGTGAAGCAGGTCTCAAACAGCTCAGGTGGCAGGAGTGGATGCTTCAGCCATTCACAAAACGGCAAACAAAGTACTTAAACTTATAGCCAGGCCTATATTACTAATCTGAGCAGTGCCAGAGCAGAGGAGTGGCATTTGCTCATCCTTACTGTCACAAGAGTCCCTGCTAGAGCTCTGGCCTGGGACATTTGTGACCATGCTGCTAACTCCCAAGTGCTGCCTGGGAGCTCAGCATGATTTGGGGAGTGTTCTTGCAGGTGTTTTTCATGTGGCCACCCTGCTTTGGAGGCCCAGGGAGCTTCAGACCATGGCTACTGCTCTTTTGTGACAGCTGGCCTCAGGGCCAGAACATGGTCTTGAGCACATTTTGTTTCCAAGTCTGGTTTACTCATTTGTATTGTCCTGAGCTAAACTGCAACAGAGAAATAGGGGATTTTTAAAGACTGATTCTAAGCCCTTCGTTCTACCTAAAATTTATTTTTGATTCATGTGCATTCATTTTTAAAGCTAGCTAGAAACAAAAATATACTGCTGTTATTTTCTGGTTTAAATTCAGAAGCCAAGGCAGAGAGTTTACCAAATTCTTACCAGTTAAATTCAATCAAGACTAATGATCTATGTGTCCCCAAAACATTTGTTTAAATTGTTGCCATAAATGTAGACAGAAAGCAATCCAAACGAAATGCAATGAGAAGGTGGCAGCTGTTACTGTTACACAGCAGAGGTAACTCATGGGTGGTGGTGGTAGTGAAGGGTAATATGTTGGGATGAAGATCATCTTTAAATAGATAGAGTTAAGAGCTTTTTAAATCTTACTAGTCTGAATTTATGCTTCCATGAGTGTCTAAAAGAATAATACAAATGCTAAAAACAGTGATTAAAGACTTGAAGCACCACTACTGATATCTTGTTATAACTGAACACAATATATGTTATAACTGTTATAATGTTCTTGAAAAAAAACCCTCTTTTATACCACATTTTGGAAGTACCTGATATGGAGCCTTCTATTACACAGAATTCTTTTATCAGCCATATTTAATGCAGATTAAATAAGATTTAACTGTTATGATATACTAGATTTCAGTCTGATTCCTTAGTAAATTCACCCAAAAAGAAATGTGATTTCCTGGAAATAGAGAAAGCATGTCCTTTTGATTAAAATAAAAGAAAAAAAGCTTTAACAGCCCCAAACTGATGAGCTGTGTTTATTTGAAAATGTGTCAGAGCATATTCTTTACTACTGAACACTGATACTTCTTGCAGGTTTAGAAACTGAGATACACCTTAAAAATTTTATTTGATAATTGCATTCATCTATACTTTCTTTCAAGAATGCAATAGCAGCATATCAACTATACTGTGTCAAAAACCCCTCTAACCCATATAGTATCAAAATCAGTGATAGCATTGATCTTTCGAAAAAGCAGAGACCAAAAAGAATTTGCTTCTGGAAAAAAAGAAAAAAGAAAAAGACAGACAAAGAAGTCTTTAGTGTTTTTTTCTCCAGCAGCAGCAGAGTAGGTACTTTATTTAGAGGAAGCAGACGTCTAATTCCAGAACAGGGTCTATATTAAGACTGTTGCAGGAGGTAGGCATTTAACATGAAATAGAGCATTACCATGAATTGGAAATAATAATAATGTGTTTTTCTTCTATGATTGATTTTTTTATTTTCTTGTAAACTGAAATTCCTTCTTTAGGCTAAGATAAATTGAGTCAACCTGGCTACCTACTTCTTTCAATATATAGGACAAAGAATACCATAACTTGTCTTTTTTGGGCCTCTTGTTTGAGTCTAAATAAGAGATAGTGCTAATCATTAAACCTGTTTTTTTTTCCATCTGCAGAGAAGCTATTGCAAAACTAAGGTCGTAGCATGCACCTGCCCCCACCTTGTAATACAGTTACAGAGGAATCCAGCTGTTGAATAGGTATCAGGAGAATTGGTCAAAGAGAAAGAAAAAAAAATTAGTGAAGGGAGAAGTGAGGGGGAACACTGAGCTAGAACATAGTTCAAAACGTGTCTAGTCATGTGAGTAACCTCTATTGCTTCTGAACGTAGGGGCACTTTCCACTGGCAGGGTAAATAATTCTATTTACAAAACCTTACACACATCAAATTCTCAATGAAATTAGTGAACATACTCAGCTCAAAAGGCAGACATGAGAGAAAGAGGGAAGAGGTTGAATCGAGTGTTATACAAAGATACCTTTCTGTTCCCTTCGTGTTTAGTCTATCACCCATGCACAGGGAGTACTGGATTTGCCCTTCAGCTTCATGTTGACTCCTCGTAGATATTAACAAGGGGTCACCCCATGTCAAATGTAGTTCTTTCCCTGTTTTTCTTCATGTGAAATATGTTGTGCTTTAATTTGGACGTGATCTCTGGCTACACACCTTTACCAGAAAGGTACAGGTTCTTTTTATTATTTACCAGATATTTTATCTGTTATATGAAGACCTAAGTGCCTCTACATTTTCTCTACGTTCCATTCCTGAGGGCTTGGAATAAGAGTTGGAGCACAGTTTCATGGGAACCCATAGCACAATTGCTCAAAGCCTAATGCTCACTGTCACAGACAATGGCTCCCATGGTGGGGGGGGGAACAGTCCCTTATATACAACAACCTTGTGCTCACAGTAAAAATGAATTTCAGCTCTCAGAAGAAACAGATTTCAGGAAAGGCAAAGAATGTGAATTTCAATACCAGCAAATGAATTTGTATTGAGAAGTGCACTCCACATCCTACTGAAAAAATCCATTAGGAATAGGAAAATGTCTGTATACAAAAAGAAAAAAGGAAAGGTAGAAAAGATAAGGAAGAGAGAGAGAGATGTGCAGGCAAGAGACACATGAAAAACAAACCATATCTTATGGAGTACAAAATAAAAAAAATAATATACTCAACGAGTTCAGAATAGTAAAGTAATGCCTGCTACTCTGCTGCTCTTTGGTTATTTGCACTGATACAAAAGGGTATAAAAAGTAAGAATAAGTCCTTTACACCAGTGTTCTGTTAAGAGGATGAGACTACTGTTTCAGATTTGCTGTTGATCTATGACTTTCGTATTTAGTCTATGGGACTTAAAAGATGTTTATACCTGCCTACTGGTGTGCTTCCATCTCCTATAATTTCTGATTTATAGACCCTGGCAAAACAAAAGTGGGATGAATTATTGAATGTTTTATCATGACATAATGTAATAACTTTGATATGCAATAAATATTTGTTTAATAGAGGATGTCCTTTATAGTTCCCTTGTAAAATCAAGAAATCTATGTTTTTGTGCTTGGGTTTTATATTAGTATGGAGTGTATAAGGGTAGTATATATGTATAAGCGTATAGTATAAGCGTATATAAACTCTTTCCCCTAGTTTCTGCTCCTCACAGAAGTATGATGCAGAATTGTATTTTTCACATGCTGTAGGGCATCAGGATCCTTTTAGTCCTTTACACTTTGTTGAAGGCTGTGAAGCTCCAGAAAGTGGCAGAAAATTCTAGCAGAGACTGTGCCTACCTTTACTTTGCTGAAGGTGTAAAATGGTAATGAAATTTTATATTCTATGTTTTGCTTGACTTACGTTTTGAGTTCCCTGTAGACTCAAGATAAGTTGATAAAGGGCTTTCTGTGTTCCAGTCAACAGCTTGGGAAAATGGGGAAGAAGGGGAGAGGGTTAAACTGATATAAGGAAATGTTGTTTAGAGTTACTCTCCTTTTAAAATCTGTGGGTATCTGCCTGTGAAAACTTTTGCGGTCAGGTGCAGCCAGATAAAAATCAGCCACAAAGGGAATTTATCATTTATTTTAGCTTGGCTGAACGATGATTTCTTAGTATCACAGTTACTTTTTTTATAATGTATCTCTTCACTGTGAGAAGCAGATATTCTCCCTCTGGTATAAAACTGATAGGCAATAAATCTATTTAATATCTCGTAGTTCCGTGGGACTCTAGCTGAGAATTTCGCCAATACAAATGATGCTCCAGATCACATTCTATGTTTGCTCATACTCACTGGAACATCAAATTTCAGTGGCAACCATCTTTTATTATACACACCATTGGATGAAAGCAGAAATGGAAAATATGATTCAGTGCAAATATAGTGGATCTTTTGCACAGAATTTTCTCCCTACTTATCCAGTATTTTATCTTCTCTCACTATGAACTCCAGTTACTATCCACTAGACTAAGATATTTCTTTCTAGCATTATTTTAATTTCAGCTTTGTATTTTATTTAATACACAAATGCTGGCACTTAATTTTTTTTCCCCTGGAAAATACGTTTCTCCTGTGATGTAAAATTGTTTTTCAGTCTGTATTTGCAAGTGGGCCCTAATACTATCCATCTTTGAATTAAAGGCTTGTTTTGTAAAAGGCAGCATGAAGGTACAGGGCTGGAGTCCTCTCCAGTTAGAAAAAAAGTCAGTCTTTTAAATCATTGTAGGAGGTTAAGGAGAAATTAAAATTCATATCATTTATTTGACTATAGTTTTCTTTCCATTTAGAATTAGCACTAGGGAAGCAAGGACCTATCCTGCACTGTAAATGTATTTGAGATGAACAAAACTGATGAAAATACTTGTACCCTGTTTATCCTTAATGCAGCAATGCAAAATCTTGCTAATGCAATTGATTTTGGAGTGGTAGACTAACATTTTGGAGATCTGGATTCTTTTTCTTTGATGTGATTTGTGACTTTGAGTAAACCACTTTTTAACTTAGGTGTCTGCCTGTACTGAGTTTGTGTGGCAAGGTTTTGGTAGTGGCAGTGTAGGGTGATGGATGCTGCAAGGGTGGCTTCTGTGAGAAGACAGCATGTCAGACAGAGCCAGTTCCAGCTGGTTCCAAAACGGCCCCACCGCTGGCCAAAACTGAGCCTGTAAGCATTGTTGATGGCACCTCTGTGTTAACATTTAAGAAGTGGTAAAAACCACAGCAACTGTGAAAGAAGAGTGAGAAAATGTGAGTGAAGCAGCCCTGTAGACACCGAAGTCGGTGAAGAAGGAGGGGGAGGAGGTGGTCTAGCCACCAGAGCAGAGATTCCCTTGCAGCCCTTGGAGAAGACGATGGTGAAGCAGGTTGTCCTGCAACCCATGGAGGACCACGGTGGAGCAGATATCCACATTGCAGCCTGTGAAGGACCCCACGCTGGATCAAGTGGATGTACCCTGAAGGAAGCTGAGACCCTGTGGACAGCCCGTACTGGAGCAGGCTCCTGGCAGGAACTGTGGCCTGTGGAGAGGAGCCCACGCAGAAACAGGTTTTCTGCAGGACCTGCATTCCCATGCGAGACCCACACTGGAACAGTTCATTCCTGAAAGACTGCGCCTTGTGGAAAGGACCCGTGTTGGAGAAGTTCCTGAAGGACTGTCTCCTTTAGGTGGGACCTCACGCTGGAGTAGGGGAAGAACGTGAGGAGGAAGGAGTGGCAGAGACAAATTGTTATGGACTGACCACAACACCTATTCCTCATTGTCCCTGAACCGCTTTGGTGTTTTCAGTTTTGTTCTTTTTTCTCACTATCCTACTCTGTTATTAATTGGCAATAAATTAAATTACTTGCCCTATGTCGACTTTGTTTTGCCCATGATGGTCATTTGTGAGCTAGCTCCCTGTCCTTATCTTGGTCCACGAGCTTTTCTTCGTATTTTCTTCCCGTGTTCTGTTGAGGAGGGGGAGTGATGGAAACAGCTTGGTGGGCACTGGATGGCTGGCCAGTGTTAACCCACCACACTGCTTTAGTAATTTTTTAAAGAAAAACTCCAAGTGCTTTTGTGGCTGTTCAGTCAAGTAGCATAGCATCTTTTTTATGCCTCAGCCTGATCAGAAATGCTCATGTAAACTTTCTGCCTATTATTTTTACTGGAAGACCTAATCAGAGAAATATGACTATTTTTTTTATTTATGCATTTTTTTCTGAGACATCTACTGAATTTTCTTATATTAATTTTATTATTGTAGTGCTCAGTTTTGCACTCAGCATTCACTTGTAGCTGAAGAAGCTTGTGCTTGTAATTACTTTAACAGCTAAAAGGAGAGAATAATTTCATAATGGAAGTCAAAATTTGGCAAGCTATAGTATTTTGAAGATTTCAATTCCTAAACTGTCATGCACTTCCTTTCTGCTTTTTACATTGCAGAAGAGCAATTGCACTTTTTATATCAAAATAAACTGCCACCATTTTCTCATAGTAGCACTGTTCTTACACACCTTAAAACTTTGGCAGGCCAGTGGAGCAACTTTCAATGGGTGGCCCCTCTATGGTCAGTTTCAGTGATTATTTAAAGAGCTATTATCTATGAATGACAGAAGGTTTTGTTATGTAAAGAAAATTGAAATTCTTAGTTCACGTTCAAGTTCAGACTGTCTACTGTTTCATCTCATTTTACTGAAATTCACCTTAAAAATTATGGGATCGCTATGATTTTTGATTCCTTTTTTAGGAAACGAAAACTATGCTTGATTGGCCAGATCATATCAGCTCTGCCAAAGCAGTTGTAATCTCAGGTCAAGAACAGCACTTGAGGAAAACAAAGTGAAAGACCAAGATTTAGGAGTAATTCTGCCTCCCCTACATATGGCAGTTTCAGCTGTTTCTTGTTTTTATTTTTTTGATACATCTAAAGGCTGCAGGGAACAATTATGATCATCCTGACTGAACTCCTGCATAACCCAAACGACGCAATTTCACCCAGGGACTCTTGCACATAACGTAACAGCTTGTGATTGAATTACTAGAGCATGCTGAATTGCTGAAAGTCCCTACATGGAAACAACTTGTTTGTTCTTTAGAAGTTCACTCTCTGTTGCTCTACCAGTGTCAGATCTGTGGTATTATAATGGTCTTTAGCGGCAGTTTGCTGTGATCTTGCCCTAAGATGGTCACGACTCTAGGTGAGCTGTGAGAAAGCAAATAGATGTTGATTTGAGCCCCAGCCAGTCATAGCTGAACCTCAGATTTTAAAAACTTCCAAACCCACTTCTTGTATCCTTTTACTTTCAAACAAAAATAGTTCATGTGCTCAAATGAAGCTCCAGTATCTTCTTTTGAAAGGGTGGGGTGACGAATCATCTGTGAGAATGGTCTGGTATGCAAGGTGCTTAAAGGGCACTGCAGAATGCTCTCCTTTTTTTCAGACAAGAGGTATGCCTCAGGTGAGCATTTTACAGATTATTTTCTGCAGAGAGGGCAGACTATCTCTAGAGAGCACCCCATTAGGTATTCTCACACAGTGAAGAGGAATATTTTGCACAGAATGCATCTGTTTACCCAGTATTTTTTAAACTTTTTTTTTCTTCTTAAGATAGGCCCATTTCCTGTAATTGATTTTGAAGTAAACTGCTGCCTAAATGGGAAAAAAAAAGGCTATTATGATCCACTGGTACTGGCAATTTTTGTTCAACTCTTTCTGCTACAAAAATGTAACAGTAACTGGGCCATTTTGTAACTGATTTGCAGGAATCCTCTCTGTCCAGTTACCAGATAGCATCTGTGCCAAAACCCTGAAATATATAACATAAAATAAGGACTGGGCTAACACTGTGTATTGTAACGCACAAAAGGATTCATACTGACTTTGGCCGGCAGTGTATCAGAGTTGAAATGTGACAGTGGTAGACTAGCCAAACATACATATCAGTTCAGTTTGAGTCTGGGCCATGTATCAGATCCTGTGAGGTGCTGAAATCTGGTGATGTACTGTATTCCTGAAAATGAAAAGACTAGGACTTCAGGAAAACTACATGGAAGAGAGCAATATAATTTCTGCACGTTGTCATTAACATAGTCTATGCATGGCTGAGACTCTTTTGACTTTTCTTTGACTATTTAAGCAGTGCTTATTTCTGCTGTCAAAATTAAGTAGATATCCAGGTGCTTTGCTGCAGTTTAGTTGAACTGTTTAGTGGAGGCAGTTAATTAATTCTTTCCCAATGGTTTCATTAAGCCTCTAAAGTTATTCTGTGAATTATTTTATTTAAGCGAGTTTTTTAGTAGGCTATTCTCTTATCTACAAAACCAAGATACAAATAAGAATGTATTCTAAAAGACTGTTGGAAACTGTAGGCAAGTATTTCAATGCATACTGAGGGCGCACTTTTGTATATGTAAACCAATACACGGAAGGGATGTGACAAATGAGCAACTCCATATGTATGCTGTTTGTTGAAAAACATTATTAAATCTCTCATGAATGTATTGCAAGGATTTAATCTTTAGGATTAAATCTTTAGGATGTGGTGCTCATTTCACCAAACTCAAGTCACTGATGGTTGATGATCCAGACATCTTCCAGTGTCAATGGAGAGAGATATACTGGTCTAACAAAGACTAGAGAACTAGAATAGACCACTACCTTTTAGGTGGCCAAAATTAGGTAAGACAGACTTTCTCATTTCAGTGTAGGTAATCATTAAAGTACTACCCATTTGTGTCTAATGCACTCCACGCTAGCTATAAAGTGTACTGGGGATAGCATTTCACAAGCTTTCCATTGTTCATCTTTTCAAATATCAGTCTGTAAAGTGGATATGACGTTAGTTGGGATAAGATGCTTATTTTACTGACATATGGGACATGCAATTGTGGCTTTGAATAAGATTTTCTTACAGCTCTGATATCTATTTCACTGTCTAGCTCATGTCACCTAGCACTCTTAACAGTTTTTTTGACATCAACTCGCTCAGTTGTTTAGAAATGGTATTTTAATTTAAAGTTTAGAAATGGTATTTCAATTTAAAGCAGAGTAATGGAGAGTAACACTGATGTATGCTGAATAGAAGGTACAAAAATACTGAATCTGGTTTTAATTGGAAATGAGCTAATTATTCTGGATTGGAGCCTGCTCATTTTGAAAGTACTGTTAATGGCTTTAAAAAGAGTTCTATGGAGAATAAATGTTATGAGTGTTTTGGTTTTTTTCCCCAGAGTTTTACTTTGTAGTTTAAGATCTGAATCTGCTCACTTTGTCAATAAAATTCTTAGAAATCTATAAGCTCATAGTGCTATAAGCAAGGTCCAGCATGTAGAAGTATGTTAAGAAGCTGTAATTGAATTTCCACTATTGCTTCATTTTTTTTTCACCTGACGTGTCATTCTATAGCAGATTTTATAGAGCATGAGGTGAATTGATATAATTATCTTGGTTTCCTGCCATCTTTCCCATAGGTCAAGCCAATTAAAAGACAACTGGGGGAGACAGTACTCCAAATTGTAGCATATGGCACCGTGGCATAAAACACACAGTAGATGGGAAACAAATTGGCTGGGATTTTAGCTCTGAAATTTAATTGAATATAAACTATGTTTGACTCTGAATCACCTTGAAATTTCCTTCTTTCTCTTGGTATCTAATTTTCATCAAGAATCAGAGCACTGTTCTGTCCTTGGGTCATGTAATGGCATCTTGTTTGCCTTTGAATCAGTTCCTTGCTGCTCAACATTTTTCTTGCTGTGTGGAAAATAGTAAGGTTAGCAATAAATGAAACTTTTTTTTTTTTTTTTTTTGCTTCAAGTCAAGTTTCACAGCACCACTCCTTATCCAATCTGAGTTTGAACTCTAAAGACATGGAACCTGATTTCCCTAGGAGTGGTTCTGGAGAAGTCTGACAAAAATGCATATGCCAGGAAGTTTCTGTCAATGCTTTATTACCAGGTGTGTGTGCAGGGTATTTCTCAGTGCTGACACTCTGTCCTCTGTGTCTGTAAGCTGCTAGTGGGTTCCTCAGAATGACTTTAGCACATGCCGACCAGCACTTCACGGACAGTCCCTGAGTGAGAGTCAAAAGTTGGAATGACCTAGGAGAGATTCTCCCTACACAATTTGGATGTGTTCGCCTTCTTCTGGAGGCAGAGAGCTTGCTAGCAAAAGGAAGGCTGTTGGATAGAGTATTTGGAAAAACATTCTGGGTTTTTTTTTTTTCATTCTATTTAGATTAGATCTTTTCAGGTAAGATCTGTTATTCTTTGAGTAGAACTTAGTACACCCCTTATGTCAGCTGGGGCCTTAAGTGTTACCATTGGATTATAAAAGGGTAACACTGAAAACTGGGCTTGTAAATCCAGGTACAGAGTATATGGTTGCTTAGAAGAGGTAAAGTTCACTCCTCATTGTTTAGGGATTCTTTCCAATACAGGGTTTTTTGAGTTCTTGTGATTTTTTTTGTACAGTGTAGTTCAGACAAGGTAACATTTTTTTTCTTATAGCTATTTCAAATCTAAAAGTACCTTAAGCGTGGTTACATAGCTGCTGAGTCTGACTTTCTGTTGTTCCATTAAGCACCAGCATAATTCATCTTTGCGTAGACAATGGAAATATATGGAGTGGAAGTGCAGTTGTATGCAATCAGAGTAATGTAGCTGCTTTGTAAATATAGTCACCTTACACATTTGGAGGACAGGAAACAAGATCAAAATCCAGAATAAAACACTTTTTCCTGGAGTCAAGTAATGAATAAATTAATGTCTGTATATGCTATTCACTATGATCCTTGAATGTACATTGGGATACTCTCTGATGAGCATGAGAGAGCAAAGCGTGTCTGCTTAATTTTTAATCTCATCTACGGGTTAGTCCTTGTAAAATAATAATTATTATCAAATCAAATTCTCTGAAAGAATGAACTTGTCAAACTCACATACTTTATCTGCTGTGGCAATTGATGTCAGTATGAAAATGCCATGCCAGCAGTGCTTAAGCTAAGAGTTTGTCAGTTGCCCCATGATAAACTCTAGCATTTGAGGGATTTTTTTCATCCCAGTTCATCAAATCACACAGGTCTGACATTCAATACGCAGTCCTCGGGGTTTCAAATGTCCTTTTGCTCTTGATTTATGCTAGCAATAGAATACTTGAAAGAATGAAGGCTAAGTATCATTGCAGTGGCCAAGTCACTCGGATTAAATAGCTGCATTTGGACAGCTGCATTTGGATGAGTAAAGTTGGCAGTAAAAGAAAGCTTGAACTTTGTACTGGTGCAGGAGAGCAGGGGAAAGAGGGGAGCAGCTTATTTCCCAAATTCCTTTGTTCTTAAGGCAAGAAGGATCTTCAACACATTCTTGGTATTTGGAGACCAGGCTCAGGGACTGATCTTGCTTGACTTTAGGTCTTCCATGTAGATGGCTGCACGTGGGTTCATCACCTTATGCTCAGGCACAGACCTTCCCAGGGTCTGATTCTTCTATGCTTTCTTTAAAAGTAAGGTACACCACACTTTCTAGTACTTCTGTGTGTTCACTGACAACGCAGACTCTTGATAGCAAACAAAAATGTTTATGTCCATGTTGCACATGCCTGTGATGAGCAGCTGAATCCCACTCCCCAATCTGGACAACTGAGCAGGGAGTGAGCAGAGAAAGAAAAGTATTAGTGTTGGCAGGGAAAGCAGAGAGCTTTGCTGCAGGTGGAACAAGCAGTAATTCATAGAAATGGATCTGAATGTCTCCTTTATTGGCAGAAGCACATGACAGATTGTATTTAAGATCACATGAAGACTGGTCACAATCAAGTGCTTAGCAAGGGAAATGTCTTTTTTCTGAATATATTTTCCCATCCTATCTTAAATGTGCTAATTATTTCCATTCTCTCTCAGTCACTCATTTTAAGTTGTAGCAATCATAAGATTTTATGCAGGAAATTGCATAAGTCATTTTCTTACCTCTTTAGACATATTTTTCTATGCTAAACAACCCATTTGTTTAACTTACAGCAGTATTGTTTCCCTGTATATAAAGCATTCTGGGAACATTATTCTCAGAAGTATTCCATCAGATTTATCATCCTAGTGTTTTACATATCCTGGTGTCTAAAGAACCCTCTTTAAATCCTTCTAGATATTCTTAAGTGGGAAAAAATACATACATATATATATAACAAATGACTATGGGCATTTTTTTTTCTTTAAAATAAAAGCTCTTCCCCCACACTCTTTCTCATGCTGGATTTAGTATCTTCTGCTGCCTGGTCTTGCCTTATAACAGTCAGGAAGCAATTTATTTGTTTCCACAAGATGCAACTAAATTAGAAGACAGAGGGTCTGTGAAGCAAATGTTTTCCAAGCGAAATATCTATTCTCCAAAAAAATCAGGGGAGAGAAGGTATGGTGTATTAGCATCACCTTTCCAAACTTCCCTCCTCTCCCTTATTATGCTACATTCTCTCAAGGTTATTTTGAAATTATACAAAACTCCAGTCCTCTGGAAAGGGATGTTATCTTCTCGTTTAAAATAAAGAGCTGTACTTCAAAATGTTTCCCCCTCATCACTTGAAACGACCACAAATGCTTGCACAGCATACACTAGAGGGCAATCGTGAGCTATAAATATTTTCCAGTTTACCCTTGGCATTTACATTACAGAGCCTCTCAGGCACTTTAGGTTCCTCTTCGCCCCTAACTACAGGCAGATCTCACATAAAATCTTTTGCACAATAGGACCAAATGTAATGAAGTGCTTTTTCCATTGTTCTTAGGATTTGGCGTATTTCTAACATATAGATGAAATCGGTGACTTTCATTACTCCAGAAGGTTACTGACAGATAGTCTGTACAAACTCAACATTCAGGCTTTCCTGCAGTGCTAATATACCTTTCTCTCATTCTGCACTCAGTCTGCTCTTTTGCTCTTGCCAACATTGGTAATATCAAACAAGAGTGAGCAAGATATGGGTTTACATATTTTGCTTTGGAATTCTTTTTAAAGCAATTTAAACCCTTTGCTTCAGAGATCAAGGGCTAGTATGTGCAAATGTTATATCTTGTTTCCATATGTATAGTTATACCTTGTTTCTCGATGTATGAATGCAATACAAGTGGCAGAAAAGGTGAAAAGAAGTGAGTAACAAAAATATTTCGGGGAAAATATGAGGGTAGCATTTATGATTCTTGCTTAAAATTGTGACATAGTTTCCTAAATAAGTTTTGCCTTTCATATTTGCTTTAGAATTTGTAAGAAAACTAAGCAGCAGTTCCTGTGTTTTTAATTGCTCTGTGGCTTGAATTGAATGACATTTCCAAAACTAAGTTCAGCTATCCCAGCTTTCTAAAACTTTTGTACTAGTATCAGGGGACTGCAAGTAGAAGCAACCCCTATATTCCTTTGACCTCTGCCACTTGTCATATGGATTTTTTTCTGCTTAAGCTGGCTGTTGGAATTAAGCTTTGCTGACAGACTCAGGATGGAGGAAATTTTTTTTCCCATCAGCTGCCAGTTCATTTTGCATGAGTGTAGAGATTTAGAGGACAAGTCATTATGACCTTATATATGCGTAGTACATCATGAACTGCAAACGAGAAGTGATCTCTCTGAGATGGGAATATACAGGTAATATTTAAGAAGTGACTGAAATGTACTTTTCCCCTAAGCTTTCCTTTGGCTTTGGTAAATGTTTTTTCTTACATAATCAGTGGCATTGCACTTCAAATGGGTTTTTAAAGTGATCTCCAAATAGCACTGAGGCACTGTCCCCAAATACCGGACCAGGATGTCTGACCTGATGGTAGCTACCTTCACTATTTTCTGAACTTCGATTCCCACGAATGCCTGCTGGACTGTCTTTTACTTGGATCTATTCATGGGACCACAGTTGTTAGTGAGAAGCCCTCGGGTTGTGAGCCTGTGACAAGATGTGGTCCCAAACTGGCATCGCCTCTTTTGCCTTTCATTTTTGTGGTGGAAGATAGGAGCTCTGAACTTGTTGCATAATTGACTTTTATATTTAATAGAGTGCCTTCCATTACATCAGTCTGCCCCTCGGGCCCTGCTGAAGTCCTGATTGATTTCTAATAGCTTTTAATGTTAATACTGTAGCCTGCTACTCTTTTTCAGTGCATTTGATTGGTGTTTTTCAGTGCTGGCTTCCTAATGCATACCCAGATAGTGAAATAGTTCGAGTGTTTCAGATCGGGAAACACTGTGGGGAGGGAGAGAACCCCCAATATTTTTTTTTTTCATTGCTTTTAATTGGGAATGCCACCAGAAAGCATTCTCACAAAGTTGCCTAGCATAAGTCAACAGTCCTGGGGACTAGGGACTAAGCCCTAGGATCTTGTTAGTGGGATCAGAGGACAAAGCAGTTATGACTGGGTCCAGAAAAGTCTGCTTTTACTGTTGCTACTTTTCATGAATTTAGGAAGTCTTTGAAAACTGCCTGTGGTCCACGTAAACTTCAAATAAAGCTGTATTTGAGACTGAAAGAGTATCATGCCTGCCCCTGAAATCCCTGCCCACCTGGCCATGCAGCGGGGACGCGGGGACCACGCGGTCGGTGGCAGTTCACCCACCGGTACCCAGGTGTTCTGCCCCTACCCAGCCACTTTCCACCCTACAGAAAGTATTAACAACACATATAATGCCCGGGAGCTTAAAAACATTGCAGGGCTGATGTATTTGTCCAGTGCAGGGGAAGCTTGCTAGTGCTGAGTGTCCTGGCGAGAAGATAGGAGAAAACCAAGTGGCTGGGCTCAGAATTGGCCCGAGTGCTGCTGGCTGATGACTCTCCCTCCACACCCTGACGCAAGTCCAAAATGATTTGTGGACTTTGGGCTGATAAGCTGGCTTTTCATATGGACCATCACTTTTCCGGTGCTGGCAGGAGTAACAAGCAGATGTCCATGAAGCAGCTGGGAAAGCTGCCTCAAGCTGCTCCTGACCAGACTGATGCCAGGCTGCCCCATGGCAGCGTTTGTGGAGGATGCTCTGTGCTTCAGTGAGGGTCACCCAGCTGTAGCCTCCCACTTGTACCGGCTCCATCCTGGCTCCTGTCCCAGGCCTGGCCTCTCTGCTGGGGCCAGGTCTGCCTGTTCTCCCTGGGTAGCTCTCAGCTGCCAGCTGAAGAAAGGTGCTGAGCGAGGTGGGGGTCAGGCACAGCTTCCTCAGCAGGTCAGGCAGCCCAGCAGCTCTCCCCTCAGACTGCTGCAATTACCAGTTGTCTCCACCCCAATTAGAAAATAAAACAGCTTTCCTCGGTCTGGGCTTCGTCCCACAGTTCCCACATGCATCTTAGCAACTGGTTTTCCTTCTGCTGATGGCACAGTCTCCAGTGAAATCTGTCTCTTCTCATTACTACCGAGGAAAACTCTGAAAACCTCAGCAACTCATGCCTAGCTCGGTGGATAGATTTGCTGCTTTCTGTTTTCAAAACATAGTAAAATAATAATTATCCCTTGCTGCTCTCTTTGTGGTTCTTAAATAATACTGCCCTCATTTAGGGAAAAATGGCATCTGTTAAATCCAAACCACATAGTGAGTCGGTGTCAGAGCCAGCGTTTCAGCTTGGGAGTTCTTGGCTTTTGGCCTTGTGCTCAGACCGTCAGGCCATTTAACCTCCTTAGGAATCAGAAAACTGCTACTTAAGAAATAGATATAATGAGATGCATCAGGTCTCCAAGAGGGGAAACAGTAAAAGTCTCAGAGAAACAACGCAATCTCTTCTGTAGCCGTGAAAATAAAATACCCAGAGAGTTACCCATCTGCACAGGGCTGGATTCACTATGGAGTTGGTAAGTGATGATATTGCCAGTTAGTATAGTTTCAAGCAAACTGTTCATTAAGTTTTTGGCTGCATTTTCTCTGCATTCCTGCGCCTGTTTTCACATATTCTTATGAAAAGTTGTGCTATAGTTTTATGCAGCCATATGCAAAATACCACTGTATGACCTTGAGCCAGCTGACAGGTGCCATATTTATGACAACACAACGTTTTTAATGGAGATCAGATACTACAGTGGGAGAATCCTCCAAATATCACAGTTTGCCATTCTTCAAAACAAGCAATAAAATGCATGCTAACATTTTGTACACAATAATGCAGCCGGCTGGATTGTGTTGCTTACTGAATTGTCCTGGGAATGTGATAACAAACAAAAAAGGAAACCCAAAGCCCAATTTTACTGCCACCTTACACATGAGATTTTAAGCCTGCTACAGTCAGTAAAAATGATTTTGAATCTTCGATAATGCACATAAATCAGCCTACTTCTGAAAGCAAGGACTAAAAGGAAAGTCAGATGGAAGCAGCAGATTATATAGATTATGAGCTATTTTTCACTTTAAGCAGCTGTTTAATTACACTGGTAGCAAGTTCTTCTTATAGAGAAGAATAATCCAAACTGATGTACGGTAGCAAAAGAACTAAAATGTTTAATACAAGCTGCCTGAAAAGGATTCAAGCATAAGCAGAACAGTGTTTCTAAGCTCATAAATTTACCATCAGCAGCGTGATCTTCCTTACGATGACAAATTAGCCTTTAAAAATCACACGATAAAAGGCATATCACTGGAAACTGGGCAAAGGTCAATGAGCTTTGAGTGGGAATCCTACTGTGCTCTTGAATGCATGGGATCATTTTCTCAGTGATTGTGCTGTAGTATTGGCTGTTTGAAAGGATTATCCATTGCTGATGGGTGTGTGTGACTGTAGGTGTGTGCATTGTGTGTGACAGAAGACTTGAGTGTTGCAAAGTGTGCGTGGATTAAACTTCAGAAGCATTCAATTTAATGCTTTTATTTCTTGGAGATTGTGTCCTTAATCTTTGTAGCAGTGGCCAGCTACAGTTCTCTAGAAAGAAACATTTTACAGTCACAGGAGAAAAATAAAACAATGCAAGTGACTTTTTTCCCCTCTCTGCTCTGAAGACAGGTTTGTGTCCAAGGAGGGTTTGAAAGCCAAGCTTTAAGAGCATAGATGTGCAATTTCTTTTGTGAAATGTGTATATGATCATCCTATGTATCACTGAGCGTGAAAGGGATGTTTTGTTCTTTCATCCATGCATCATTTGTCACCACTTAAATACAAATTGCAGACATTTTTGAAGGCAAATGCATGCCCAGAAGGATTTCCCATTCTTCAGAGTTCAGGATGCCTGTTGTAAATTAACCCAAAGTTCGTTCTTTCAATTGACAGGATTTTTCTTTTTCTGTTTCAGGAAATGTAGATGGTATTCATGACCACACAGTGTGTCAGTAACTCAGTGAACAAAGTTTTTTATAAAAATCTAAATAATTAAATCTTCTCATTTGAGTAACATGTAACTTGATGGGGTATGTGCTCACAAACTGTCTAAAAGGCTTTAGGTTACAACACGGTCGTAACATGACTTTGGTCTTAAGCATGACTTTGCTAATTAAACTTCATTACTGGATGCTGAGAAAAGTTTTTTATATTATTGTCATATATCATCCATGCAATCACCCATATATTTAAATACATCTGCATGGGTATGAGTTTGTGCTTGTATTTTTAACCATCCAGAATTGTTACTAAAGGTCAAGACCCAGACCCTCCCAAATGCCTGGTTGCTGTGTGGCTCATTATGGTTCATGGATTGATTCCTGGTCTAAGTCCTGCCACACATTAGAATAGTTTGGGTGCTGTGAAGAGGTACATGCTGCAGCTAACAACTCTTAAATTATGGTGTAATATCCCTCTCTCTCTATTCTCTTTTGACTGGGGGCTAAGTGGTATCATCAGGGAAGGCTAGAAGCAATGGGGTGAAGTAGATACGGCCGTTTCAGAGGGGTAAAGAGTCTAGTTCAATGGACGTTGCCCCTGTATATCTGTACCTTCCAAGGTACATTTGCTCAAACACTATAAATGTAGCAAAATCATCCCCTGTTGATATGCCAAGGTCGGAGGTACACCAATATCATCTCTGTGCTACCAGTAGAACCTCTGTGTTATTCCCCTAAAATTCTCAATTCCTCTCTTAACTGTCTGCACTAATGAAGCCGCACAGATGGTGATGTTTGGATACAATATTTCAAATCACATCTATTTCATAAGAACACAGTCTTGTCATCGCCTCCCATGAAACATCTTGTTTTGATTTATTGGTTCCAGCAATTATAACTGGTGTCTGGGTGTTTGAATACTAAATCAGATTCATATTCAGTGCTCCACAAGAAGGAAGGAGCCTCTTTCAATCTTTGTATAGCCACACTTTGAGTGAGAACAGATAGTAATGAAAGCAAATGACTTTAGCCCCTCTTTATCAAACCTGTATCAATGATTGCCTGAGGAGGACACAATCATAGAATATCCTGAGTTGGAAGGGACCCACAGGTATCGAGTCCAACTCCTGACTCCACACAGGGCAACCTAAAAGTTAAACCATGTATCTTGAACACTGACAGGCTTGTGTCCATGACCACTCCCCTGGGGAGCTTGTTCCAGTGCTCCAGTGCTCTTCACCCGCTCAATGAAGAACCTTCTCCTAATATCCCATCTGAACTTCCTCTGACACATATTTAAGACATTCACTTGCATCCTAACGCTAGACACCAGAGAGAAGAGATCAACACTTCCCTGTCTGCTTTTCAACATGATGAAGTTGTAGACAACGAGGTCACCCCTCAGTCTCCTCTAAGCTGAACAAATCTAGTATCCTCAGCTGCTCCTCATGAGTCATGCCCTCTAGTCCTTTCACCATCTTTGTTTCCTTCCTTTGGACACATCCTAATATTTTTATATTCTTCTTCTATTGTGGAGCCCAAAACTGCACATGATGCTTGAGGTGAGGCTGCACCAGTGCTGAGTATAATAGGAAAACTGCTTTTTTGACCAATTGGGTATAGTGTGATTAATAGACCCCAGATTATGGTTGGCCCTTTAGACTGCCAGGGTCCATTGTGGACTCACATTGAGCCTACCATCAACCGAAGCCCCCAGATCCTTTTCTGCAGGGTTGCACTCCAGCCTCTTGGCCCCTAGACTGTATGTACATCCAGGATTATACGGTCCCAAGTGCAGAATATGGCATTTATCCTTCTTAAATTTCATACAGTTGGTGACTTCTATCAAGATGTCTCTGTAAGACCTCTCTACTCTCAGGGAACAACTCCTCCTAATTTAGTATTATTGACAAAACTACTTAGTGTACACTCAACTCCTGTGTCCAGGTGACTGATAAAAACACTGAAGAGGACTGGCCCTAAAATTGAGCCCTGGGGAATACCTCTAGTGACTGACAGCCAACCAGGTGTTACCCCATTTACTGCAACACTTTGAGCCTGGCCTTTCAGTCAATTGTTCACTAGTCACATTGTGTACATGTCTACCTGTATGTTGGACATTTTGTCCAGAGGATATTGTGACAGACAGTTTCAAAAGCTTTGCTGAAACAGAAAACAAAAAGCCCCCACATCCACTGCAAGGAGAAAGAGACAATAGTCAGGCCTAACTATTGACACAAGGCCAGTGCAAGCACATATTAGAGCTGTGTCAGAAAAAATACCATGTTTTTGTGAGTGTGAAAATACAACCTCTGAACTCACTGAGAGTCACATCTCCCTACTTTCAAACCAAGAGGGAGTGTTCTGAAACTGTTCACTTGTCATGTTTGAAATTAGGCTGTAAGAACAGCATACTGGTGTAATAGCTGAGTCTTAAGGGCATTACCAGATTAATAATATTTTGAAAAGTTCTGAAACTGAGAAAAAATTATCTGTAGAGATATGTAGAACAAACGTATTTACATGATGATCAATGCTATGGGATGTGATTATCGAAAGGAGATGGTACACCATCAACATAGTCAGAAAAAAAAGTAGGAATTCATACTAGGAACAGGGTGGATTTTCAGCAGTATAGGTGTAAGTGTAAGCATTTATTGAGACTTCAAGTTAGAAGAAATGAAGAGCTGCTAGGGACGTACAGAGCACTCTGCAAAAGTAGTTGGACTGCCATTTGGCCATGGTCTCGTCTCTGCTGGGATTTACTGAAGGTCCATGGTACTGGGAAAATTTTTGTATTGAGCACTTGAAAGATAAGTTGTACACCAATCCAGACATGGAGCTATAATTGCTGGGCTGTCTGGATCAAAGCAGAAAGGTAACAACTCTGAGTGAGAACGATGGAAAAGTAGTAACTTTGGGTGGGAAAAAGGGTCCTCTGGGTCCAGACGTCAGTGCAATTGTCTTGCCTAAAGTTGCTCTGCCAAGGAAAAAGACTGAATGTGAATAATACTAGACGGAGTGTTTGAACTGTTCTCATCCTGACTGTTACCAATGTCTCTTTTATTAAATATTCACAGCCGTACATGCACATCTCCAGATCCCGCAGGTGTGTGTTCTGTGAGATAGCACTGCTACTCAGATTAAAAAAAGGTCATGAGGGGAAAACTCCACAGGTCAAGGTTTTTGTTCTCTTTTTCTTTCATTTTCTTTATGTATTTTGGAGGGCAGTAGGATTTCACTTACAATGTTTCTAAGTTTAATAGTCTCTCCGTGGACTATGTATCTATTATCTGCATAACTCGCTAGAAAAAACCCACACCTTATCTCTTCTAGTATATGGCCCTGTAGTACTCAAATTGCACAGAAGAAGGAGTGGAAGGGTTAAATACTTCCTGAAGAAGGAGAAATATTTACACTCCAGGAAGATTTTCCTGACCTATCTTGTGCTAGTACTGCTGAGATTGTTTGGTGAAGTCGTCAGCATTATCAGGACCTTTCTTTGCATATTTCATTTAGAATGTAAACATGATATTTATAGTCTGCAATGCGCAGAGATCATTTTGCACAGTGGACTGTCTGTGTGAAAAGAATATGAAGAATATATACCTAGGGGGTCATGAACAATTTTTCTAAGGAAGTATAATTTTTGTTTAAGTCAGTTTTTGCAGTTGTGTAATATGTTGACAGAAATACTAGAACTTAGTGTGAACTTAAAATATATTTTGTATTGGCTTAGCAGTTGTTATTGATCTTAAGTAGTTTTGTCTCATTAATGAACATTTCCAGGTAAAACACAAAGATCTTTCCTTCACTTTCATGTTAGGCTTCTTTACTTTTCTCTCAATGTATTCACCCTTTCTAACCGTTTATGTATTTTTAAGACGTGACTGCAAAAAATATTTTAATAAACAGCCTCTGACTCAGTAACTAATGGTTTCAACTTCAGTTCCTTTGTGGCTTTAAAACAAGTGTTTATTTAGAAAATGCCTTCAGCAAGGATTTATTTTGGGATTTATTATATGTCACAGATTAAATTATTTCTTGTTTATTCCCTTCCCTTAAAATGCATAATTAATATTTCACAGTATGTTTATATTAGTAGTTACATTTGGTTCTTTGCTTAATTTTAAAAGTCACTTAAAGTGATCTTAGTGAGACTTAGCCTTAGTACTCTCAGAGCACAACCCATAAATCAGGTTAAATGTTTGAGTCAGGGAGCTTTAAAGCTGCTTTTAAATCTGGAACACTGGCAAAAATTACATTTTATCTGGGGCTACTGTAGCTTGTCACCCATTGATAATTAATAATACAAATTCCACGGCTTTAAACAGCCACAGATGGGGAATTTTTAAAGGGCTGTCCATACTAATTGCTGGGAATTTAAGATCTGCAAGGTTTTATTTAATTTTTCTAGAAAGAATAGTATTCTTGATCTTCACTATATTTTTCTAATCAGAATGGCTTTGCAAGAGGGCTTGCATATGTCTAAATTATATTTATCTATAAAAATAGATAGGTTTGCTTTTAGAAAGGTTATCATGAGTACAAAGTGGGGTAGTAACAGTAGGAATATAGGATAATTTAGTGGGAAGGGACCTCAGGTCCTCTAGTCAGAGGTGATCATGTCCCCCCAAAAAATAATGTGTAATGTACATGTTCAAAGCTGCAGACTCAATATTGATTAATGAGCTAGGGTTCAATGAGAGGTTCTTCCTCTTTCACTATTTTTTTTTCTTTCCCGTTACCGTTGCTTTCCTTTCTCCTTTCTCATGTTCACCTCACCTTCCTCTTCTATACTTCAGTCCATTGTTTTTATGTCAGCTCTAAAAAGGATAGTAAAAAGATTGTTGGAGGGTGATCCAAGCCATCCCTGTTCTAATCATAGACTCATTGAAATGCAAATAGAAGGGGCATCAAGAAGTCATTCAGTCTACAATGATCTTTCTAAGGGATGCTGATGCCCTAAAGCAGAATCTGTCAGACCAAATCCCACCCCAACTGGTCTCAGTTGAACCTCTAGCAATGGAGATTATAAACCTGCTCGGGCAACAGCCTGCTGCAGGGCTTGCTGAGCCCTTGATTCAGAAAGTTTTCATTTATGTCCCACCTAAGCCCCTTTAGGTTCATTCTTTATTGTCCTGTTTGCAGTGGACATGGAAGAACTCACTTTTTGCCAAGACCAATATTTTCTGAATGTTTTCTGAATGATTTCTGACTGGTACCATGCCCAACATAGTATTTTTTCTTTGAACTAAATTAATACTAAATAATGTATTTAAAGTGCCCTCAAAGATTCCTTGCAGAATAAATTCTCTTGTTGGTTAACATTATTTTTGAAGTCTGATGTCCACAACTGGACACAGTATTCAGCTTGGGCCTTAACAATGCACTTGGTAAATCAGAACTTTTTTTTTTCTAAATGATGTTTCTATTTGCATCTCGGTCTGGCATTTACCTTTTTCACTACAGCATGACACTGTTGATTCATGCTCAGCATGTGATCTGTTTATTATAAGCCTTAGACAGTTTTCTGAAGAATTGCTATTGCTTTTTTTTTTTTTTTTCAGTCATTCTCAACACAACATTTGTGTAGTTGACTATTTCTTCCTAACAGTAAAATCTAGCACTTGTCTTTATTGGATTGTATCTTACATTTTTAGGTCTCTTCTCCAATTTGTTAACATAATTCTGAATTCTAACGCCATCCTCTAATGTGCTTGCTTGGCTGAAGCAACTTTTCTAGCCCGGGGTCCTCTTCCAGGCTTATAAAAGTACTGCCTATTCTCAGTCAGGTCATTAACAGAAATACTAATGGAGACCATCTTATCCCCTTTTGTATTCCTGTTCAAACAAAGAAAAATCCATCCCACCTAATCCTCCTCTTGTACAAAATGGCTACTGAGATGACAAAGCACATGCTGTTTCACATATGTTGTAGCCCTGAGTCACCTGATACCCATGAATTTATTTAGACTAGTAAACTAAGATGTCTAGGATCAGGACTTGATTACTGTGCAATCTCTATCCATAAGATGTAATTGTTGTTTTTTTATCCATGCCAACTAGTAGCACCAAAGATGATATGCAAATGTAATTTAGGAATTAGCTTGAGCCTTGGACCACTCTCAAACAACAGGCGGGATATAGCTACCTGTTTTGGAGGGGAAATTTTTCCTGTGCGTATTGCTAGTCATGCCATGCCACTTGCCCATGGGGTTACAGCCAGCGTCCTGGTCTTCTTTTAGCCTTTATGCTTTCTATCTGTTTTCAAAAAGGAAGGGCTTGGTTCCAGATGGGGCTGGAAATAGCTGATTGGAAGAGGCTAAATACTAAAAATTATGTTTCTTTTCCTGCTGGAGTCATAAGAAAATGCAAAAGCGACTGGTATGAGAACCTAATCTGACATAAAATTATCGGTATACTTCCTGTGTAAGTGATAGAGAAGCTTCCATTCACGTCAGATCAGTTACACAACTGAGTGAAAACTATAGCTATGATGTTACATGTTTTGAGGCATATTTCCATGGAATCATGGAACTGTCAGAGTTGGAAGGGACCTCTAGAGATCATCTAGTCCAACTCCCCTGCTAAAGCAGGATTGCCTATAGCACATCACTCAGGACTGCATCAAGGCGGGTCCTGAAAATCTCCAGAGAAGGGGATTACACGACCTCCCTGGGCAGCCTGTACCACTACTGCTCTGTCACCCTCACCGTAAAGAAGTTTTTCCTCATATTTGAATGGAACTTCCTATTTTCCAGCTTGTGCCCGTTGCCCCTCATCCTATCGCTGGAAACCACTGAAAAGAGTCCGGCTCCATCATCCTTCAACTTACCCTTTAGATACTTGTAAACATAGATAGGGTCTCCCCTCAGCCTTCTCTTCTCCAGGCTAAAGAGCCCCAGCTCTTTGAGCCTTTCCTCGTAATGGAAGTGCTCCAATCCCTTAATCATCTTTGTTGCCCTACGCTGGACTCTCTCCAGTAGTTCCCTGTCTCTCTTGAACTGGAGAGCCCAGAACTGGACGCAGGATTCCAGTTGTGGCCTCACCAGTGCAGAGTAGACGGGAAGAATGACCTCCCTCCACTTACTGGCCACACTCTTCCCTGTGCAGCCAAGGATTCCATTGGCCCTCTTGGCAACAAGGGCACATTGCTGGCTCAATTTCCACTCTGAAATACAACTGTCATCCTGGAAATGTCACATGTGACACCACCTACTGCATGAAATTGGAAAGAATAATTTCATATCTGATGTATGTACTATGCCGTCTTTGAAAAGGATAATCACAGTACCTGACTGGGGACTGGCTTTTAAAGTAAGAGAACCTATATATTATTGGCTTTGGTGGCATGGTGTATGTGATCAGTTCATACTGGCTGAGCATCCTGAAGGAGTGTATGGAGAAACACAAACTCACCCTGTGCTCTGAGGAAACAGGGCACAAACTAGCACAGAACATAGCTCAGATTTATTTGGAAACACCCATGTAAATTTTCCCTCAGGCAGCCTTTTGCTCTGAATGCTCGTTGTGGCTTCTCTTTCTGTTTGTCTGTCTGTTGTCTTTGCATTGTCTATATAACCAAAATATGAAGTTTGAGGTTCTAGGTCATTGTTTCCATTACCCTGCCATCTGAATATGTTTGCTACCCACCAAGAGAGATCTCTTTTGTTCTCTGTGTGGTTCTGTTGTGGGCTAACCCCAGCAGGCAGCTGAGCCTCACACAGATTCTGACTCACTCCCCCTCCAGCAGGGTGGGGAAGGGAATCAGAAGGGTAGAAGTGAGACAAAGTTTAATAGGTAAAGCAAAAGGTGCACAAAAAACCAAACCAAAACAAGGAATTCTTTCACTACTTCCCATTGGCAGGCAGATGTTTAGCCACCTCCAGGAAAGCTAAAGGTCCAGGAAAGACCTCCAGGTCTCCATCACGGCTAATGGTTACTTGGGAAGACAAACACTATAACTCCAAACATCCCTTCCTTCCTCCTTCTTCTCCTAGCTTTTATTGCTGAGCTTAATGTATACTCTGGGATATCTCTTTGGTCAGTTGTAGTCAGTTGTCCCAGGTGTGTACCCATTCAGCTCCTTGTACACCCCCAGCCTACTCACTGGCAGGATGCACAAAAAAGGAGGAGCACAAAAGCCCTTGACACTGCGTAAGCGTTGCTCAGAAATAACTGAAACACCCCGGCTTTACCAACACTGTTTTCATCACAAATCCAAAACATAGCACCCTACACACTACTATGAAGAAATTTGATTCCATACCATCCAAACTTAGTACAGGTTGGTATGGTTAGTGCCCCTGTGGTAGAACATTTTTCTGATGTCAGACCAACTTTTCCTTTACCTATATCTTATGTCGACCATGCAAAGAGATAAATAAGTATTTGCCTTCTGATTTGGTGAAGTTCCAGATGAATCTGATCTAGATTCGTCTGTACCTGAATCAAAGTCTCTGATTTGTTTCATTGTAGGTTTTTTTTGGTTTTGTGGGGGGTTTTACTCACTAAGGCAGATGTAATCATTGTCTTTGGACTTCATTGTCTGTTTTAGCAGAAAACCCACATAATTGTAAATATGTATGGTAGGATACATTGAATACACTGGAAAATGGAGCATATACAAAATTCTATTTCTTACTTTTCTTAAAATTTTCCTACCTTTTGAATTTTTTAAATTCTTTTGAATTTTTTAAATTCTTACTTGTAATTTACCTAAACTGAGCATGCATTATGGTCAGTAACAACTTCTTTCTAACGCTCCCAGTTTGCCATGATCATTTGAAATAATCTTTTCTGTGATTGTCAGGTTTACTTTCCATTAATATCAGGTTGTTTCTTCCTATTAAATGTAAATGCACAGAGAAGATTTGGGAACCTATTATAATCTAGTAAGGAGTTTAGATTCTGTTATAGTGTCTCATTAGCCTGCTAATAACTCTGCTTTGTCAAGTAGAATCTGGGCTTCGCTACTACTAGAAACTAGGCTTAACTGATACATAGTATTTTCTATAGAATCTTCCCACAGCAAGAGCTTCAGTTTCAATACCCAAGAAATCAGCTTTCATTGCTACTAAAATTCCTTATCAACATTTATCAAAAGAATTTAAAAAAAAATAAATTCCTAACTTACTCTGAATAATATTCTACTGTGAGTAAATAATTTATAGTTCCAAAGTAGTGTTTTCTAATTTGATTTTCAAGAATGCATTAAGTACAAGGCATTTGTTTGCCAAAGTGAGTTTTATCTAGATAAGTGCAAGAAACCCGTCAACTATATACCCTCGAGAGCAACATCCCACTGCAGACTGAGATCTACAGAGAAATTCAGTAAAAAACTGAAAACACTGTTTGCAGATTCTGCCTTACATAAATTCTGATAATGACTCCTTCCAAAATTTTTTTAGAAAAACTGCCTTACCAATCATACATTCAGAAGAAACCTCACATACATCAACAAAAGTCAAATGGAACTAGACTGTGCCAGAGCAATGCCAGCACTCTCCACAGTTACTACAAATAATACTCCCCAAACACCATTAAAATCTATAGGTCCTACACTTGTTCAGCCCAATCTGTGGTGTACTTCATTTGATGGACCAAATGCCCTTGTGAACGCGACATGGGTGCAATTAAATGAGTACTGTGTGCTGGCATGAGCTAGCTCAGGCAATTTTTAAAGGATAGAAACAGCCACTTAACAGTAGGAGAACATTTTTCACTCTGTTTCTGACTGCTCAGTCCTGATCCTCTAAGGAGTCCTATAGAGTACCTTCAAAAGATGAACCTGCAGACTAAAATTCATAACTCTACTTGCTACTAAAAATAAAGGGCTCAAAAAAGACATTGGTTTAATGATTTATACATTTTCCAGCTAATCTGTTCCTCTAATACTGATGCTAATACTTCTTTTCTGCCTCTACTCCACATGAGCTAACAGCTTCTCACCTTTCTGTTTTTGCTCACTGGATGCTAATCAACCTTTTCTCTCAAGTCATCTAATTGAGTAACATAATTTCATTTTACTCAGAGCGGTTGTATCTATCTTCTAGTTACCCTGTTTTTCACTTTTCAGATCTGATGAACACCAAGGCACTCTGGAGTCCAAAAGCTTGCCTTTCTTTTTCCCTCTGTGTTTGTTGTCCCAATAAAAGTTACCTATTCTTCCCACAAATCCTTTCATGTGAAAAAGTAAACATCTCTTAATGAAATGGGCAAGTACCAGCCCAGAATAACTGAGGGGCCCTATACCACAGGCTCAGACTGAATGTTTGGATACAGCTTCTCTGCAAAAAAAGAAAAAAAAAAGTTCATTCTTGAGATTCAGATTATTTTGCTGTGATTTCTTGCTTACTTGACCTAATCAGAATGCCTGGTGGCAAACAGTGTCTGCTGAAGCAGTAAGTTAAACAGCTGAAACCTTCACTGTCTGACAGTGTTGTATCCTCAGTAGGGGCTTCTAACTTTTACAGGCATGGAGGGTAAGTTTCAGCACTTGAAAAACAGTTCAATAGGATCTCTTGAGGCAACAAGTTAATTACCAAAGATCTTAATGGTCTACAACAATTGATGAGTGTAAATTTGAGCCGTAAGGGGCTTATCTGAAGGAAACTGATGAAAAGGTACTATGTGAAGGGGGAAGGTAATGGAGAGACTCATTCTAGAGGTCATCTCCAAACAAGTTGAAGAGCAGGGGATTATTGGAAGTGGGC
>JAOXJK010000023.1:76524438-76539170 GCA_025774025.1 Xenus cinereus
GGCTTTGAGCAACCTGGTCTAGTGGGAGGTGTCCCTGCCCATGGCAGGGGGGTTGGAACTCGATGATCTTTAAGGTCGCTTCCAACTCTAACCGTTCTATGATTCTGTCATTCTATGCTCAGGACTTCAGCAAAGGAAAATATTTTGCTCTTCTGCCTTACCATCTCTGTTCCACTTACAGCATGGCCCTGCCGCCACACAGCCTGACAATGGCATATACAGTTTAAATTAATGATAAGAGGAGTCTTTTTATTTGTAAATAGTTGTGATGGGGGTTTTTTTTAGAATTTTTAAATAAAGGAATGAATATATGCCACTCATACGTTACTTTGGCCATCATAATCCTTTTCAACTGCACTCGTTTTGATATTAAAAACCCCTCCCCAAACAAACAACCTTATTAACTGCCCCTATATTAAAGTGGATCCACACATGACGGGGGGGATGTGCCTCCAGCTATGGCATTTATATGCCAATGTAAGAAGTTACCATCGTCCTGTCCTCTCAAATGCAGCAGAAGAAACCCAGATCACCGGAGAGAGGATGCAAAGATTTTGGAGTAAATTTTACCTGTGCAGACAACTGGAAGCAGCAGACTCCTGCTGCTGGAGCTGACAGCTGCCTCTCCACTTAAATTACCTGTTCTAGATAAATTCTGAAAGAGTTCGTGGTCTCAGGTGACTTTTCTGGTACCCTGAAAGATTACTGTGGTCCCACACAAGGTAGGAATCTGGAAAGGCTCTTTTAAAGCTTTTAAGGACTTTAAAGCTAAAGTCCTTTCTACTTTCCTTAGGGTTTGCAATCAGAAGTAGTTACAACTACTTTTTAAAATGGGAAACTGGAAATCTTTCACAGGATGCACATGGGACAGTCTTAGCCATTATGGCTAGCGGTAAAAGCCTTCTCAGCATCTGTTTAGTGTTCATTTTCTCAGTTGTCTGTCTATCTGCTTTTAACAACTAACTCATCATAGTGAACCACTGCTTGATCTGCAATGCTTATATTTGTTATGCTATTTTGTGCATTAAATGAATATAGGCTACAAGTCTTTACCCCAGAGTACATCTTGAGTAGTTTACTTAATGTGATTTCCTTCTAATATGCACTCTTATGTTTGCTTGTAGTCCTTTACTTTCACATTTAAAAATGATCACAGCCTAAACCAGGAGAGCTGAAAACCACATGATTATTCTCTTTCAAATGCAGAGCCATCAGAGTCCTCTCCTGCAGAGGGCTGATAAGTGCTTTAAGTTTTTCAAATATGGTAGAAATTGTGGCCTTTCCCCTTTAGCCTTGATTAGGGTTGGGATTTAACACATGCTGCCGCTGTATTTTCTGTGATTAGATTGTCCTTGGCCAAGTGCATCCAGCGTGTGTTAGGCAGGTCAGTGATCAGTCTTCCACAGGGAAAAGAACAAAACCAGGAAATATTCATAATTCATTGTGATCAGACATTTAAGAGTACTCTAGAGATATCTGCTGGTTGTTGGCATTTATTCTACATTATTGTTATTATTATTATTTTACAATTTGCTCTTCACATCGGTCATTACCATATGCTTAGGTTATTAGTATTTCCAGCCATTGTATACACAAGCCAGAGTTTAATTTTCACCATATTTGCCTGTAGAATTATTTTGTTCTTTCAAGCAATGTTCTCGGGGCTAAGAAAATATTCTCTATTTAAAAATAAATAAATCAGGCCAAAACATGATCTTGAACTTAATAAAAACCGCTGAATATTAACAGAATAAGACAATTTTCTGCAAGATTTTAACTGCATTTTCTGCATTGCAGTAAAGTAAATGTAAATGGATATGTTGTTACATGTTTATAATACATCACTTTCCATAATAGAAGAACGGTCACTTATTTTTCCAACTTTTCTACCCCTAATAAAAGGGGCTTCACTACCTGTGTTTAAAGATTTTAAAATGATATTCTCAGCCTGCAGGCTCATGTGCATAGCTGAACACTGAGAAATGAAATTTGCCTTTCTGCAGGGAGCCAATGTGATTCATATGCAACACAAATCCTACCTAAACTTGACTTCAGAATGCTTAACATTTCACAGAATCAAAGAATAGTTGAGGCTGGAGGCTTCTATAAAACGGGGTTAACTAAACCAGGTTGGTTCAGGTTGTGTCCAGCTGGGTTTTGAGTATCTCCAAGGACGGACAATCCACAACCTCTCTGTGCGATCTGTTTCAGTGTTCAGACTCACTCACTATAAACAGGCTTTTTCTTATGTTTTAACAGAATTTTCTGTATTTCAGTTTGTGCCTGTTGTCTCTTGTTCTTGCACTGGATACCACTGAGAGCATTCTGGCTCCATCTCCTTTACTGCCTGCTGTGGTGGGTTGATCTTGGCTGGCTGCCAGGTGCCCACAAAACCACTCTACCAGTCCCCTTCCTCAATAGGACAGGGAGGGGGAAATAAGATGAAAAAAGTCTCAGGGACCTGGCATTACTGAGGGTAAATCTTACCAGTAAAGACCAAGGTAGAGAATGCATTGAATGTCTTGGCCGCCTTCATGGTCTTTGCCACCAGGTCTCCCACCCCATTCAGCAGTGGACTTGCATTTTCCTGCTATTATACCTGTAACAAGCCCTTCTTGTTGACCCTCACATCCCTCACCAGGTTAAACTTCAACTGGATTTGGATTTCCTGATATCAGGATGGGTCCCCCTTTAGCTCTTTTGTTGATTACAGGGCTTGTCTCGTGCACATCCCCCAGCACTCCAACCTGGACCATTTCTTCCTCACTTGATTGAGGGTAACCATCTCCTTTCTTCATTATTCCCAGTTAAAAAAATTGCATGTACCTCATATTGGCCGAACTAATCTTGTGATCCATGTGCCTTGGATTAATACTCATGCTTGGAATGGTACTCATTCATTTTGACTTGAAGCATTGGGCAAGATTGCAGTTTTTTATGATTAGTATTTCGAAGGCTATTGTGTGATTGAATTGGTCTTCGAAACATTGAAGACTGTTGTCTGACTAAAATTTTGAAGACCACTGCATTATAATATTTTTCTTCTATTCAGAAGAGTACCATTCAGAACCTATTTAGCAAGATGGAAATTTTAAAATGTTAAAGACTCTTTAAAAGAAATATTCAAAAATGTACATATTTCTTTAAACGTCAAAATTGTAGCCTGCCTCAGTCCGTTTTCTGATCTGTGAAGTAAAGAGGATGATCTTCTGATTACATTGGAACTGTTTTCTTCACAATTATAAAGAGTAGTTTGGAATATTTCTTGAAGTGCTTATCATAAAGATTTTGGATTGTCATGAAGTCCAAAATCCTCTCTCCTCTGCTCTCCTGCCTGGATTTCTGAACTGGGTTTTGAATTAGAGACATTCAGTTTTCCAATAATCTGCTAATAGTGACTCCTCTTCATTTCTGAAGCATTTTTTATTTGTGTGGACAGCTTGCAGTTTGTCCTCTATCCTGTAATTAATTTCAGTTTGTTCTGCAGCACACACAATGAATTAATGTTTTTCTTCTGTTCAGGTGTCTTGTCTTAAGTATTAGGATTAGATTTAGGGAAGGTGAATAATATAGCCATTGAAGCCCAGCAGTTCAACCTGATACAAACGTTTTATAATCATACTACACACCAAATCATAACATGTTTTTAGATGCTTTCACCTTCATGTGTGTTCCTTGCTGGGTTTACAGTTATAGCTAATAACAGTAGTCCTTCATTTACATACTTTCTGATTACTCTGTCTTCCTGAAGCAGAATGCAGAAATACTGATAAATATAGTTTTGCTCACACAGTTTTTGAAGTTACATATTTTTTGTTAAATTATGTCTTCAATTCAACAGCTATGTCATTCAGCTCTTTGTTGCTTCTTTTAAGCCACAGGGAATAATCCTATTTTATACAGAGGAATCAACAGTACAACCAACAGAATCATAGAATCATATAATGGATTAGGTCAAAAGGGACCTTTAAATATCATCTAGTCCAACCCTCTGTCATGGGCAGGGACATCTGTCACTACATCAGGTTGCTCAAAGCCCCATCCAACCTGACCTTGAACACTGAAGATATTGTTTATGTGTCAGTAACACCAGCATATGTTATGTGAGTTTGTCAATGTTGAGCAATTCTTTTCCTATTTAAAATGCAAGGTATTTTGTAAATATTTCTACAGTGAGGGGAAGGAAACTCAATATTAAATATACTCAAAGAGTTTACGACTCAAAGACTTTCTCTTGCAACTACCATCATTTTCCTCAGTTTCTGATTTTTTGCAAAACATTAAATATTTGGGTAGAAACTAATTGTTTCTGTTAAAAAATTTGACATATTCTTCATTACTTTTAGAGCATGTGAGCTTTTCATGCAGCCACAGTTACAATTAAGACTGATGAAATCATTGGATATATTGTAAACATTCAGTTTATCCATATAGAGTTTGGCAACATCTTAAAGGTCTTCTGTCAGGTTCATTCACTGTTTAATTATTTGTTATTGATAATGAATAACAGTACGATCGTTGTCATTTGTTATTACACTCTATTGCAGACACAGATTTTTCACTGTATGGCTGGTGGTTCTGAGAAGGTTTCAGTTAAATGAACGGGAGAGATAATAACATCTCACAAAAGTCTGCATTTTCCTTGTGAAATAAAACCACTATTTTCTTATGATTCATGAAGAATAGCAGCAAATACTATAACTGATAAGCAAATACTGTACTTTCTTATACTTTAACTTAACTTGCTTTTCCTGATAATTACGGCTCCTAACCAAACAAACCAAGTTGCATTTTGAGGATTAGAATTGTCACTTCTTGCTAAAGTATTTCCAAATGAAAGCTCACAAGACACGAAATAGTTGTCTTGGTTAAAGAGAATGTAGAAGTGACTTATGCAAAAGTACCTTCAGGAGTTTGAATTCTGTGATTCCACTGCAGACTCTTGTTGCATTTTGTATTTTAATAACTTGTCTGAGAAAGTGGATAATGTGTGATATCTTCTTTGATTAGCTCATTAGGACTGAAGCCATGGAAAAATAATAGTGCATGATGGTAATTGTGCTGGTAATTTATAAGCCATCTATATTCTCACCTTCTGTGAGGATATATAATCCTTCATCTAACTGTGAAGTATTCCCTGTGACTTCTCAAGGGCTAAAGCCTAGTCCTCTTTACTATCTTTAATTGCAAGCAGAATATACCTTTTGTGACGGCATCCAATGCAGCACACAAGACTGCAGCAAAACTTGCAGGTGAACATTTTTAGCTAGATTTTTTTAATGGAGGGATAACACCTTAATCTATTTTTATCCATTTGTTATAGGAATAAGCACACAAATATGTAAGTACGAGGCAAAGGTTCTTCTTAGTGACTAATGTATATGCCTTTCCTCTCATGTGTAATAGATGGTTAATTTAGTTATATTCACCAGCTATACCGTAAACTCTACTTTAAAACTTACCCTCATGTTAATTGGAAGCAGAGAGAGGCACAAAAAGCTGGGGATTTTCAATCCATTCCAGTAGCCAGCTTTGTATCTCTGATCCTCTTCCCTACAAACAAAGAAGATGAGGTATAGATCTTTCTGTAGTTGCTTCCTTGTTCCGTTTTCATCTTTCCCTCTAAATTGAAAAATACCTTTTGATAAAAGGACCTTTCTTTACAAATGTGACTTGTTCATTTTCAGGGAAGAAATGCGTATAAAGGCATTCAGTTTGAATGTTAATAGAAAACAATTAAGCTGCCTTCTGGGTCAATTTCTGTACTTGGCTTTCTACACAAATGTACTTGCAGTTCTTTTCAGCTGGAACTTCTAAAGCCTAGACCTCTGAGCAACTTTTCATCACAACTCTAAAACTGTGTGACAGCAATGGAAATTGCCTCGATAATGCTCATTTACTTGGTCACAAAGGTGTTGTGAGGTTTAAATAATTAATACTTACAAAACACTTCAAAATCTTTAGTTTAAATGATGAGATAGCAGCTCTTAAAATCTGGGACATGTTTTGAAATCTTAGAGAATATTACCTCATATATAGAGAATTGCCTAAGTATTACTTGAGACTGCTTCAGATAATGAGGTCTTTTACCTGGTTATAGAAATCCTATTAAATGCAAAATAGTAACAACAAGTCTGTCTGGATGCAGGTGGTGAGAGAATTTTGTACATGAAGGACTCTGAAACATGTACTCAGCAGCAGTGAGACTTAAATGGGCTACTTTTGTTCCCTCAGAATGACTCATAACCTCATCTGAAACACATTTGCTGCGGTGATCTGGGGTTGCTTATTACTGGGAGAGCTCAGTGTGAAAAGATTAAATCACTGTGTGCCACAGTAGCCCTTTCATACAAGTTAAAACTGCTGTGACTCATGATAGGAAGCAGGGTATATTAGTCTGGGCAGAACTATGTTAATGCACTGCTTCTGCTGTACTTGGAGTGGTAGGAAGACGGTAATAAGAGGAGTTGCACCTCCTTCTTTCTCCTCTCCCCTCACTGAAATTCTTCTAGCTCTTTACACACTCCTCCTAGTTACTTCCAGGGATCTGCCATTTTGGCAGTATTTGACACTGGAATTTTCCATAACTTGATTCACAGCAGGGCTTGCTGGTACACTCATGGTCTGCTGTGACTCATTTGCTTCTATCTGGAGTAAGCTACAGCCATCTAATACAGTTTAAGCTTTGACACGTGTCAAAGAGCTTCTATACCTCTTCTATATTTTAAATACTTAAATTCCACCCTTAGGATGGATTTCTCCTCAGTGTGCCATCATTTCCTTGGGTAGGTAAATGACAAGTCTATTTGATACTTCCTTTTGATCCTTGCATTACAGTCTCTTATTCTAGATAATGATGACCTCTTTATATGTAATTTTGGATGCTATATGTCTTAATAAAGTTAGAATGGTTTGCATCTTTAGGTTAGCTATGGCATATTAGCATTTTCAATGCTGTCCAATGAATGTTCAAATTTTTCTGACAGATGAAGTTGATCTTTTCCATACTCGTTCAACCCGTAGTCTCATCACAGTCACCTTTGAAGTCTCATATTGATTTTAAGACGCTTAATAAATTACAAAGTCCAACACCTGAAGTGTCTCTTAATATTTCTTTCTGACCTTCCATTGTCTTATATTTCCAGCCATTTAGGCAGAGCTGTAGCTGATGTTTACATGTCACAGTAGCAGTCCTTTTGAAAAGTTCTCTTTTTTTTACCTTATCTGGGTGTCAAAACCAGCAGCTTTAAAGGGATTTATGTTTCATTGCAATTCAATCATGTTTTGAGTGGCAATAGCAGCCAAAACTCAGGCATATTATTTCCAATTTCGTGCTCTTTTTCTTTCTTGTTTCTTATTGTAATTCTGAGTATTCCGTTTCTCTGAGCTACCCTGGATATTTCAATAGCATGCGGTGTAGACCTTAGAAATAGAACTCATCCCACCTAACAGTAGATATGAACACATAATTTTATATTTATGTGAAGTCAATATGAAATTCTTTCACACTAATTACAATTAAAGCCTGGTGTTTGTAGATAGAATTTTGTTATGAGATTTTAAAGCCAGAAATGGAATGGACAGTTTGAAATGGAATAAAGACAGTTGCTATAATATTGTACTTAGTTAATCAATTAATATGCTTGTAGTAAGGCATTCTATTTAAAATTACTACAATTTTCCTCCTTGTTCCATTGTATGGATAATTCACAACAGTTAATAAATACGCAAAGATTTGGGTAAGGGGCTAAGAAAGTAGATCAGGATGCGCAAGCAACCCAGAGAGTAGTCTAAACACTATACTACACAGGAATACTCACTAGCGTTTTGTCTCTTTCTCCAAGAATCTTGAGTCTGCTGCATAGTGAATTAACTTTGCAGTGTAGAGAGGTTAAGCACGCATGCACGTCCACATGTATGTCTGCCCTGTAGCCTAAAAAGTGACTGGGATACTCAGGGCAGTGCAAAGGAGTTAGAAAGTCTTTCGTATCTCTTCAAAATAAGGAGGTACAAAATTTCAGCTAGTCACCCTAGCATAAGTATTGTTTTAAAAAGCAAGGGATATAGGAATTTAAAGGAAAACATAATGTCTGTGTGCAATTGGACGCACAGTTGTGTGGTGGCCCGCCATCTATACATTCCTGAGGGTGTTGGTAGATGGGACTCCCAACACTGGGAAGCCTGAGACATGTCTGAGTTTGCACAGACACAGTAATTTAACTGCCTGATAATATGAAATTTTTTTAAAGTGACTTCAGAACTAAATGGATACCAAACATTCTTGGAATTGTGAAATTGTGTGCAGATGCAGTCATTCTGCCCATAGTCCTCTTCTGTTTCTTAAAGAGAATTTTCTTTCTATAATGTATTATAGAATCTCTCTCCTGTAGGAGAGATTTCCTATAATACGAATTATGGTTTTCTTTTTCAATTTTTCAAATTATGATAGAAAACATTGCAATGAGAAAAGAAAATTTTTCTTCCACAGGTGTTTACTTCTAGGTATTTCTTAGTCTTTAATGTGTCATTTTGAATCAGAGAACATTGCCTCTGTTTGTCACCTCAATTGTTCCATCCACTTATGCATGTTTTTCAACTGGCTTTCATCACTCTAAAATAGAATATCTCTATCAATACACTCTTTTGTAATACCTTTGTGTAGTCAGATAATGTCACCACATGGAAAGCTAAGAAAAGGAAAGAATAAAAGTAAAATTTCCCAAAACACTTGGAAAACTTTTTCATTTTCAGAATGAAAGTAGGTAACAGAGATTTGCATTTCATTACAGGGCAATAGTGTTTAGGGTCTTAAGGCAACTTTGAAAATGTTACCTCTAATAACCAGAGAGAAGATATGCAGGAAATGTATGTGGAGAACTGAAACCAGCCCTCCCTCCTTTGGGTGGTTTAAACTTAAATGAGAACTTTTTGCTGAATGTGTAATGATGAAGTATGACATTATCTCTTAGTTTCCTCATTATTTGTGTATCACATACATTTACTGTGTCACATTGCCTTCCACTTCTACAGAGAAGTGAAAGACTAATTTACACTTTTTTTTTGTGGCATTTCAATATTTTTATATCTTACATTAAAATTCAGGTGGTCTTTTTTACTGATATTTTATGGTCCATATTTTGCCTTTCTGGAGTTGTGCTTCTTTTAGATTAAGTTGTTTATGATTAATTCCCCCCACCCTATTTCTAAGTAGTCATTACTTCTTGCTATTTGCCTTTCTGCTTCTTGAGTGAAATCCAATCCCTGCCATGCAAGTCAACGGTTTTCCTTAGAGACAGAAACTGCTGATTATCTTTCCCACATTAATCTCAATCATATACTGGTTACACTCTTACCTCTCTGATTGCTCTGGTCCGTCCTGGATTTCTCCCTGAAAACTCAAATGACCCTCTTGCGTCATTTGCTAGTTTAAAGCATTAGTGACAACAGAAGATCTCTAGATCTTAAGTTCATTATTCTTTCTAGAAACAATGTCAGAACCTTTATGTGAATAACATATGGGCAAACTTACTATTACTCAGGGTTAATTGCTGCTGGAAAAGCAATGTTTGATTTCCCTTTAAAACTATTGATAGTGGTCTTCACTCATTTGCTAATAAAATCCCTACCTTATGTCTCAGAGGAGTGCAGTGACCAAACACTTGTATTATTCAGGCTAGTTAATTAAAAGACTAATTTCTTCAAAAAAAGCCCCAAAAAACCAACAACCAAACAACCCTCAAACCCCTTTTGCTTACTTATTTTTGCCTTTGTTGCTTCATTATGCAAATGCAAATCCACCATCAATAACCACATTTGTCCATCATCCAAAGCTCACAACATCCTTGGTGACCTCAACTTCTACAATGAATGCCCTGCAGGCAGTTTGATAAGTAGGACTTTACACAGTAAATCCACGCTGTTAATTAGCATCCTCAGTGAAATGTCATTGTTTTTCCTTGCAAAATCAAGCTTTAGTAGTCTGGTCGATATACAACTACATAAGATATTCCAGTCTCACTATTGAGAGCATTTTTTAAAAACAAGTCATCTTTTTTTTTTTTGCTGCAGCCCTCCTCATTTTTTGTCCAACATGGATTGTTGCCAGATGCCAGCAACTGCACTATCAGCTTCTTCAGTGTGAGCCCATCAGCTGTGTGCAGCATATCAGGACATTCTGCATGGAATTCCTAATATGCAGAGTGCAATATGCAGTGTTTTCCTTTGTTTTCTTTCCTCTCATCCTTTTTTTTTTTCCCATCAGTTCACTTTACCATACAACCTATAGAAAAGTTCCTAGAAGCACTTTTTGGACTCAGAAATATTCTGTTTCCCATTTTAAGACTATCACATCTTCTTGATGTTTCAGTACTTTAGTGTACACTATCCATCATGAAAAAGAAGAAAGATGAGCACTTGTTCTTAGACAAGAGTGAGTTAACAGAAGTGAATTTGGAAATGATGCAGTCTTTGGTTTGTTCCTGTAGAATCTGAAAATTTGTGCATGTATCATTTGGTTTCCAGTAAGGACTTTTCTAAGCATTGCTTTTGGGTACAAGACAATAACCTTTCCTTTGTGTTCCTGTTTCAAGTTACTAATTAACACAGTAACTGTCATCAAAATGCCAGTAGACATTGATCTGTTGATCTCCCAAAGTGATTAGCAACATGAAATTTGTTAATAGGATTTGCTTGAAACATCACTGAAGAGCAGAAAGGCCAGCTTAACCTGTGTCACAATTTCCATATGGAAGGTCTGTCACATCCAACGTGCAACTGCTTAGTTGTCAAGATGAATAATACATTGCTACTTTACACAAATGTTGCTTATAGCTATTCTTGCAGTGAATGAAGATTGTCCTTCATTACCCTAGCACTAACTGGCAATGCTATATTCTTCCATACCAAAAACTCAATGACAATACTTAGATTAACTGCTCTGAATGGGTTTATGAAGACTTGCTAATTTTGTTATGAAAATGTTTGACGAGACACTCTGATTGGGTAAACTGGATTTCAATAAAATAAAGAGAACCTGTTAAAATATCAGCTCCATTATTAATATTTCAATTTCTCATTCAAGTGGAAAACATGAAAAAAAGTCCATGTGCATTTGTTTCCATGTGTGTCTGAGAGAGAGAAAGAGAGAGAGAAGAAAAGGAAGAGAGAGGAGAAGGGTTTGATAGAGGGAGGATTTACTGGAAAGAAAGTGACAAAGTTTGTCTTTTTGTACAGATTCATTTCATAGGACATTTTCCATGATCAATGAAGCTAAAGGAAATGTAACTCTCTTGTACAACTTTTCCACTTATTTCTTGTAATAGCATTTGGTTGTGATTGACTGTGTTGGAAAGGTGGTTGTAGCATGGAATGCGATACAGAAATAATATTTTCCCAACATTTCATATGCTGTCAAGAAATTCCTTTTTAAAATCTATGATACTTAGACAACTGTAATTTTTAACTGAAAGTGTTGAAATGGTTCTCCACCACACAGAATATTGAAACTGTGCAATTTACATAATAATAGTCTGATTTGCATATTTATTAGTTTCATTTAATTTGCTGCAAACAAACTGTTCTAATCTGGTTTCAGGATAATCTCTAACCTTCTATTGTTCTTCAGTTAGTGCACACACGTGCACACATGTACACACCCACAGGCACACACATACTGGCCTTTGTCTACATTTCATACATTGTGTTTGCTTTTTTCTTAAAATACATTGTTCAGTTTCAAGAAAGAGATTTGTTGTGGGAAATCCCAAGTAAGAAAAAGAAAATAGTGATATTTTCCTTTTTTTTTGCTTGATTGTTCCACTGCTTTTTTTGTTATTGTTTTTGATTTGTGAGGTCTTTTCTGGGATATTTATATTGCTCTTTATGATGGCTGAACTAACAATTACAAATGCAAAAATTAACAAATGCAGGTTTTGAAGATACTATTTTAGTGATGATTAGTCATCTCTACATTTAACGGTTTTTTAATATTTGAGCTATTAAAAAAATACCTTTCATAAATAATTTAAATGAAAAAAATTGAGGGTTTTTTCTATACATTATTATTTTAATGTTAAAAATATACTAAAAAAGTTAATATTTTGGGGAAAATGCCCCTCGGCATAAGAATTCTGTGTCAAATGTTGACATGTCACTGTGTGTAATACTAATCTAAACCCTATGATGAAATCAGGAAGTGAAGACCATTTTCTTATTAACATTTCTATGTGTTATATCTCTATTCCTGTTGCCATCAGAATGGGAACTGCTGTTCAGTAATAGCAGGCAATAGTTATGATATGATAAAAAAGTACAGATGGAAAGACTAACACAAAGGGAGTGCAAGAGATCTGAATGACCATTCCCATAAATCACTAGAACAGTAACTTCAAATGGAAAATATTTTAATTTTGGAATATCTCTATTTAAAAATAGAGTGTGTTTTGTTAGAGGGTTTGTAGAAAGGGAAACCTATTTTTTTCAATCTAGAAATTAGTCACAGAAGTTCTTTTTAGTCATAACTACATGGATTTTGAAAGTAAACTCCCCGTTTGCCTTCACAGAAGGCTAAGCTTATTATCTTGGGCATAGCACTTTGCTAGTACAGCAGCCCTCCTTTCTGTTCTCTGTTCATCTTGGACACTTTTGCACCTCTGTTCTGTGTTGTGACATGAGGTGTCCTAGCCTTCTTTGTGCAGTGTGAAAAGGTAAGAGGAATTCTACTTGGAAAGGGGTCAGCAGGTCAAGGGAGGGGCTCCATAACTGCCACCACCACCACCACAACAGAGAAGAACCTGTTTCTGTGGTCAGGCCCATCTCCCCACTCCCACAGAATGGCACTTTGAATTGCTTGCTGCATACAAGAGAGCTGAGCAACATTCACACTTTTCCAGGAAGAAGGTCTCTCTATCCTCTGACATCTAAAAGTAAATTTATACAGTCTTCAGTAGGCAGATGTGAGCAGATCTAATAACCTCATCCAAAGTGTAATGATAACTTGTCGTGGTTTGGGCAACATTGGCCAATCAGCATGACAGATGGCCCTTCCCCTCCCCCTGCCCCCAAAGAGAGGGGAGGAAGAGATAAAGAGATTTACAAGTTCAGGATGAACTACACTACTTTAATGAGGTATTAATATTAAAATCAAAAAGGAAATAATGAAATACACACAATATATACAAAACCGTATCAAGCTCCCAGGATGATGTCACCAGCAGGTACTGGGGAAGTCCCAAACTGGACTCAGAGATGGATGGAAACTGGATTCCAGCTCTGGAGTCAGGAACACACAGATTGGGATCAAAGACAGACATAGTCCTTTTTGGATATCGGCCATTGAAGAAAGAGCTGACCCTTTGATCCCTCAGCTTTTATACTGAGCATAGGGCAGATGGGATGGAATACCCCTGTTGGTCAGGTTTGGGTCACCTGTCTGGTCCACTCCTCCCCACAGGTGTGATCCCTCCAATGGGGCAACCCTTCCAACCCTCCAATGGGGCAAATAAAGAAATTGGCTGACCTTGGTTGTAGTAATAAGCAAGAGCCTCTCTGCATATTGTTCCTTGGCATGAAGTACAAACGTTGGTCTTATCACTCTGTTTTCTCCACAATAGGCTGTTAATTTCAGAGAGTTAGAAGAGACTAGCTAAGATGTAAAATTACTGAACAGAAAGTTGGTTCTGTTTTACCTCAAACTGGGACATAACTGTAGCTACAAAGCCTGTACGAAAAAGATGGTTTGCATATAGCAGTCTTGGAGCTTGGGTGGACCAGGATCAGCATTCAAAAATCTTTATTGCTAATTGGATTCAGCCCCCACTCCGTCTGTATTACTTCTCCACTTGCATGAAAGCTCTAGTCTTGTGGAAAGAGTATAAAGGCATCTTTATAGAGTGTCTAAGTTAATCAAATATAAAGAACATATCTGTAGGATGAAGTCCAATTGTCCCACTTAACACTGAAGGATTCCTAGGACACTTTGAGTGGAAACATATTCCCCACAGAAATAATCCTGCTAGGGAAGAATTGACCCATTGGGTAGGGTAGAACCTTGGAAACAGGAAGTCAGACAGACATTTCATTATTTGAATGACCTTATTACCTCAGTAGAGTTAGATACTAATTAAGAGGAGCTGAATTATGAAAATAAAATAAAATTAAGGAGGAAGTGTTATTTAAAGCCCTTAAGGAACAAGATACAAAGTAATATATTTCATCAGGAATATGTAAATGTATTCTGAATGTTCTTCTGGAAAAAAAAAAAACCACTTTTTTAAAAAGAAAATTCTTCTCCCATAAATTCATCATAAGAGTTCAGTAACTAAATTAATGTCATGACAAGGGCTTCAGGTGTCAGGATTTCCTGCAAAGGAAATTATTTTAGCCTTAGCCCAGAAATCAGAGGTTATGATGGGAGACCGTGCAAGCTTTATGATTAAAAAAGGATTCAGATAAAACTGTTTCTGAACCCTAATGCAAATTTTCTAATGAAATGACAAAGCTATCTTTCCTTTAGAAAGTGTTTCTGACAAAGTTCCATATTTGAGGTTAATCACATGTCTACCTGGATGGAGTCTTTGAAAAAATTAAAAAGTTGGCTGAGGACATGATGTATGATAAAAGAAAACAAGAAGTAATATAATTATAAATACCTGCTACCATGTTGGCAGAACTGCTAAATAGTAACATTTAAATGAAAGAAACTCTCTGTACATAGTTAAATCCTGTCCATGCCA
>JAOXJK010000023.1:76539270-76559463 GCA_025774025.1 Xenus cinereus
TCCTGTCCATGCCAAGCTGCACTGTAGTCAGTGGAGGTATTATTTCCAATTTCAGAGAACATTGGAAAAATCAAGAGAAATTTTGCTTTTGGTGTAATAATAAGACAGTGATAGACATGCAGTGTAGAGTATCGAATATAGCAAAGAACCACTCTAGGAACTTCAATCTGCCATTTAGATGGGAAGTAGCATGCATTTCTACTTACATTTTTGGAATACCTTTATGTTGAGACTAAAGAGCAAAACAGTTTCTAAACTTCAGGGAAGTTAATCACATGTTCATTATGATCACTTTCCTGCAAGGAAATGCCCTAATTCCTGTAAGGAAGCAATACGATAAAGCATACTTTTAATGGTCTTTATAAGAATTGCTCCCTGCCCACTAATAAAATTGTTATTGGGACCAATAACTGTAACTGCTGCTGCCTGCTTTGACGAAGATACTTATGAAAGGGAGGGCAGCCTTACGGGACATCACCATAATATTTTTTCACCCAGTGCTTACTGGATGGAACAAAATAATAAATTAATATTATTAGGAACCCCTTGTCTCTTGTTCTGTAGATGACTTTCACAGAAACAAGTGCTTTTAACATTAATTACATCAAAAGGTGACTTTTTGCAAATATGTTAAGGAATAGTTAGTGTACAAAATTTTTTCCCAGATAGTTTGAATCTGTTTCTCCAAAGACTCCAGGGAGCGTAGATATGAACTTGTGACTCATAGTGCAGAAGCATGTGAGTGGCCTCTGAAAGATTAGTTCCCATTTTATAAATGCTATTCTGCTGCTCTGTCACACACATTGTTACAGAAATTATTAATCCTAAAACACTGTTTGGGTATAAGAGTGTCAGGCAGTCTCTTTCTTTCCTCTATTCTTATCTAGTAAGTCTGGGAATGCTGAATGTCAAATCCTATTGACTCCAATAGGTATCTATGTGCGAATATCCAAATCACTGGAATAATTTCCTTTTTTCTTCCCTTTCAAAGACATTTGAATAGCGGAAATACGTACTCTGAAGCCATTCTTATGGCATTTTTATGTCATACTCTCTAAAATCCTGCAAAAGAATCATCTGAAATTGTGGCTCAGTTTTCCCATTCTCAGTGTTTGTCATGCCGTATCAGCTATTGCCTCTGCCTACAAACATTGGCTCGTGTATCCCCAAACCATCATGATTTCCACGCTGCTCCTGCCGTTCTTTGGTTTTATGTATTTAGTGGCTATAAACAAAATATCAATCTCTTCTTTTTCTGCTCCTCCTCCAAAAAGAGCAGAAAAAAATGTAATGAAAACCTCAGGATACAATTGCTACCTTAGAATCAGGTCTGTCTGATATGTTAATATGCCCTCTGTTTCCAAGGTTATTTTCAAACCTAGCCCATTCTTGCTTATTTTAAGAATATTCTACATGTCAATCTTCCATTACATATCCAGGTTCTACCAATTTGCCAGACTCGCTTTATCTGCAGGTTGTCTGTTATGTCAGCCTACAAAATAACATGTATACAATACTGTTTTATATATAGAAATGCAGTAATGTATTTTAAAAATTACTGTCTCTACAATAAAATAATTGTATGTGGTCAAGATAGCTTTCAACCAGTATTGAAAACAGAAAATGCCAATATTTCTATGGTATTTCTGTTGAAGATGTGGTATGTGCATATAAACCACATTCTGTTTCTTAAATCTCTTGACCAAAAGTCAGTTCTTCTTATCTTTTATGAGTGAATATATATGAGAGTTTTAATCAGGCAGAGTGAAATTGCAGCACTGTGAAGTTGTAGCCTGAGCATCTCTCCAGTTCCTGCCTAATCCCTGCAACAAGAGGGGGTATACCAGGTCCTGGAGACTTGATCACAGGCATTTCTTTCTGCAGGAAGCTTCAAATCTTTATAAGAATAACAGACTTCTGTTGACTAGCTTGCAGAGATAGCGTGACTGAAGGTTGCAACTGCATTGAAGTTTTCAGTATAGAACACTGCAAGAATTAGTCTAAATGAGCAAAACAGTCTCCATCTTGTAAATTTTGAAAAATACAGGCAAAATGTAGGTACAAATGTTGCATTTCTCTTTGCATTCCTAGTGCAGGGAACAATAAAATCGTGTGTTTAGAAAATGCAGTGTTACAGCAAATACATGGTGTTTAGCTAATTGTAGATGCCTTTTGAGGCTGTATAATTTCCCAAATCAATATCCAATTTTATATTTTTACTCATACTAATGGCAAGTTCAAGACAGCTGGAAGATTTTTTTCAGCAAAAAGTGAAGTGGAAGAGTGAGTATAAAATATGTGGGTTTTGCTGGTAGGTAGCTTACTTTCAATCCCAGCTGGAGGGAACAGTGAAAAAATGCAATTCCAAATGCCCTTTTTGCTGAGTTTTCTATTTCTTTTTGCTGTCTGTCCTTAGCTGGATGTCTGGTAATGCAAATTAATCTCTTACTTCCTATACTTGCATCATTAACAAAAGGATATTCAGTGATTAAAAATGTTTGAAGCAGACAGTAGATGAGGGGTGAAAAGTAATTGAACTAGAGTATTGGTTAATGGAGACCTTTCTATTACTATGGAAAATAGCATTTGGTTTTGATCACCCACAGATAAAAGCATTCAGTTTATTTCCTCTCTCCCTGCTATTCTTACTGCTTGTGTATCTTAGATATTTTATTGTTTGTTCAAAAACATTTTTCTTGTTTTTTGTTGTGAGTATTCATGAGGCTTAGAATGTGTTAATATAATTGTTATCTTGTTTTAGATAAAGATGGATTTGCAACTATTAATTCTCTGTTAGGAATATAATAGCCATTGTAGCTTGTTGCTCATGATGCTTCTGAAAAAAAATTATTAAGGGTATTGAGATTTTATGAAAAAATATGCTGCAGGATGGTGTGGTTACACTTTAGGGGTATATTTAGGGAATGTATGCAAAACAAAGTACATCAGTTGGAACTCTTTATTTACTCTTTATTTTATACGTTCCTTATCAAGTCCTATGGAATCTGGAATGCACAGATAAAGCTGCAGTTACTCATGGGAAGAAAAACCTAGCCAATGTCTTAGCAATCAAACCTATAGTTAGTCATATATCTTTTAAAAATTGTATTATTCTGACCTGCTAAATGCCATAAACCTGGTGCCATTTAAACTGTGATGATGTTTTCTGTACAGCTTGAGAACCTCAAGCTTTGGTAGAGGTAATATAAATTACTTTGGCCTTGAAATTCATAAGCCTAATTTTTATACACAGTTTTGTTACTTAACCATTTTCAATTGTTAAGTATTCAAAAACCAAATAGGATTAAAGTGAAACCTTATATTCAGCAAACAATATGTCAGATGATTATTTTTCACTGCACGCTAGAGAAGATTCACATGCTTATAGTTAGGACAGATGGGGATCTGGTAGGAGAAAAACAGAAGCTGTTTTTGGGAAAAGAAGAACAATAGTATATAAATATTATAAAAATTGGCAACACAATAAATTGGTGATAATTTCCATGAATGCATTGCATAGTCCCTTTAGAAGACCAAATGACTAGTTATTATTTTGGTAGAGAGAGACAGTGATTGCTTAGTTTCTTTCTGTTTCCCGTCCAATCACATAAGCATTGTGACAACAACAAGGAAATCTGCAGACAATGGCTGCAGAATTTTCTAGATAATGAGCTTATCAATAGACTTTCTGCAGGTGACATCAAGGTCTGCTGTAGCAGAGTTGCATGCAGTGATTCTGAACTTAGCCAAAACCAACACTTTTAAAGAACGGTATTTGCTAACTGGTAAGATAGAGGTCCAGGACATAAATGTGCGTGTTAGTGTCTCGTCATCTACAAGTGTCAAATCGATAGTCTGGTCTCTTGCAATGATGCTTGCCACTGCATAAGTGTTAGCATGGACCAAGGACCACTTCCAGTGAACAAACTGAGTGCGGCCACACTGGTTTAGATCTAGGAAGTTTAACTTTATGGGGACAACTTATGCTGGGCCAGCTGTCTGCTGTGACGGTGAACTTGGCTAGCATAGATGTAACTTTACATCTAGATGTACTTGCATAGATATATATCATAGATACACTATCATAGATGTAACTTTAGAGTCCTGCCTCTAATACATATTGTGAAAACATGTGTCATCTGGCAGAATATGAGAGGAAAAAAAGATCTGTCATTTGGCAGAGGTAATAAAGCTAAATTCCAAATAGAGGAAGCACCAAAGGGTTTAAGCTGATTTTGGATTTTTACTGTCTACAGTGGACTAACCTATATGAGCAGATTTCAAAAGTGTGATGAACAAGAAACTTACACCAAAAAACCTGCTGTACTGGCTAGCTCTGGTAGTTAAGCTTTCAACAGTAACCTGATCTTCTAAAGAATGCCTTCACAAGAGGCATCTAAGAAAATTGTACCACAAAAGTACTAATCTTTCAACCCTTTGAATTTGTGAAGTAAGAAGACACTCGCTGCTTCATGCTTACATGTTTATCTACACAGGAGTTTGCCAGAAGACATGAGCTTATCCTGTCCCTCCTTGAAGTTTGCACTGAAAATCTGATTGCAAACCACCTTAAGGCTCTAAATATTTGTGTCCACATCAAGCTGATACACATTGTTTTTCAGAAGGGCTTTAATAGTGCAGAATCAGTGTAATACTAGCCGTAGCTACGCAGCTTCCAGCTTAAAGCTGGCTCTGATTCAACTGTGCTGGTGTGCAAGCAGTTCTCCCTTGCATCTGTTTGCAAAATATACCCTGCTGACGTAACCACATAATAGCATTTACAATAACAGTTGAAAGCAAAGCTTTGAATAGTTAAGGACATCATTCATCTAATGCTGTCTGTAAATAAAAAACATTATTCTTACCAAGGAAAAAGAAGTGCAAACTTCTTCACAAGAATATAAATGAAATGGATTTCTAATGAGTGGAGGAGGTCTTTTAATGCAAGTTGAACTCCACAGCTACTTGTTCCAAGATATTTTAAGACATGAATTTATGAATCTGTTGAGTTTTTTCCTGAATAAAATTTTGGGGATGTAATTGCTAATCCGTCACTTTGAAACATCATTCTTTCTGGAAAGTTTTGCTTTTGGTTTAAGTTCATAACAGTGAATCCTCCTGCTAAAAGCAATGATGTTGTCATTTCTAGATTAAGTAGCAAATCTCAGGAATCTTAGTCAGGCCCAGCTCAAAACGTAATGACTGTAAGACTGTTCCTGTTTGTGAAAAACCTTTAAAAATCCCTTTATTTTTTGTCTATGGGTTTAGAAAATGGCCCCATTTTCCTTGCCTTGCCTTGACTTTCCAGCAGACTTGGAAAATAAATTAGTATGGTAAGAACTCTTTCTTGGTATTTTTTTTCTGGGCTTTTTTTTGTTGTTCCTTTTGTTTTTAAATTACAAGGAATGAGTACTTTCTGTTTTAGTATAGAATAATAATAAAAAAAGAATAAAGCAGGTGAAAAAATCAAAATACTTAATTACAAAGCTTCCTGACTTGAAGAAACCCTGCTTTCTGATATTTCTAAGCAATAGGCTGTCTTTTCCCGTGGTTTCACACTTCCACATCACTAATGTGTGATACTGCGTGCGTCACTGCAGTGTTTTCTTTTTATTTTCTGTCTTTTAGGATTTGTTGACTGCATGGCACAGTTTATTTTACTTTACACCACCATACTCTGTTTCTCTCCCTTATATAAACTTTCTGAAGATTTCTCTTCTGTAATTAAAAACAAATTTTCTGTCTGCATGACCTTTTAGGATTTAATTATAAGTGTGCACCTTTTGCACACTTACGTTGTTACTAGAAGCATTTGTAAATGTCCCAATGTGGTGAAGAAAACTAGTAGAAAATGTACTACGAGTGTTTTTACCACTGTGGAAGATTTTAGGGGTTTAATTTCCAGCTTTTACAGCAAGCAAACAAACAAGTAAGAACAACAACTGTGAACTTTCGGTTCAATAATGTTGAATACTGGCCATTGGGAGTTTCAGCTTATTGAATAGCTTTATGGAATAGATATGTCTCTCGCCTTCAGCAGAGCTGTAGAAATAAATTCTCTCTCATTACAATTCCATTGCAACTTTCCCTCGGTTAAACATCAGAGCTTTTCAGGCTTTTGGACTGGATTGTTTGTGTTGTTAGATGGAGCTCAAAAACATTGGCTCATGTTTGTTTGACAGACTATCACTTACAGTGCAACGAAAGAAGGCGTCTTTCTGTCAGCATAATCTGCCCACGGTTCTTCACTTTCATTACGTTCTGCTGCATGCTGATTGTCACCGTGGTGTTGCCTTAACCAAGGAATGAACTGTGGGGATGAACAGGAAAAAAAAAGCTCACTATATCTTTACTCCCATACCCCTGTTTTATTACCAGTATGTTGTAAATCACCAAGCGCCTGATGACATTAAGTCAGGGACAGCAATCAATGAAGAAAAAGCCAGAGCTTTTCGAATACCTCTGCTGGCTTTGCCTGCTCAGCTTGTTCTGCCCTGTTCACAACATGCAGCAAATCTGAGCTTGGAGTGTAGCACAAAGTAGTCCCGTCCCCCCCCACCCCCTTCAATTATAAATGCTCAGTTTCTGAATATTTAATGTTATGATTAACACTGTGATTATTCATGTCACATTTTTTATTTGGCATCCTTTCATCCAGAAGGATCCCAAAATTCTTTCCATACCTCTGATTACACAAAGACTACAGAAAGGTTTCTGAATCCAACAAGGGGGAAAAAAAATGACTGCTTTAACAGCATAGCACATCTCATTGTTATTAATGATAATAATCATTCCTGGCACTAGCTGTAAATTCCACCCTTTTTATGAGGCTCTCAGAAAGCAATTTATAATCAGGTATTGGAAGTCTTCACACGCGGCAGTTTCACAATACAGATAAGCTTATAACTTATATCTACAGTAAAGGAAATGGAGGCATACACTTTAACCGAGTTACCCAAGTCAACAATGCAGTTATAATTGCAGATCTGAGGAGCATTGAAAGAATTCACATATTCTCACCTCGATGTCCTATTTTAGCTGTTATGACATATTTCTGAACTAAATGTCAAGATAAGATGTGAAAGAATCTAAAAAAGAAAATCCAATTCCACCCTATTTCGATAATTAGTCTTTTCTAGAATGAAAAAGCTCTGCCTTGATTCTGAAACATGAATACTAAAATGAAAAGGAACTGAGGGACGATATGAAATTTTCAGAAATTCTGGAAAGATAACAGTTAATTTTCAGGCTTACAGCGTAGAGAATGGCTATGTTTGCAGCAAAGAACAGTTTAGTCATTAGGACAAATCTGATGTCTGCCGCACATACCAGGGTCCTCACAGGAGGAAAACATCAGCCAGGAATAATGAGAAGTTTAGTTGCCTGAGAAGTGGACTTGAAAGCAGTTAGCTGAAACTCTCTGTGTGGAGGTGTAAATATCCGTATGCTATATAACAGCCAATATCAGACCATTTACCAACGACACAGAAAGTCTTAGTTTTAGCTTTTGTGTATTCTGCAAAGTTTCGTATTTGCCCCCTTCACGCCGCACTCCATCAGCTCCTTAACCCTTAGACTGCAGACTGCTTTTGATGTCTCAGGATGGGAGTCACAGTAGAGAGACACGTTTCATTCCCTGACCTGTCCCTGTCAGACTACCATAAAGGCAAAAGAATACATGAGTCTTGGTGAGATGGGTGCCTTGGGGAGTGTGCTGTTACAGCCTGAGTGAATGAGGGAAAACAAATGCTGGGATCTGTCCCCTGGTGCTTCTCTTTGTGTGTGCTTTCCTGTCCAGCAACTAAATTTCCTCCAGATAATGACTGTCTTTTTCAAGTTCTCCTTGCAGTCTTTTGATTCTTTTATTCTTGGCTTCATAGTGGACAAGTTTCTACCAGCCAGATAGGGAGAAGAGACTGCTTCGTCCAGGCAGGATGTATAACATCATGGATGTCAGCTCTTGCTTCTGTTTTCATGTAGAGCATCTACTACTTATTGTTTTGTCTTCTGCTCTAGGATCCTTGGGATAGCGGTCACCATGTTGGGATATCAAAATCTTTGCCAAAAGAAATCTTATATCTTAAGGGAGCATATTTACAGATATTATAAATCATCCAGATCCATTTGTCTCTCCCTCTAGGTGAATATTTAAACTGTACCTCTACCTCCTTTTCTTCTCCCTCCCACCTTTTTTGATTACCTTTGCTCATCATGTAATTTCAAATGCAAAAAGTATTCTCTGCAAGAGCTGGATTTAGCAAACAGAAATAGATGCATCCAGCAACGAACTATCTTCTGCCATACATCATAATCATTCTAAAGAAGATATTAATTTCATAAGACTTTAGTTATAAAACTGCTTTAGTTGTTTTTGCAGACAGACTTTTTTTCACTACAGGGTCTTTGCACAGCCCCATTCATTTATCTGTCAATTCTGAAGACAAAAACTCCTGAAAGTTCACTCATGTAATTAACATAACTATGTAACTGAAGAATAAGCCTGTCCTTCTCTCCCCTCAGAGCTGTGTGATTTTAAAACAAATATTGTGAATATTTTCATGTAAATTATTTTTAATATTTATCCTAATTTTAGAAGCTACCAATCTCTCTATGTGGATTGTGTCTTATTATGTGTCTTACTAGACACAAGGAGTCTATTACTCTGACCACAGTAAAGAAAAAAAAAGTACATTAATTTCAGAAAGTATATTATTTTCTTTGGTATCCTTCCCATTCTGCAGACTGGGATCAGACACAGAATGTGAGCCTTTCTGAAAAAGATATAAAGTAAACAGCTTGTTAAATAGGTCATCTTTATTTAATATTCATTAACGCTTTATTGTTCATGGTTTTGTAACTTAATTATATTTATTTATAGAAATTTCCCATTGCAAGGCAATTTGGCTACAGCATAGTTCCTACAAAAGAAGTATGTTTAAATATTTACATACTTCACATACAAAAGTTGTATGATTTTTTTTTGTAACTGGCCATAACTCAAAATCAGCAAAGTCCTTGCCTTCTGGTCCCTTCTTGTTAAGAAAAAATCAAGTCACCAGAAACTACACATTAAGCATTGAGACTGATCTGTATGGCCAAAAAATCAGATATGTGAATAAAGGTTGAATGTAATAATTGTCAGTGCATTCATCTAGTTGTGCTTGGGATCTGAAAGATTTTCAGTGAGGCTGTATTTTGTACAGCTTACCAGGAAGAGACACCCGAGACACCTATCTTTGTGAAAGACTATTGATTACCAAAGAACCCTACAACATCAAAAATCCTTCACGATTACTATCTCATCTCAGGACACAAAGAGAAATGGAAGTTTGAAAAATAAATTTGAGGTTGAGTAGAAAATCCTTGTAGTCCCTTACCTGTTAAATTGGTTTCTATCAAGCACAAACAGGCAACTATATTTTATACAACATCAAAAAGATTGAGGCATCATGTGTGAATAGGGTAACTATTTTTTGGGTGTTGTTTAAATGGAATAATAGTTCATTCATTACATTTCACAAATATGTTAACAAATTTTTAACAACTGCCTAAATCTTTTTTGTAATGACATGTTTAAATCACCTGGGTATAAAAACCTGTTACAAATAGATGTCATTCTCTTAGTGAAAGGTCACAGGTCATCCCCAGGGTACTGTCTGCCCTTATACATGCATTAGTAGCTATAAGTTATATTGCTACCCTGATACCCTGCCATGAATTTTCTTATGAATATTTAGTAGGTATAGTACAGCCTTATTGTGAAAAGAGAAAAGTAAGAGATAATATGAAGATAAATCAGAAGTGTAGCAGACTTAAAACACCTATATGCACTTCTCAGTTATGAAGGAATTCCTTTAATTGCATAGTGACACATTCTTCAAATCCGCTGGGCAGAATAATGGGAATTAGAGCGCAGCCAGCAGTGATCACTATTGCACTGCAAGTATACTTGATTTTCAAGACTGTTAAACTATGTTGGCTCGATCATCAAATACTCAAAAATATTGCCTTTAAAGACAGAGAAAAATAGTCAGGTCTGATGTGTAGGAAGAGCACCCAAAGGCATGTGGCTAGATGCTGCTTAGCACTTTCCTTAAAGCTTTTTTTTATTGAGACTAGAATAGTCAACAACTCTGACTAGACTTTTGTCTATATCTGAAGGCTAGTAAGGACCCCCCCCCCAACTTGGTACTAGTAATGGGGTTTTTTACTTATTAACAACCATTTTCTTCTTTTGTGAAATAAAATACTTTTAAAATTTTTTTTTGTTTTTGTTTTTTTTTAATGTGAGTAAAACCACTCACCTTTTCAAAAAGTCAACATTCAGATAAACTGATGTTCTATGCAAGCTAGAGTGTTAGAAATTAGTAAGTATTTTCTGTGCGTGATAGTGGTTTGTCTCTGTACTTCCACAAGAGCCGTAAGGGAGAGAGAGGGAAGTCTATATTTGCACAGAGTCATTTGTAGATTGGTAAAAAAGAAACAGATTCATTGGGTAGAAGGAGAGTGAGGAGAGAATGTTTATCATAAGAAATAGAGAAGATCCTTGAGGTTATAGATGAGCAGTACTTGTGCACACTGCAGGCCCACGTGCTTGCCTACATCTATGCCTTGCTGCAGTGTTCTGGAATAAAGCACGCATATAAACTGTCTCATGGATTGTTCTTTCTTATGAGAAGTGGCCTTACTGTCGGTGTTGATTTTAATTACATAGGGAAAAGATGAGACAGTGGCTGGATCTAGTCTAGAAGAAGGTGCTCTCTGATCTTGTTCATAGTCCGAAAATCACAATAAAGAACACAGTTCTGTATGCAGATATCTTAGTGAGCCTTGGGAGTTTGCCATCTTGAGGCTAAGCCATTAAACTGTTTTTATATGGAGACCTCCAAAGTTTAGTTTATAGCCAAATTGAAGAGCCAGTGGTCTGTATTGTCTGGCCAGGAATATAAAACCCCTGTGTGTTGTACAGATTAGAACACAGATCCATGTACATTTCGTCACTGATATTCCTATCTGATAGCATTCCAGTCCAAGACTGGAAAATTATTCTTATGGCAGCCAGTCTCAGCAACCATGAAGTGATGTGCTAATCCTAGGAGCTTGCGTTATACTCCTGTAGTAGTTCTTCCTGTATTAATCACAGACTTCTAGGAAAATCATTCTGTAGAGATAAGGACCGCCTTTCAGCTCCACACAGAGTTCTGTTCAGAGAACGTGTATGTAGATTCTTTCCATCACTGCCTCTGATGCCTTCTATTTGCAGACAGAGTATACAATTAGTGATTAATCAATCACTTTTCACATTAGTGTTTTGATCAGCCAACACTATAGTTTTTAGTCTGTAAATGACAGTTCACTTGCTGGAGGGATGGTGTGGCTCCAAAAGCAATGTCAGTCTCATAAATAGTGGAATGAGAAAATCGTGTGCTGTTGTTGAAGACCTGAAACAGTTGCTGGTGCATATCACTGGATGTTTTCTTCCTTAAATGAAATTTCTATACATTTGTATAATTCTATTAGAGAATAGGGTGAAGAGAGTGAGTGTTCTTCTCTGAAAGATGGTTTGCACACAACTTACGTAAACCAGGGCAAAGACCCACAGCATGGCTGTACCTAGCTCACAGTTTGCCTTGAATAAATTCAAACCTAACTCAAGCATGGCTACCAAGAACAATATGGACATAACATAGCAGTATAAACTGGTTTCAACTTTAGCTTTGCACAGTTGAGTAGCTTATTGTTAAAATAAGGTTTATGTGTATCTTTTGAGAGTGTGATTAATCTTCTGTATGCATGTGGTAACCTGCTGTAGGTGACTCTGCTTGAGCATGGGGGTTGGATCAGATGCCCTCCAGAGGTCCCTTCCAACTTCAGCCATTGTATCATTCATATATATTAACAATAAGTCATTATTCTGTACAGAATGAACTATCTATGACCCTAGAACAAAAATGTACCATATAGGCGTACAGAGAAGGGATGATAGTAGAGGACTTGACAGTTGATACCCAAGGCCCAGAATCTTTAAAAAAACTCACTAGTGGTCAGTAACTAGTGCCTAAAGTCATGTAAGGGTAAAATTAATTCATGCAAAACCAAAGAGAGCAAAGCAGGGGAGGCTGGCTTTTACTGCTGGCTCAGGATGACTGGAAACAAAAGAAACAGCCTGGGCCAGCACATGGGGTGATTCTTGTAATCACGGATATAAAACCTAAAATTATTTTAATTCAGAGCTGTGTGGGTACTCACTGCTGAAACTGACTGCTAGTTTGTGTATGCAAGTGTTACTCCCTGAATATATGTTTTCTTGGTTCTGCTACTTTGAGTAAGTTATTAGGTAAGGGTATGGCACTGAAATTACATGCAGAAATGTGTGTATGTACGTAATATTCTTTTGAATTGTTTGGGAGTAAATAAAAAAAATAGCAGTTTGTAATTGAAAGGCATTATATGTTTTGTGATTTCCTTTCTCTCCTCCCCCTCCATTTCTGTGCAATGAGTTGTTTTGGCAATAATAATCAGGGAACACATAAAACATGCAAGAAAAAAAAAAGAAAAAAAGAGTAAATCTACTAAGTGGAATTCCCTTAAAATCTTTCTCTGAGAGAAGATTTGGCAGAAATTAAAGATGTTTTAACTTTTGTGCTTGTGGAAAAAACACTGTTTTCTTTTAAACTGCTTTCCAAGCCCTCCAGTTTTGGTTGGGCCCATGGAAATAGCCCTGACTAACAGATGTTCCTATTGAAGTTGTAATAAATCCTTGAAAACATGACTAAAACAGCAGCAGCACCATTCTGTGTTCTTTGATGTATTTGTTAGACACCCTCATAGAAATTTAAATCAAATACAGCCTCTACCACCAAACCAGTAAGTTGTGAAAGAAACTTTCATTCTCTTCCAGAACCAGAAGCAATTATCCACAGCTCAAAGCATTTCAGAAAGCATAATGAGGGTATGATATTAACCAGTCAATTGGACTAATCTGAATGACCATCAGTACTCCAAGCAAAAGAGGCCTTATTATAGTTACAGTTATTACACTGCTGCAGTTACAAGGTTACTTAGAAAGCTGAACTCAATCTATCAGCATATTAGAGACTGAAATGCCAAATCATCAAACTGGAAGCCTTAATATCCCATTTAGAAATGGTGAGATGGGGAAGATGCTTATTTGAAAACTTAGAGGGTATAAGATCTCCTTGACATAATTCTTCTCCATATTCTGAACCAGTCATTCCTCTGAATGATAGAAAGTTCCCCTGCTTTTTCATCTTTCTGAAAGTTTTCTTCAGCTTGCAACTTCCAAAAGACACTTCTTGCATTGTAAGTTCTCATCTAAGCGAACTCACTAAACAGAATATATTTCATTATTATGGATTTTGTTGTGATTGGTTTTTTTTAAAATTTGACTAATAATAAAAGCGAAAGAGCTAGCATAACTGTTGATATTGCCTTACAGAATCTAGAGCCATTAGTAATCAGGGAACACAACAGGTTATTTCATAACTGGTGAAGATGACCATGTTTTTTGCTTTCATAATATGCTAGAGAGCGTGCGTTTGATGTAAGAAGAAGGTTCAACTGGGCTTTATAGCAAGGCCATAAATGGACAAGCCTACTGCATGCATCTGGAGTTTAGAAGTAAGGTGGACCAGGACTATAAAAAAAATAGCCCCTGTAATGTGGAACTTCAGGTCAAATGGATTCAAGAAATGAACTACCAAGGTTAGGAACAAAAAATCCTTATGAAAAAGTAAAGCACACAGAGAAGGACAATTTGTTCTGATCCAAACATAAGGGACTGCAAGAAGCAATAGAAATCTGATGGTGAGAGGAAAATGCTGGGGTGAAATGCTCTTTTAATTGTCTGGAGTGAAGTGACATTTCTCTTTACAACACCCATGAAGGATGAGGAAGCCATGCTTCAAGTATAACACAATTAAAATTCCTGGCTAGAAAGAGATGTTTTCCTTTCAACTAAACAAAAAAAGACTGAAAAAAAAAACTGAAAGAAAAGTTCTGCATCAAGATACAATAGGATAAAAATGAGTATATAACCTAGAAGAGAAAGGTATTTCTTTGTTTAAATTCTTGTTGTACAAGCAAGATGTCTACTTTCACCAGAGAACCAAATCTATCCGCTAAATAAGCCAAATGGAAACCTGATGCAGGCATGACCCGATTTGGACTTTGTAACTAGGCTTAGAGATTGGTTGGCTTTGGGAGCTGCTATTGGATGAGCTTCCTTGCCTTTCTTTCAGAAATCATTGATTTTAATCTCAAGCAAGTTGTTAGAAACACTAACACAGACACCAGATGGTGATAGAGAACGAATGTATAGCCAACAAATGTAGTCTTTAGATATTCAGGTGTAGCAGCCTAAGAGTATTTCTATACAATATTTTCCAGGCATATGTGAACATACTCTAGCTGTATGCCAAGCCAATTGATTGCAAATAAGCTCCAACCCCAAAGTTATATTGCAAGAGTTGTATGACATCCAATTCAAGGTGGTAAATCCAGAACAGATTACCAAAAGTACCATTTTGCTCACGAACAATGTACTGTATATCAGCTTATTGTGCCACTTTGATGAGAAGGGTACCTCAGTCTCTGACAGTTCATTAATACAAGACAATTTAGCAAGAGAGTATTCTGACTGTGAGACTTATTTTGATTATCTCCTCAAATAATTCAGAATTTCTTTAAAAACCTGATTTGTCTGTTCAGTGTTCACCTCTAACTCTGTTTAAAACCATGCGTGTTTCTGACTCTTCTGTTTCCTCATCACTCCTGCTCTCTTTTCAGCTGCAAGAGCTTCCACTCCTGTTCTCTGTCGTTCTGCTGCCTCTGTGCTTAGCAGATCTTTCCCTCGCTTTAGGATATAGCCTCTACCTCAGATTGTTTTCAGGGAATACATGAGATGAACATCCATCTGTCCAGCACCAAGAGGAAAAGAAATGGAGGAATCTGTTTAACTGTGGAAGTCTTTGCACATTAGGTACAAATACATGCAGTTTAAATCTTGTATACATTTTATGTACTTATATTTAATTTTATATAGCTATAGAAAAATTTATGTATTTATATATATTTAAATATTGATGCAGTTTCAGTATTTTTTTCCATGGCAATAGATATTCTCAGTATTGTTGATGGGCTACCTTCCACTGACAGATAGTTCAGGTGTACCAAATTCTGTCCAAGTTAGGCACTCTTTAAGAGCTACAACAATACTGCAAGCATGAAAAAAAAATCTCTGGCTTCATTAATGTTTTATTTGAGCACGATACTTCCAATTTGCATATTTAAACAGGTCTACAACATTCTAAAATGTCATTCCTACCTCTAATAATTGTTTAAAAGCATGTTTTTAGTTACTCAATGACAAGAGAAAAAAGAATTATTTGTCCTCATTGAAGAAAAGGTACCCCTTTAAGTCTTGATTCATTTGTGAAGAATTCACATAATTTTATAGCCTTATAGTTCATAGAAAGTTTTCTTTTTTAAAAGGTTCAGCTCAATGTTAGTTTTGATTTAGCTGTTCTATAGCGAAGTGTTTCTTACTAGAATGTTTACAGTTGGTGCATAGATAAATCATAAACAGGAATTCTAATTCTTTGCTAGTTGTTCATATGAGTTCCATTACAGCCACACTGAAAGCAGTGATGCACTTCAAGGATTGTGCTGATGCTAATGTTATATAGCAGAAGAACAAAGTTTCAATGGTCTGTAAATGTCAGCAGAATCCTGATAGTAAATTATGACCTTGCTATTGACTCCTGAGTACCTTTAGCTACATTTTATGCATTTCGCATAATGAAAGCGTAATGCTGTTCAGATGACATAAACAAAAGGGTAGCACAACTGACGAAATTCATGAACCAGAAGAGAACATCAGATATTTATCAGGCATTCTGTGAAGTTATTTATAGAAGTTAAAGTAATCTTTAGGAAAGCAATAATATCCAGAGAGTATTGTTGCAAGCAATACTAGTGTCTGTATTCTGAGGGGAATTAATTTTTTTTTTGTTGTTGGAGTTCAATAAACAGAGCTCTGAGATTCAGCACATTAAACCATCTTTATTCTTAAGCATAAAATTGGAATTCTTGGCTTGCTTGTAATTTATGTATTGAAGCTTTGTAGCTCTGAGGGGATACATTAATGTCCACTGCAGTGTCTGCCAGTGGCACATTCCATGACTGAGGTGCCAAGGCAAACTGAATTCAATAATACAGAGTTGATTATGGATAACAGAACCACAAGTTTGTGCCTGACATATAAGTGACCTTGTAATCCTCTCCTTAGAATTCTTGCCGGCATTCCTCCCTTCTGCCACTCTCTTTTATTGTGTTTTAAAATTAGATTAGAAGGACTTTGGGGCAGAGACCATGCTGTCTCTTACATTCCAAGGAAGAGCTTATATTTTACTGCACTGAAAATGTATCTATTGTGCAGATCATTTTTTGAGTTCCTATTTTGAAATGTTAAAAGTTCATATCATCCTCATTCACATTCCTTTCATAATCCTAAGTGAGATTCAAGAAAGAAAGTTATATTTTGCTCATTTCATTTCATAGTAACTAAAATGCACTCCACCAGCTTCTTCCTTTTCTCAGAGTTACACAATAATTCATGCCTTAGTTTTTTCTTTCGGACCATTTTATCTACTGTTTAAAATGTGTGTGTAGTTCCAGGAATGCTACTAATATATTTTTTGTGGCTAAAAATACCAAATTTTACTTGGTCCTTTGTACAAAAAACACTGCTGTACAAGAGAGTCCAGTAAGGCAATTGTTGGATTTAGGATAAACATCCTCCTATGCAGCTGCTCTTTTGTTTGGAACATAAAGGCAGTTATACCATTCCTCTTAAAAATGTGATCTGTTGGGAGAAGAAATGAAATATTTTTTTTAATTTTTTTTTTCACCTGAAAGCAGGAAGAAGAAAACGAGTGTAGGACAGCTAGAAAGTAAAGAAAAGCTGTTTGAATGTAGGACCAGTTGATAAGAATGAAGTTTTCAAATTCCTAACAAAAGCTATGAAGTTTGTGGAATGACTCTTTGGCAAATGTCGATATCCTAGAATAGGAGTTCTGCTTTAAGAAGAGTAGAATCATCAGCCACCTTTAGTGTCCTTATCAGAAATAGCTACAGGCTTCTACTGCTAAAAATGGTTTCTGATGAGTACACAATGCTGTACTGCAGATACATTGGGTGATATTTCAGAGGATGTATGAATTCTTTACATTAGAAATTAATAGCTCTTTCTAATATCAAGGAAATCCAAGAGATGCTTGAAATTTCTTACATTTGCTGCATGGAAAGCCAGCTATGAAAAAATAATAAATCAGTATCTGTTATTGATTGGAGCACTAAGGAAGGTCAGAGAATCAAAGTGTAGAGAATTTGACAGATGTGGTCAATAAAAGAGGCAGTTCCCGTTTGACCATGCAAAGGAAACAGACCTTGAAATACTCACCGGAAACTTCATCACGTATTTAAAAATGCCTTACAGCTACTTTTCAGACACTGATTAGCTATTGGTTTTCATCACCAAGAGCCAGTGAGGATGCTGACGTACTTTGGCAACAGAAACCTTGCCTGTCAATGAAACAAGGTGGAAGCAGACAACTAGACAACTTCTCAAGGGCCTTCTGTACTCTTTGGGTTCAGGCATCAGAATAAGTCTTACATCATCTGGATGGGGAGACAGCATTTTATTGAGACTCTGCTACACATGCATAGCAAAACTGGTGCATCAGACCTGCTGTTCATATCCAGCTGCACTCTTCAGTTTGCTCACGGTAGATCACAACTCTTTCAAGCTGAGAGCCCATGGCCTAGGCCCAGACCCTCACTGCCTTTACATCTTTTCACAGTTCCTGGTCCAAAGCCATGCTCACCTTCCTGACCATGCAAGGCCATTATCCTTTACATATTTAAGTACCTGCTGAAGACTCACTTTTACAAAGTTGTTTATCAGAGATGGATCACTATATATATAAAGATGCACAAACATTATGTCACATAATTTCTGCATATATTTTTATATGGTTCCTATGCTCTTACATCAAACGTAACACTAAGCTAACTATAGGTTTTACTAGCAGTACCAAATAAATACCTATTGAGAGCAGAAACTATTCTTGTTCAAATAAGAGTAAGGAAATGTGAATTGATGGTGTTCATGATCTCTGGTATTAAATACCCCAGGAATATAAACAGGTTTGCACAGACTATCCCGTGTTGCATATATATCTTCAGGAGTTTATGTATAAATAGTACATTTACTCAGACAAGTACTCTGGAGCTTTCACAGTGATTTGCAGTGGACAGCTTAGAGACAAATAATATGACTGAGCTGAAGTTGCACGCACAGTCTGGTACAAGACACGACAATTATCTTCTGCTTTATCTCCACTGAAGGAGGTAAACATAAAATAGTCATAGAATAATTTAGGTTGGAAGGGATCTCTGGAGGTCATCTAGTCCATCCTCCTGCTGAAAAAAGGTCTAATCAGATCAGGTTCCTCAGGGAGTCTTGACCACCTCTAAGGAGCACCTTCCACAATGATTCTGGGCAACTTGTTCCAGTATTTGATGAACCTCATGATCAATTTTTTTCTCTATATTCAGTTTGAGTCTCCCACATTCCAGTCATATTCAAGCAAGACTGCATAAATTCTGATGTGCACTGTTGTATTAAATGATTTGTTTCCCAGTTTAGATATGTTATACCAGATTTTATAATTTATCTAAAAAGACAAAAGTTTTCATATGATCAAGAGATTTGTTGTCTATTAATATAAATCAAATTTTACATCAAAACTTTAAATCTAAATGTTTAAATCAAAGCTTTTATGCCTAAAATAGAGCTTGCACATGCTTGGCTTCAGTCCATGTTCTAACAGGCATGGATTTGCTTGTTGAAGAAAAGAAAACTTCTGATATTTCCCCACACCTTTTGTGAAAATGTACCATGTCCAAATGAAATAATGAAAAATACCATCAACACCTGGCACCTGGTTGTTAGAGTAATCCAGGATAAATTTTGTATTGATATTTCTACCTAAAATAGAATAAGAATACAATCTGCCCTGGCTACCTCAGTGCATGTTCTGTCAGGCATTTTAAAGGGGTCTACTGCTGACAAGTCAATCAGAAGAAAATCCTTTGGTTTTGTTCTATTTTATTTTATGAATTTTATTTTATTTGCATTGAGATGAAACAGAAAGGAACTGCAAAAGCTATATGCCCTTGAGACAAAAAAGGAGTCTTGTGAAGAAGTAATATCTTTGGAGTAATGTAGAGAATGTTAGTAAGTCTGGGATACGCTGAGACATTTCACCACACTGGTCAGAAAGAAGATTAGAACCTCCTGTGTGCTATAGAGTTAACTAGTGGCAAGTCCTCCTGCAGGGAAGATGCATGTGTAGGAGACAGTAGGACTCTTTTGTCAGTCACAGCAGACAAGAGCAGAGAATTGAATCTATGAGATGCGAGCTGCTGGAATGGTAGAACGTTATTGCTTGTTATCAAGGGCAAGAGGATTTTTTTTTAAGTTTATGTAATCACTGCCTCGGGTTTAACAATCCCTAATGCATAGCTATATGTAGTAGCTGCAACAATGAAGAGGAACCTGATAGCCTGTCTTCTGGCATAAGGGCCTGGGCTGTGTTGTTCTGTAATTGCAGAGTTCTGAAGTGGTCTGTCTCATTCAACATTAGCATTTTAACTATAGGCACTATGGGCCTCTGCCTAATGCAGCCACCTACTCACACCAGACTACAAAGGCGCGTGTTGCTTTTCTCTTCTTACAGCCAAATAATAGTTGCAATTAACAAACACTGTCAGTCTTGTGCAAAGTATCAAATGCTGATTGTCACTGTTGACTAAATCAACTGGCGATAGTCAGCCTCCAAGAGGCGCTGCCCAGGTCTCCCAAGACCTCAGCACCACAGTGATTTTTTTGTTATGCAGTAGGACTCAACAGTACCACTTTACTGATATTATTTTCTATCCCACCCATCAGGCCAGAAATAGTAAAACATAGCAGTTACAAGGTCTGAGTGAATTTTTGGTACTACACTTATATCCTTAGCTGCAAGCCATCACTGGATACTACTGTGTCCAATTTAAAATTATTTTGATAGTCATGGTCATTTGTTCAGCAAAACCAAAGCTAAGGGA
>JAOXJK010000023.1:76559749-76570505 GCA_025774025.1 Xenus cinereus
TCCCTAGCCAATTAATAGGATCAAAACGTTTTTTCTTTCAGTCACCACAGTTTCTTTTGCCTTGAACGTGCCTATATTTTGGCATACCTGAAAACCTCATTTTCAGCTTTCTTTTGAAGTTATTATAAAATCTTCTCCTTCTTTCTCAGCCTTTTTTTTTTTTTAATTCTGTAAAAGTATGGGGTATTCTGCCTGTGTGCCTTTAGATAAAATCCTGTCCCGTAACAAAAGCTCCACTTTAAATTGATGATGGTGACTATAAATACGAAATCCTAGCCAACTTGTGCTAATAGTCTTCAGTCCTTTCTCATTCTCAGCAGTAGCTCTGGCATTCTTGATCTTCTTAACATCTGACACGAATTCCATTAAAAAGGAATCCAATTGCAATGTACGAAATTTAGTTTCAGACCTTATTGCACAGCATTTTTGGTGAAATGTGAACACTATTTCTTGTGCATGTTATCAATTTTCAAATAAAATATTTGGGCCTGAAAAATAGTCTTCAGCTTGCAAAGGGGGAAGTGTGAGGGCAACAATAGAGGTTTTTATAAGCAGTTTCAGTTCTTGCTGTTCTCCCTTTTCTACCCACAGGCAAAGTATGGAAATTCTCCTTTAGGGCACAACAGCATTTTTTGTTAGGCCACGATAGAAAAACTTGTGATACTCAATTTTAATTATATGTAAGAGAATTAGTAATACTGTCATTTGTAGGCATCTGTGGACATATCTGTGTGCACAATAGTATTTGATGGTTTTGTACAGATTCTTTGGAAAGATTCTTTTATTAAGAGACAATCTACAGAGGCAAGCAGATAAAATACAGAGCACTGTCCAAAAGTCAAAGAAATTGCAAGGCTTAGAGATATACTGTGGGAACTGGAGTAAGAATGGTATGAAAAAAACAGGGTCAAATAAGAGCAGACAAGGTATACCAGAGTGATTGTGAGAAGCAAAGAACAAACACAGGTCTTGAATAGGAAGATGAAAAGATTAAAATAATCGGTTGTCTTGGTGTTACGACAGTAACATTATTTCACAAGGACTAGTTAACACAGAAAAAAGTGCAGGATGACTAGAAAGAAACATGTTCCAGCATTCCTAAGGATAATGTTCATGATGTGCACTTGGAATTTAGATGTTGAGATTCAAAACACCTTTTTGTGATTTTATGAGAGTCTGATCCTGAGGTCTGTTACAGTTCTCCAGCTGATGTCCACTAAATAAAAACTGGTGAAAGCCTTTCTTTCCAAACATGCACATACCCAACATTTTTTTTTCATAAGAAAACAGCCACCTGTCTGGAGTAGAGATTTAGGTGATTCATTGGTTAAGTTTGGGTATTAGTGTCTAAAATATGTGTCCTAATATTTGCAAAAAAAATTGCTTTCTCTTTAACATGGCATACACTTATGAAAGCTACATAGAGACTGCAGTTTCTATGGGTTTGCAACCCATGTTTCAAAACCCTACTTTTGGCATTGATTCAATATATACTGAAACTTTGTTCTTAGAATTGGGCAATCTGTCTTACTGAATAACAGACCTTCTGTAAACCATCATTTCTTCAAAAAAAGGACTGGACTTTTTTTACAGTTCAGAATTACTTAGTGGACTATAAGGCTGTCTGGACTCCACTGTGCAGGGGAGAATAAGAATCTCAGTGGAGCAAGCAGCAAAAATCAAGGCGGCTGCAAAAAGTGATGCTTTGAAGCAACTGTCCTTGAAACCTCTGCTGTCCTACATCCCCAGACTAATGAAGCTTCTTAGATAGTTTTCTTAATCTGTCTGAGATAACATCTTTCTGCAACTGTTTCCTACTCTATTTTTTCCTTGTGTAGTACTGCGGTCAGAGCAAAATTAAAGACTAGAAACTCACAGCTTATGGCAAAAGGTACAGCTGCCGAGGTTGTTCAAACGTCTAATTAGAACTTCTCATTAAATACACAAAACTGTGCTTCTCGCCTTGCTGTTTGATGAAAATAAAGAAAAATATTGAGAAGACCATAGCTTAATGCCAGCTGTACTTTGTGCATTTCATGTTCATGATGCTTGATCCCAAATTTTATAGGAAGCAAATGAACATAGAAACCAAAGTCCTATGGAAAAATAGGAGGAATGGAAAGTCATCTTGGGCAGTTCTGAATAGTTTGCTCCATTATTCTTACAATTCTAAACTGATGTATATGTAAGTGTATTGGATAACTTATCAGGTTGTTTTGTTAAATTCTTTTTCCTTACTCTCCTCTTTTGGATGAAAGCTGTTCCCCTACAGAATACCAGATGAATATCTTAATGGGTTCTGAAAAATCGTGGTGGGAGAGTCCCCATTTACCGTATGGTGTTCTGAAAAGTCACTTTCTGGCATTTTTCCATCTGAACTATGAGGAAAATTACATCGACTGTGTGGCGAAGATCTCAGCAGGGTGGTGCCCTAAGCAATACTAGAACAAGCAGCACTATTTAGGATTTTCTTGGTGCTTAGTATTGATAGGGGAAAAAAACCCACTTTAATATTTGATTATTTTTTTTAATCAACAAATATCTTTAAAAAGGGCATACTTAATCTTAAGTTTTCTGCTGAGTTTTCAAATTATGTTAATGGCAATTTAGACACTGTTCAAACAAGCTAATATATTCGAATAAGGTGAACAGGTGAGACCTACCTGCAGCAGTTAAAAGTCTGGATGGAAAAAGAGATTACCACAGTTTCCAAGTACTCTGTTGTGGTGTTTGTAATTGGTCATTGCCTGGGGATACTCAAGTAGAAGCATAAACTTGTGAACTTACTCTGGGAAATTGCCTAATTTTCGTCTATTAATCAGTAGGGAAAATGTTTGTTTTGACATTTCTACTGCTATTTCAAATGCAATTTTTGACTTCAATCTATGCATTGATATGTTTTACACAGATACTTTCTCGGCTTGCAATAGTTCTGCTTTTTTCTTTCAAAAATATTTCTTTCATTATGCAGTTTATCTTTATTTTCATTTGACTCATAGTCTAGTTCAGAAATCTATCCACAAATTACATGACTTAGATTAAAATGACTAGTACACCTTTTTCTTTATGGGATTTCATCAGAATAATTTCTATACAGAACAGAATCTGCTGTAGTTGCAAATACCCCAAAATGCTGAAAATTTGATATGTAATGAAATATTGAAAAATGAGCAGAAAAATTTAATGCAAAGCTGATTTATTTATCTTTAATACACTTTTGGCTCTCTTGCAATGTAACAGACAGACCAAATATATTTATCTGTTATAAGAGCTGACTTGATTTGTTTCTGAACATTCTAGTAGGAAAGCAAACTAAACTTACATTTAGAAAAACAATTATTTGCATTTGTACAAGTAAGTTTTGCAGTACCATATCTCAAACTGAGAAAATTAAGAAACTGATTTTGAAGTTTTGAGCATATTTCACTTTCACTTTTAAAATTATCCGTGTGGCATGTAGTTTTTTACTTCTGGCCAATGAAATCTTTTTATTTGGAAATGGGTATATAACATGGAAAGAACGTAGCCTGTGAAAGTGTAGAAATAGGTAAATTGGTAATTATTTATGATGAGAAAGAATATGAATATAAATATAAATTCCATAAGCCTGAAATCTGCTTTTTAAAAATAGGAAGTGTATGGGAATTATGGGCTATTATGGATCACTTTGATTCTGACTTTCATGTTTTTTACACCCTGGGAAAATGCCCTGGCATATTTTGTGGTGACATCTTCTTGATTTCTGGAGCACCTATCATGCTTTTGCTTTACACATTCTGTATTAGTGAGATGCTAGGATGCACCTTAATGACTCAGCTCATCTTTTTTGACCTTTTTGTCTTTTTAGATAATGACTGTGTCTTGAAGTTATCTTTAGTATGTTTTTTGCTTTTTTAACCCTGCCAGAGAAAAGAATTCTTCTTTAGAATTATACTGGCTCTTTCAACTCACGTGATCTATAATACCAGGGTATCTGATAACATATAATTTGAATCCATAATTGTTTAACTGTGGTTTTCAGGATTATTTGGAGAGTTATGCTAAAAAAAAGAAGAGTCAAACTTTTCTCCAACCATGCAATTTATTTAATCTTCTTCACTGTGACAGATTAGAATTAAAGTGTCAATTCCAAACTGATATAGTCTAGAATTAATGTTGAGAATATTATAAGAAATTTAAGCCCATTTTTTTCAAACTTGGGCAGATGGTAGATGATGAACTGGATTCAAGTTTACTCTTGGAATTAGCATGTAGAAATATAGGTGCTAATGAGATAAACAAGAGCAAAAGATCTTGTATCTATTTATCTTTGTATCAGGGAATGATAATTTTACAGTAAGAGTACACGCTGGGCTGGGAAATAGGCATTGTGTGCAAAGACTCCTTAAAATAAGTTTTTTAGTTATTTATATATAACCATTGAATTAGGGAACAGAACAGAATAAATAACAATGGAACAGGAAAGGAGACAAGATAATAAAAGATGATGCGGACACTCCAGAGCTGCCACAGTGAAAACCAAATAAGAACCACAGCTGAAATGGAGCTGGGACAATAAACAGCAGGAACTTCTGAAGGCCCCCAATCATCCGTCACTGCAAATGTCTCCATGGTTATTAGTGTGAAACCAAAAAATTAAAAATGATCGATGAGAGAGACCCAGTAAATATAATTAAATTTTGGCCCTGTATCATTGTTTCTACCAAAAGAATCAAAGGGGAAAAAGTCAAAACAAAGCAAAACAACCAATCCCAAACTACAATCTATTTACTTAAATGCAACAACACAAAAGAGAAAAAGAAGCCTTTACTATGTACTGTATAAAATGAGCTACCTGTCAGCACTTGCAAAAACACCTTTGTAACTGTGAATCTCCCTGTAATACTCTCCATGACAGTAATCTTTAACAGAAAGTCCAAAATAAGAGAGGGAAATCATTAAGCAGGCAGTGTGCTCTCACCAAAAATTTAGGATACTTTATAAAATTCTTTCATTTCTCTCTTGCACTCACTTCATTATTACTTACACTTAAGCATCAAGCAGTTTGAAAAGGTAATTTTTCTGCCGTTTCTAACACAGAAGGATCCTTGCTTGTGATTGTTATTGTGATAGTTATGAATGACTACCAGTAATCTTAATCAGTGTTTTCCTTGCTTAGAATTAGGTATGGTTTAAATGGCATTTCCACAATCTGTTTTGAGACTCTGATATTCTGGTTTTGATCCCTCTAATGTACGTGCACTTCCCTTTTTATTTAGGCTGTTCTTTCATAATTCCCAATTTCCAGAAGAGTGGCAACATTAGCAGTGAAACAAAGACACACTGGAGTCTATTCTAGAGGCATGGAACAAAGTGCCTTTTGCAAGCCTTTCCAAGTAGTGCCTACAGTGCAAATAATGAGTAAGAAATGCATGATGAGAAATGTCTGATTACCACAAATCAGAACCAGATATACAGCTTGTGAATGACAGACTACACATCTTAAGTAGTGGGAGTTTTCATGCCTTATACACTCTCAAGTCAGCTTTTACATGAGCTGAAATTAATGTTATTTTATTTTTAAATATTTTCCAACTGAGGGAGCTAGTGCTTAGGGAAGGTTTGTGCTTCTCTGAACTTTCAGATGGTGGGCTGTCTCCACTGTTTTGAATTTTGTTTGATTGGTTTTGTGTTGGGTTTTTTTGTAGAAGAAAGAGGATTACAAAGCAAAGCATGGGGTGTGTGAAGCAATGACACACAAACAAGCTTCTTTGCATCTTACTCATTCACATGAAAAAAACTCCACCAACTAGAATTTTCAGCTCCTGGAATCTGTAATAATTAAAACAATGTAATTATTGTGTAAGAGCTGATGGTGGCAATTGAATATCATTTCCCTTGCAGATCATCTCATCAACCATAAACTGTAACGCAGAGGTAGGTAAAGAAGAATCTCATTTAGAGTAGGTACTTGCTCTGTATGCCCTATGAACACAATCAATTTCCAGCGTCCTCAGGTCCTACAGATAACATCTGTTTTTGCAATTCAGTTGAAAATTCATTAGTAAAACTATTCCCTCTGAGAATTCATGGTCTCCCACCAGCCCTTTTATTCCTTTGGGCCCTAGATTCCATCTCATCCACGTATCTGATCTCAAGATACATTGAGATGTCCCGGATTTTCATTTCCCAGCTGGTAACTTTCTATATAAAAACTTCACTTTAAAAAATAATCTCCTACAACAGACACCCATCAAAACACAGCAGCCATTTTTGTTTTAGGGTAGATACATTTCTTTCTATGTATACCCTGTGCAGATAAACCATGAAGTTCATATAATAATTACAATTAACCTTTCCGTAAGCCTTAATTATAATTAACGTTTCCCCCTACATTGGTAGGGGGTCACAATGGTCATCTAGAATAATACCTGATAATTCATTTAGTGAATCACAGTATTATAGATTAAACTACATAGGATTACAATATTCTTTAGGGATTATACAGACAGGAACTTGTTTTAATGACGTAAAAATCAAAACACCATTCTGGATCTTACATTGGTTAGAATAATAATTTCATATATTTCTCAAGTAGGTAGTAATAATAAAAAATGGGTAATTTGAAAAGAAAATATATTAATATTTTTTATTAATCAGAAGAAATAAGTGGGGTTTTGTGCATTCTAAGAGCAGAGTGAAGACCTGTTAACTTTGAAAGAACAACAGGAAGAGGATGACAGAAATGAGGTTCCCTCTTGGTCCGTTTTTGGTTTTGGTAAATGATGTTGCTAGGTGAACTTAAGTCTAACCCCCCAAATTTATATTCCTTCCTTTTGAAAATACCAAATGAATAAGAGTAAAAACTTACTTTTTTTCCCCCTAAGTTTTGTTGCAAAAAATTAGCTTCTCTGATTCCCATTTTTTCCCCATAGCCTGGTTAATTATTTGTAGAAGCCCATAAATGCTGCCCAGAACTTTTACATGTCCATGCATGAGCCAGATTGTGGAAACAAGACCAGACTGGAGGCCTTGTCAGATAAGTCAATGGAAACTTCAGAAATAGAAGGCCTTTTGCTACCATTCTCATTTCTTTGATGGAGAGGAATTAGTGTTTAGTAAATATCTCTTTTCTGAAGTAGCTGGCAGTGTATAATATTTTCTTTGCCAGCATTAATTAGCTGGAAGTGTAATAAGTATTTTCTCAAGTGAAATATTTTTTCCAACTACATGACTACTTCAGTTCTCTTCAAGAGTTTTAAAAATATTGAGAGGTTTTCTGAGTCACTGGTATAAATAATCAACAACTTTTTAATACTGAGAATTATAGAAGGAAAAAATACTTTATATTGGTATTTTAGGAGTCTAAATGGGATGAACTGGCCAATCATCTATGTTTTAATCTGATTTTGGAGACCATGAAAAGACTCAGTTTTAGCATTCAGTTAGCATGGAACTGTAGGCAGCAGTAGCAATAATTAATGCCTTTCCAATGTGGTATTATGGGAAAATGGGTATTACCAAATTATTCTAGTTGAAAGACCCCTCCTAGGACTGCTTCCCACCATCTGGACAGGAGCTTCTCATGATGAGAATAACTGCTTGCATTTTCCTGTGTAAAAATACTGTAATCTTAAACACAAAGTGTAACAGAATTTTAACCAGAATGTGAAGGTACCGATTCTAGAACATAAATAAAGTACTTTCTAAAGGTAATCTTAATGATTAACTTTGGAGTACAATGAATATTCTAGGCTTTAGCGTCATTAAATCAAGAGTGAATGTCTTTCTAAATTATGCCACATGTATTAGAATCAGTCACAAAATTAAATAAAATGAGAAATGGTTTCATTATATTATTTCATACAGGTTCTAATTTTTATTCCCATGAACATTCACTAAACTGTTGACTGACTTTTATTAAATAAAATTTAAGTAAACCTTCCAAAAATACTGTAATCATTAATGAAGTATAAAGTATACTCATCAGCTGAACGGATTTACACGTCAATTGAAAGGAATTTTTTTTCTTTTAAAAAGTAATAAAAGTTTCTCTTCACATTTTCTGTCTTCTGTGTGGGAGTAATCAACACTGGGAAGTCAGAATACACACATAACACTAACTAATTGTATCCTACTATTTGAAATTTGGTTCATTTTTTTCACATCTACCTGTATTTGTCTAAACTTGAAAATGTAGATCCACACTCAACAATCCATAACCTGTTTTCTCTCCTGCTTTTTTCTTTCTTTTACAATTCGATAATTAACTTAAAGATGTTTTTTCAATGTTGCTTTCTGCAGAAAATATAAAGTACCAGAAAAAATGCCACTACCATTCACTGACAATCCGCTTCATTGAAATCGCTGTGTATAATAAATATATAAAACCATTGCTACTTAAAATATATAATAAGAATAAGGTTGATTTTTTTTTCAGAGAAAATCATAAGCAAATACTTTTGCAAGAAAAACTGGATGTCAATCTCAGATATTCTCCTAAGTATAATATCTGCTGGTGGCTCTTTGTGTATCTAAAGATTATCATTTGGGGAGATGAAGCTTGATAAACTGTAAGTGGATATAAGACAACCATTTTTAACAGATGGGGTCAAATAGAGAATCTACTTAAGAAACTACAATTTGCATTTAACTATAATTTTCTATTTGCTACTCTGCATTCCCTCTTAATGTGCCTTTCCTCACACCTTATGAAAACTGAAAACTGGAGCCATTCCTGGCTCCACTCCCACTCACCAATTCCATGGCAAACTGGCCAAGATCCCACCAGCCATCCTACAGCCCAGCAAGGCAACTGGGCCATGTGAGTGCTGGGCAGCAGACAGCTGCTGTTTGCCTGCTTGGTTTCCATGGAAATACTCGCTGCTGGAAGCTTTCCTTCCCTTGAAACAATCTTTGCCTGATGAGAAGCTTTTCCATTGAAAGTATTTGATAGAAGTAATAGTTATTGCATGAAAGAACTTTGCATTGGCACTGGCTGGGACACTGAGACTGAGTTCCTCTCCCCAAAAGTCACATCTGCTGAAACTGAGCTGTGCAAAATGGCAGGGAAATTCCTTTCAGCCCTTCTCTGTAACCAGAGGAATCTTAGTACAGCTTCGCCAATTTCAGTCTTTCAAACTGTAACTCTTCTGAAGGTGTTTTGATTTGGTTAAAATCTGTTTCTCTCTTCCTGTTGGCCCTTTGTCTGTAAAATTCATGTTCACTGCCTACCTGCTGAAAATTGTAGGTGGATGTCCCTGTCCCTCCCTGCCAGTTTCTCCTTCCTCCTGCTACCTAGTTGTTATTAGTTTGGCAGTACATCTATGCATAAAAGCTATTCATCAATGACTTAGAGGGTCTTTTCTTAAGAAAAGCCAGAGCAAAAGAAGTACAAGAACCTGTTCTGAGAAGAGAGGATGGGCAAGGGTCTGTTGGGAGGGAAATTCTCTATTGGTGAAAAAGTAGCTCCTATGGTGGAGCTGTGAATGAAAATGCAAAAGGCTGTGAAGGTGCTGACTCGCAAGTTATTTTCCCTGTGGTAAATCCCAGGCCAACGACAGCTCAGAAGAGAAAAGAAAGTGGCAAACTGCGAGAGGGTTGGACTTTACAGGCTCCATTCTCTGTTGATTTTTCAGTGCCAGTGGCTGAAGAAAGAATTCAGGAAAGGCTAAAGTATACTGAATGAACTATATGTTATCTCATAGTCACGGTGGAAATTATTCAGGATTTGAAGTTAAGTTACTAAAAAAAATCCCAAAGGCAGGTATCTGATGCAGGCAGCTGCTTGAAGAGCATCAGTGTGTTTTCAAAGACTACCAACTCCTCTGATTTTCTGTTTTTTTCTCTCCCCACCAACATTTAAAACAACATTTTTGTTGTTTCTTGGCCTTTCTTTATTTCACTGTAAATACATAGGATTGCCACCTGCTAAGTACAAATAGTGTTTCAGATGATCACAACTTCCCCTTGGATTTTAATCACTTGTCAAAGCCATTTGAGCTGCATATTCTTCTGTCAAGACAATTTACACTGCTGTGTGCTGGATGAAAATATAATGAAAGATCTATAGCTTTCTCATTCTATATTGTGAAAACTGGGGGAGGCTCTCACTTATTTTCAATGTTTAAAATAAAATAAATTTATGTAGTTTTTTCCTGATTAAAATAATAGACTCACGTACAACTCAAGTTGTTGATGAGGAAGATAAATTGTTATCAAGATAGAAATCTCTTTATTTTACTGACTACATTAGTGGAATTGTTCCCTTGATTGTTTTTCCACGCAAAACAAGAATGTTTGTTCATTATACATCTATTATGAAGAGAAAATTCCTCCAACATAACCTTCTCCAGTTTTCTTTTTTTGCTGTCTTTGTGACAGGCAAACATAATTTCTGTTCTATTTTGTTTGCCGAATGTGACAGGGACAGACATTTAGATAAACTCATACATCAAGCAAAGGGCTGTATTCAAGCTTTTCCAAGTTTTAACCTGACACTTTTAAACAGGACTGTGAACAGCTTTGATCAACTTACAGCAGTGTGAACCAGTTTTGATACCCAGATTGCTGCAGTCTGAAAAGTGCTCCTCTAAACCGTGCTAGTTGCAGAAGTTGAACCAACGATCATCTCCTTTTTCCTACTACAACTGTCCTTCCTCAGGAAAACAGGGGAAGGAACAGGAGCTGAAACTACCTCACTGGCTGTAATTTTATTTGCATGATTGCAGCTGGCAGCCCCGGATGTGGCCTTGAACTGGGTATTTGCAGGCATTGT
>JAOXJK010000023.1:76584719-76595117 GCA_025774025.1 Xenus cinereus
ATTCAAGCCCTGCCAGCTTTGCTTGTATGCCATTGAGTAGATGGATGTCTATATTTTTGTTAGCATATTTATGAAGTGTTGATTTTGATACTTATTTCATTGATTAATGATTTGTTGATCTAAACAAACTCCTTGTGTATAAGAGCAAATTTTCTGAGAGCCTCCCAACAAAAAACTCACTCACAGAAAACTATTGATTATTTTTTCAAAACTAGTCTGAAATACAGTAAGTTTTCAACACAGACATTATGAAAAGAGGTTACTCTGTAATGAAAATAAAAATAAAAATCACTGCAACTGATTACTCTGTTCCAAGCATCCTTTAGAAACACAAATAGAATCTGAGTTGGTAACAGCAGAGAGTGAATTCTAGGCTGAAGATTATACTGTTATCATATCATTCACTTGGGAGTCCTCTGGTAGAAAAGTTTGTGAACAATTACTCACTGATCTATAGAGAGGATATTAACGTCTTTCAGAAGGTGCAACAAAAGTGTTATTGAGTCTCAAAAGTCTAAGTTTCAATGAAAAATTAAGGAGCTTCCAATTATCGCCGTTTGAATGGAAAAGATTTTTAGGTAACAAAATGAAAAACTTCACAACCATGACTTGGGATGATAACATTAATAGGGAAAAGTTTTCTTACTTCTGTGAAGTTTAATTCCCCACAAAACTAGAGACTGTAACCTAGAAGATAGGAAATTTGAAATAAATAGGTGATTCTGGGAGAAGTAGTTCATACAAAAGATAGTAAATGTATTTAAGATAGCAGTGAATAACAATAGAGCCTGAGTATCTGCCAAAGGGATGAAACTAAGAGTGTTCAGGGCAAACAAACTGCCTTGGATGTGTTTTCTCTATGTAGCCAATCATTAACATTAAAATCTAAAAAAACCCCAAACAAACAATCCCACAAAACCCCCCTAAACCTCCAACAACAACATCAAAAAGGAAGAATATAGCACTCCTAGGTAGGGTATTTTTTCACAACTCTGTTTAAATTGTGTTTTTCTAAGCCTCTTCCTTGCCAACACAAGTCATTCTCAGGCTGCATCCTTCTCCCACTGTGGGTATGGCTTCCACACATAAACATGCAACAGCAAGTGAAATTTGACCTTTTGTTCCATGTTCCTCTCAGACCCATTACACATGGGAATTTGTTCCTAACCAAACTTGAAAACATGTCTTGGACTTAAAAAAAACCCCAAAACAACAGTGAAAAATAACCTCTCCTTGCTGTTAAAAAAAAAAAAGCAGAATAATATTAGCAAAGTCTAATGTTATAATTAACATTTCTATAAAACCTACAAAAAGGAAAAAAAAAGATCAAGATTTGTTTTACATATATAACTTTCAACACTGACCTTTAAAGAACAGAGCTGACTATGTTGAGCATTTTCTTTTGATATAGCAGGGTTTATTCTTTGGATGCTTCGCTATTAAAGGTACAGATACTTCAGATCCCTTCTAAAGTGCCGGCTGCTGATTTTGCGAACATGGCAGATAGGTTTAAATCATGACAAAAGGTAGATTTTTAATAAGATGAACTTTGGTAATTTCTAACGATGCTTAGTGTGGCTATAGCATGAATTCAAAAGTCTAGATAGGAAAGAAATGTTTCTCTCTTTTCTGGAGTGATACTGTGGACATGCCCAATAAGGGCTGAAGGGACCTTTTTCAACAATGTAAATGAATTATTCGGGAAACCATTAGATTGTCCTAAGAAACATTGGGATATAGCTATTTCACAGGATTAGGACATGGGTATATCCAAGCAAGTCCATGTTTGAGTTTTGTTTGGTTGGTTGTTTTTATGACCTTGGATGTCATTTCTGTTCATCAGAATTCACAGGAGTGGCCTCAGCTTACATCATTAGTATATTCAAAATAAGCTGTAGCTTGGAATCAGTCATTTTGTTCAGTTAATCAGGACCCTCAGAGGAAGGAAAGGATGAGCTTGATTAAGATTGCAGATTGAATTTGAGACATTTTATCTTCATTTCCTCCCTCTGTCACTTCTGGTATTTCTGTCATAACCTTCTGCAAAATCTTGAGTATACAATCTTCTGCTCAGTCCCCTGTTCTTTAAAAGAACTGATACTGTTCCATGTAGTTAGATTGCAGTTCTTTGGAGCAATCATTGCCTCTTTCTTCCTTTGCATTTAGAATCTAAGACAATGGGATCTATGTGTGGTTGTTTATTTTGTTTTTAAATACAAAACCAAGCCATCATTTTCACAGTATAAAGATCCTGGGATCAACTGTATTCCACGCTTGCACATGTATCGTTGGCCAGATCTTGACCCAGCAATCTGTGGGAGTATGCAATGTATTTGTATTTTTCATAACTGAACTCAAATCTGCACCTAATTCTACCACACAGCTGGAGATTATTACTGTTCTCTCTGCTGTAGAAAGGCTGATATAGACCCAAAGTTTTCCCATGAGAAAAATTGTACTAGAATAGGAGAAAATCATAATTTCCCCAATTAAACAGACCTTAGGGCATTGCTAAGCTGTGCTGGTATTGAGAAGGAATGTCAATAACCCTATCTCCGGGTCTGCGGATGGGCCAGACACGTCCACAGTGAACTTGTTACCACAGCTAGGAAGCGATACTTTGGGAGTGAAAGCAATTAGAGAAATATAAGCTATTAGATTTAGTATTTGAGGGAAGGCAATTTAATTTTGGAATCATCTCTCTGTTGGCCGTTGCTGTAGGGAGCCCAGCTGCAGGAAAGAGGTTTGATACTGGATTGTGGCGTATCCACTAAACTGAGCTTTTTTGTTTGCACTGACTGTGGTACAGGGAATGTGGCAGCTACTTCCATAACAGAACAGCTTACTCCTGGCAGATATTAAACAAAATGACTTCTGCCAGAGCTTGTGTCTGTGGAATTCAATTTAGACCCCATCATGAGTGTGAGCAGGTGATTTGGCTGACTCTTCCTGTGGAGACTAACTAGTTGCATTATAGTGGCTGGATACTTCCAATGGGATCAATCAGGATATGTTAATTGTGCCAAGATAATTTTAAAGTGGTGTAATGGGAAATTGGTTAACTTGGGAGAAATGCTATATTTTTAACAGTAAGGGGTATTGTTATTATTATTCTTTTGAACAGGTGGTCTAGCAGCATGGAAGGAACCATGCTGCTGACAACAAGAGAAAAGAGAAGGATGCAGAGAAATGAACCAGCAGGAAGTTCAGAGTTTGTTTGGATAATTTGAAAAACTTATTAGTGGATGGCTCATCTGCACCAAGAAATACAGTATGTTCAAAATGAAGGGATCGAAGTAGGACTTTATATTGCTTTCTCAATTGCCTTTTTTCTTTAGCTGCAGAAAGCTTTAACAGAGGGGAAAACCCTGGATGGCCATCTTTTAGATTGTATTAAAAGTAGTGAAAACTGTTCATTTGGGAGAAAACGAGAAAAAAGTTAGTGAAGATGCTCTGAAACTGCTGTTGTAGCTCTTGTTAAAAATCCGATCCTGTCTTCCTAAAACAAGCTCTCACAAAAGAACGGAAAACACAATATCAAATGTAATTTGGTCACCTATTTCTGATGCTGACTGTCATGAGTAATTGCTTACCAAGAGAAAAGCAACCATCATCCAGGGCCAATGCAGCAACTCCCATTGCTTGTTGAAGGCAAAATATGATTCAAGAAGAATGGGACATTTTTGAAAGGAGCCTCTGCTAGTAGGTGCAAACTGCTTATGGTAAGCAGTGGAGGAGAATAGGTGAGAGAAGGAGTTTAGGGTGCAGAGGACTGGAAGCTTCAGTAGATGAAATAGAGAGGAACTGGAAAATGAATTCAGTATTGGAAAATATTAGATAGTGCACAAAAAAACGTGGCTTTGCTGTGTGTTTGCTTCTGTGGTGGCAGTAGCTGCAGGTTAGACCTGGAGGGAATTGCAGTTTCTTCCAAGGACAGACAGAAGTGAATGTGTATTAGTGCTAACTTCTGGGCTAACCTTACAATTGCTAAGGGAAGGACAATGGGGAATTTCCCCACCTCAGGCCCTTCTTGTTCTTGCCATGTCGTTAAAGATAGGCTGTTCCCTCTTTTCTGTCTTGCAGACAACTTGTTCTACAAGTTCTGGGAGTGCTTCTGACTGTAAATCCCAGTTGCAGGCACCAGCCGTTTCAATTCAGCTTTGAATTAAGTGATTCTGCTGTGGATTAGGACGGAGTTTAAGGTACACTCACAATTTTTATTAGTGAGCTCAGACAGCTTTTTTTTTCAGCATTCTCACTATTGCAAATCCAGCATTGAAGTGATCATCTCTCTCCACACGTGGTATTTTGAGCTTGAGTACCCGTCCAGGAATCATGGATTCCACCTTGGGAGCAAGGCATCTAGCTGTTAGCTGACACAAGGCAGGGTGATATGATGCCAAGTACTTGCAGAAGCTTAGGTACAGGAAAGTTATGTAGGTGAAAGGTGGGAGTTGAAGATGGGAAACTAGCAGTTTTGAGACATGAAAGGCGTTGGGTTTCTGTTGCTGTTCATGTCATGGTTGTGAAGCTGGTCCACTGCTATCTGACATATCTTTATGCTTGTTCAGCCACTGCTTGTTCAGAAATAGAGCAAAAAACATGTGACATGATAGTAGACAATTGAGTGTATGATTTGCATAATAAAATAAATAGCATAAACTTCAGAATAAATTTGGTAAATTCAGAAAGTAAGTTAAATAACAGTAAAAAATGATTACTCTCTGACCTATTCTATTCATTTTCCATACTATCAAAATCAATGCTAATTGCACACAGTAGATATTATCAACATAATTTCACATAATGTTGAAGTCCACGAGCAGTTCCAGTGACTTGTTACAAATGCGGGATAATAGCTACCAATTTGAAAGTAGTTTATTTACATTCTTATAATTATGTATAGTCTAAGTTGTGTATTTTACTTGTGGGGATGCATCACAAGGTGATGCAGAAATGTGACGGTATGCAAAGTGACCTGAGAGAGTAAGAGGGGTTTTTCTCTTCACATAGACTATCTGCCTGTAGGGGGGCAAGTGCAGTCAAGGAAGAGATGGGGGGCTGGGGGACAGCAAGTGGAAAATGAGTCCTGCAATCTGAATACAGTAGGAATGGCAGAGACAGACATTCATCACTGGAAATAGAGTGGCACATTTCTAATAGAGGATTTTTATTTATAATGTTTATACAACTTTTAGAATATTTATCTTACCAGGAGGTGGTCACAATTGACTAATAAGTCTCATTTATTAAAGTGTACGATGAAATTACTATTGGCAACATTATAGAACTGTCCTATAAAGCATCATTTAATAATAAAAAATGATTAGAAGGGATTGTTATGACAACTTTAAAAACATGCAGATTAAATGGGGTCATACAGAAAATGAAACCAGATCAAAATTTATGAATATATCAATGTTCTCATCTGTGCTGTTATCTTTATTTATTGCTGTTAATATATGTTTGGGCTGTTCACTGTAACGCAATATATTTCTTACTCTGTGGAGATCTATGAAAGCTATTTCTCCCCTTATCACTTTTCCAATTTATCCTGCAGAACTACCAATCCAAAGATAAGTTAGATCCAGGGTCATACCAGAACGAGGGCTCTGTTTTCAAAATGGTTCAATACCCACTGAGGTATATTTTGGGCACTTAGAACTATCTATGTTAATGATCCTTTAGGGAACCCAGTCCCACCTCGAAGATAAATCCCAACATTGACCTCACTCAGGTGACCTCACTCAGGTGACCTCACTCAGCACTGCATGGCCAAACCTTACAAGCTTAAGTAGAAGAACTAATTCCCCTATCTTTTGTTGGAGACAACGTAATTCTATTAAGCATCATGCCAGAATCGTAAGTATGACCTATTTGAGCCCGATCAAAACAGGATATGTTACTGTGTTTTGGAGCGAAGGGTGAGATGCAAGCCACAACTATGACTAGCTAACAAAAAGTTAAAATAATATGGAAAAATTTAGCTGTGAAAATTGTTCCATCTCACTGACAGTGCATAAAATTATATTGAGCGGTTAATATAAAACTTCCTTATGTAAGGTTGTTGTTATTCCAAAAGATATTTTTATGATTGTAAATAATAAGATTTTCTTTGTTCACCACATATAATGAAGAAATATCCTGGTTTTCCTCCTCAGAAGGTATTACGCTGATGAAATTTGAAATGGTACATAACAACAAAAAATCCCTATCTAAAAGTGGACAGCAGAGAATGACCTTATCAAATATGTGGAAATTGACCTTATCAAATGTGTTAAGTGTTCTGCCATTATTCTGGGAGGCTCTTCTCCATTAGCTGTTGTAGTCATTTAACATTTCATTTTGCTGTGTTATTGTAATTCTCACAATCACAACCCATGAGTGTTCCCTGACACACAGGTGTGCAAAGATTGTGACCATGGGGTTCTCAGGGTTCCACAATACAGAAGGACACAGAGATTTGAGTTTCTGTGAATTTAAAAATTACCACTAGGAGACCAAGTACATATATATATGTATATGTTACGAGAGTAAGACAAATATATATATAAGTTATTACTGAATTCCAGCTACCAAGACACATATATACTTATGAACCTTTCCCTGTGCATATACCTATAAATATATTGTACCGGATGTTACCATTACAACACTCACCAAGCCACTCTGATCCATGAAGGAAAAAGCCTTACTTAAAGACGATCCATGTCATGGAGTGCAAAGTCAGCCAGGCATCCACAACAAGGGTATAGTCTGTCCAGGAGATCTTGTGCAGGCCAATCCCTGGAAAAATGTGCAGAGAAACTCTCTTTGGGTAGGTAGTAAGTTACTTTTTGTACCTTTTTAGTGTGGATACATAAGTGGGCACAAGTCATTAGTTCCCAGAATAGTTGTTGCTGACTTCTGTTTTCCTGGAAGGTCAGTTGTTTTCACAATTTCGTTGTCCTGCCCCCATCCAGGTTTCTTTGTCCTGCCAACTGCTCCTCATCACAGAGGTTTCAGGTGAGCTTATCAGTGATATCTTAGGACTCCGGCTAAGATATCCTTTTGTGCCAATATGTTTGCCAGGTCGACTTTGTGACGGCTCACATTAGATGTACAAGTGAAATAATTATTTAAATTCTCAAGCATCCATTCTACTTTTACATTAGTAAGGAATGTCATTGGTTGTAATTTTTCACAAATATGGAAGTATTAAAATAGTGTCCCTGTCACCTCAGAAATACAACTATGTCCTCAGCTTTTCTGTGCTTCCTGCATTAAGCTGCAAAAGACCTCTGTCTGTAGAATAGCAGAGAAAATGAGCAGAACATTTCTGGGGAAAAAAACCAAATGATATTTTTTGTATGAAAGGGTATAAAACATGCAGTAGATTTTCGTTCTGAATTGTGAAAGTACTTGATATTTTTTCAGTGTGGCATAAATTTACTTTTAACTGCTTTCATACCCTTTTCAGAGAGTGGAAAACAGAGAGATGTTAAGTGAGTGTCCAAGGGCACCGAAATTGACCTACAAGCTTTTATTTTCCAGTCATTTGATCATATTCCTCTTTTTGTTTTCCCTTCCTCCCTCAGCTCCCATGTGTAAAGCAACATTTGTGGCACTCAGAGATGTGCAAAAAATAGAGGATTTTTTTTCTGGAACTGTTTTAGGTCAGTGTTCAGTACAATGCATATTAGTATACTTACCAGGTGTACTACAGATGCCATTAAGTACCATAGCAGTGTACCACCATGTTCTAAAAAGTAAGACCAGATGGTGAATTAAAATAAAAAGGTATTAAAAAAGCAAATTTTTGAGCATTTTGCCGAGCTATGAGTACACATTCGCATTCCTAATTCCAGTCTGTCAGGGGCTGTGATTGTTTTCGCTTCTGCAGACAAGTCATCTTGCATGGACATCCCTTTTCACTCTACTTGTAGTCCAGCTAACTAGCTTTGAAATGCTCTGAAGAGTGGGATGGGGGAAAGCTTTCTTCAATGCTGGGAAATCTATCTGTGTGCAGTTATGAAGAAATTGTTGTGAGACAGAAGGGAAAGCAGGATGGGTAGCAAAGATTTGTCCAACTGACGGTGCAACTGATTACCATCTATTTCTTAATTTTGTGTGTTTGTAGTCCTACTCTCTTTTACAGGGAGTATTATGTGGGGGATCACCTTTTATTCAGAAAATACACTTATCTCCTTAAAACTCCATGAAGTATTGGAGTAGGTAATTGTGTAGAAAGCGAGTGGGGGCATCCTTATTTCGGTGCATATAAGGAAAGCCCTTCAGTATAAAGAAAGAATAAAATGTTAATTATGTATATATAGTCTCCATGTTTCCCGTGGTAGGATTTCGTTTTCATCAAAAGGAGAGGAGATTTCAGCAAGGAGACAAAAGTAAGTCAGTAACAGGTATTAATCTCATTTACTCCCCTCTGTATTCAGTCTCTTTTGCCTTTTTGAGCCATACTGACCTGTCCACTGCTTCTCCTCTTTGCCTGTGTTGTCAGTGCTTGCTAACCAAGTCGGGAAGTGCCGGTGCTGTAACACTGCTGAGAGTTTGGCTCACTAAGGACACAGTCCTGAACAAGTGATATTGCCATCTAAAGCTTCAGTCACCCAAAGAATAAAAAGGAGGAGGAGGTACTGAGCTTTCTCTAGTACTTAAATGCCTGGGTACAAGCCTTTTTATAGCCCTCTATGGTGAAACTGTAAGCTTGAATCTCAGCCAGCCAAAAGACGTAAGTTTTCCTGAAAATAACAAGTAATGAATGTCAATTAAGAAGACAAAATCACATTGGAAATGCTTTTTGCTGTATCATGTACATTTTGTTTCTTATTTCCTGCTAAGAACAAGAGTTATTGCAACCACAAGGCAATTTTATCTTTGTCTCTAGAACGTCCTGATCAATATCTCTTTGTTGGTACGTATGTAGCAATCAGTATCATCCCTAACATAGAAAGGTAAAAAAACACAGCAGCAAATTTTCTACAATGTAAAGGTAAAAGATATTGATTGAAGTTACTTGGATTTTTTGCCCCAAATAGTGGCTACAAAGTATCAAATTACCATTTCTCTTGTGCTTTTCTCAGCTCTGCTGCACCTGCCTGTATACATTCAAACATCTACAAGTAGGATAAATCATAGAGCAGAAAAGATTTCCAAACAGAACAGTAGGAAGAGTGAGAAGGGTCAGACCTTTTCTGGTCTACATTATTTTGCAATTAATATATAAGCTCCCTTCTGTTTACTTTTTAAGGAGACTTAAATATTTTAGGAGGCTTTGGATCACTGCAAAAAAAAAACCCACAAAACAAAAGGGAACACAATTTAATTGCTGTACGGAAGTACTGAATGGGTTAAAACCTTTCTCTTCACCCTGTCCTGACAATTAGAGGCCTCAGATGTGGGTGGACTGTATTGACGTTTTCAGATTTTTAGATTTTCAAATGGGGAGTAGTACGGGATGCATGCAGGAATGGACTAGTAACAGAAACTTCAAACCTGTTTCTATGGGTTTATTTGGAAAAAAGAGGTCCAGGTTTACAAATGTCTGCTTTACAAGTCCTGCTATATTTACGTTATAACAAGTGATATTAAGATGATGTAAGAATGGCTATTCATCAAACAATTGAAGTGACTACCATCACTAATGTACTCCATTCACGTAGGCTTCTCAAGAAATACTAACTGTATCTAAAGGAAGGATTCAAGCTGGAGAGTTATATGGTGCTTGCACTGGGCTATGTGTGTTTTGTAAAATAGTGGGGTACAACCGGCTAAATTGCAAGGCAAAGTCATATATACCCTGGCACACTACAGCAACCAAGATCTCTCAACTGCTACAGGTTTTTCAGCTGACTGTATTTATTAATATATGCCTTCCTACATTTTCCTTCTTTCATTGAATAGCTCAGAGTCCTTGTAAAGTTGTGAATGTTAAGACACCAAGAAAATTAGAAACTGGAGAAACAAAATTATAGGGAATAAATTTATATGAGTAAACTCTTACAGAAAACATAAAATAACCTATAAACTACATAATAAATTTCTGAATCTCTACAGATATCTGGAATATCACATTACAATCTTAAATACTGCTTAAAAATGTTAAAAGGATTTTGGGGTAAAATCTATGTAAAACTACCTAAATTTCTGTAAAATCTCTTGCTTTAAGTAAGAGTGACATCACAGTTACTAACACTTGGTCAACAAGGGATGAACATTTGGTCAACATGGAAGAGAAATGAAAACTTTTGTGAAACACTGTTTTTATCTGCTTACAAAACTTTGCACAATAAAAGGGACCATTATAAAAATGCTCTTCTATATAGAAATAATGGACGGTGCCCACAGAGATTTCTATATCCAGCAATTTCCAAAGAAAATAAACAAGTAAATTTCTTAACT
>JAOXJK010000023.1:76602596-76617182 GCA_025774025.1 Xenus cinereus
GCAAGAACTTCTATCAAAATATTAATATCCTTTAAATAGGCGTATCCACTTAGTAAATGAGATATCATCAACTTTCTCTATTGCCAATGTTGCTATATTTATCTGTTTCTCTGGTAATAGTAGCTATAACTCTATGACCCTAAAGAAATAAAACATGCATATGACAGGACAAGGGACAAGGTTTGCACTGTATATATCCAAAAAGATTTCTTTCTCGCATTTATTGTCTTAGGTACTTAGGAGTACTAAAATTACAAAATGACACAAAACCCAGAAATAACTACAAACAGACAATCTAGAAACTGTCCCCTAGAAGTCAATGTGAAGAGGAATAAAGTGCACCCTTCTCAAAGCTGTGCAGAAATGCTCTTAATGTAGTACTATGCATTAGGAACAGAGCCCAATAATAAAAACACAATTACCCCTAAATTTACAATCCATGTATCTGCAGAATTCCCATGATAATCTTGTTGCTTCAAATTATATATACACTCAGAAGCTTGGATTTGACTGAATATAACTAAAATTCAAGGCAGAGGGGTTTATGATTGTTCAGATCACATGCATCAGATGACTAAACACCAAGGAAAGAGGAGGCTACTTCAGCTAAAAGGATAGTCTTGCTACACCAATAAAGAGCTACAAACTAGTCATTGAATTTTGACTGGAAATCTGAAAGTCTGTGTGCACCTTGGTAACTTGAAGTTGGTACTCAGATCCCAGAAATGAGAAGATAGCCTGTTACAGCCTTGTAACACCAGGAATTGTTCCCATGTATTTGGAACACCAGTCCCAAATTTTCATCCAGAACACTTTTTTTTTTTTTCTGGGTCTGTCAGGAGAACAGGAGTCTGGTGATGAAGTTCCTTGTATTTGGTTTCATAAAGGTTGGCTGCTTGCTGATACCTAGATGTGTCAAGTGTTGGTAGAGAACATCTAGAAATGCTTGGGATTAACCAAGCAAGTGTACCTGCACATAAAGGTGTGAGTGTTGTGTTTTCTACGCAGTATCTGGCAAACCAAAAGCAAAGCACTTTCATTTAAACTAGCAGTCCCTGAAGATTACATATCAGTTACAACAGACTGGGTTCAGTTCCTAGGATAGCCTATGAAGATTCAAAATTACATTGTTTCTTTCCCATTTCCAAGGAAAAGACCTAATAGTACAGGACAGAGAATGCAAGTATTTAGAACTTGTTGCTGGGAACATTCTGCTGCAGGTTTGGAGTTTGAACTCATGCTGACATGGATACGACTCTACCAAATCAGAATAGTGATGCCGTTATATTTGACAATGTGTATGAAAACTTGATGACTGTGCTGCAATATTTCCCCGAAACATTCTCCCAGTTTTCAAGTACTTGTCTCATAGAAGCTAAAATCATTCCTATGTGTTTCAAATTATTTCTCCTCCATTAGTTTGTCCCATTGGACATGGATAATCTTACAGTTTTTGCAAAACACAGTGAATATAAACTGAGTGAAAGGATATCTTGTTTTGTTCATCTGAATCACCCACCTTCCAGTTTCACTTAATGTCCCTTTAGTTTTGCATTGGAAAAGAGAGTGGACAATCAATCACTATTTATCTTCTCATTGCCACTCATGATCCTCTAGTCTTTTATTACATTCCACTTTGGTAATTTTTTTCCAGGCTGATGAGTCGTCTTCTCCTTAGGTCAACAATCTCATGGAAGTTATGCCATCCATTTGATCATTCTTTTACCCTTTTCTGAATATTTTCCAGTACTACTGCAGTAATTCACCCTGTATCCAAGACAGCAGATTTATAACATGATGCACTGATGCTTTGCAGTTTTGTCATCTATTCAGTTTCTAATAATTTATAAGGTTCTTTTTGCTTTTCTGACTACCACTCAGCACAGAGATGACATTTTTATAAATATATCTTTATAGTTTCAATATTAGATTCTCTGTGTTCTTGAGAGCTAATAATCAGTTCAGGAGTCCCACACTGTTTAAGTAAAATTAGAGCTTTGTTTTTCCATGTCTTTAATTTTATATTAAAATTCTACTGATTTTCAATTATGCCTTTATTGCACAGTCACTATCAGAGTTCTTTTTCAGAAATTCCTGATCCTCACATTTATTAATCTTAACTGCTAGTGGTCTCCACATTACTTTGAATACTCCTCTCTTCAACCTCTTTTTCAGGTCACTTATAGATGTAGGGGAGGAAGATAAAAGGCTATGCCCTTTAGTTCAGAAGTTAAAAAATTCTACTTCCTATCTTTTAATTTTGAGTTCTATATTTTTTTCTTTTTTTTTTCCATTACAGTTTAAAATGATACTTGCATGCATTAATGTAGAGCCTGATGTATGAAACAGTGAATAAACCACTAGATAAATCCTTTTCTGGGGTAAACACCTCCGAGCCACAGACATAACTTCCCAAACTGTCATTCTCTCACTGGTCCTATGAAGCTTATAGTCACTACTGCAGGCACTTTAATTTGAAAGAACACATTCACTCCTGCTGTTTAGGTTAATCTGTAGTGTAACATAGATCCCAATCTTATCTCCAAGAGAAGTTTTCAGGCCAGGAAAACTGGCGGCCATATGGCGGCCATCTCAAAGGTGCAATCAGATACACTATCCAGAAAAGTTAGAAGAGTTTCTCCTTTGGACTTTTCCATCCAGTAGCCATGAATCAACTATGGTGAACCCCGTAACTGGGCTCTGTAACTCTCCCCATCCTTGCACAGAGAACGTATGTACACCACTCAAGCCTATGAAGTCCACAAGGTGTTGCAGTGCCTAAAGCTATGCCCAGTAATGCCCCAGCTAATTTCTGAATTTGACCTTCATAGATAAAGGAAGTATAAACTCCCATCTGTTGCTCATCAGTCATTTGCTCATATCTTTTGTGAATGCATGGGAGTTCTTGTTTCATATAAGCCTCACTGTCATTCAAATTCAGTTTTCTTCATTCCTAAACCAATTTAATGGTTCACAAAGTACAACTTAAATAAGCCAAGAACTCAGACAGTGAAAGCTTATGAAAAAGAAAGCTGGAAACACAAACCCTATTTGACACTCAGAAAAATTAACTTTTTGTGATTTCTTTTTACAGGCCATATTTAAATAACTATTGGTCTCTCTTGAGACTAAGACAGCATTAACTTAAGCTGGTGGAAATATCTGATCTCACTGTATGTCTTTCCTAGGCAGTTGTGTAGACAAACAATCACTTTGTGAATAAAACAATGAAGTTAAAAGGTGAATGAAACCATAAGAAAAATGTACATGGTCATCTTAGAAAAATATAACAGTTGTCTAACTAATGAAAAAAACATTCTGTGATAGAACAATGTAATTCTGGTGTTCGTTACTGACTTTTGTTTTCCTCCTACCAGGCCATGCCATTCATTACCTCCTTTCTCCTTTGCCAGGTGCCAGTCCCAGTATTTGTTTAACACAATGAAATAGTACCTGAGTGTCCCTGGGCAAGCCTTCTTCCTGTCTTTCAGGAAGAATTGTGTAACTGAAAAATGTCCCAGTTTTGCTCAAGGAACTCCTTATCTCTTCTTCATGAGTTCTGAAAAAGCTACTTTTGTATAATTTCCCTTCAATCCTCATAGGTCTCTCAGTAGACAAGGTCAATCAGGGAGCTCTTACGGATAAAACTGCCCTGTTCTCAGTCATATAAACATTACAGCAGGGGCAGGGTAGAGCTACATGAGCTGTGAACTGACAGGTTTTATGGTAAATTTCATATGACTTGAGGAGGAATTTGGTCAAAGAACTGATGGAGAAAATGCTCATTGTGCTTTGCCTTTTCATTGTTTTATGTGAGAAAAAAAGTTGGTTTTGCATTTTAAACTATCTGAATTCCACTTGGAATGAGGTTCCTTCCTCCTCTAGTGCAAGGGGCTGAGTGAGGATCAAAATCTGAAACATCATCTGAAAAGCTGTTGTAACATATTAAGACAGGTATCATTTACATTACTTAAAATTTATCCCTTACCCTGGCTAATTACTCATTTACTACCTATTCTTATTATACAGAAATCTGGAGTGCTTAAAATAGTTCTTCCGAGTTGTTCTGATTGTTCAAGTGGTATTAGACATTATTAACGGAGAGGATGAAAATCACAAAGCCTTAACGTGATATTTTTTTAATTAGAGTGCCACCAAAAAAAAAACCAAACTGATTTTTTTTTCAAGTGATAGTAAATTGTTACTTTCACTGCATTTAAATGCACATCTAGTACTTTCACATTATTTACATTTTTGAAACTCTTTCTGCCATTTAGTGCAATTTTGTATTACAATACTTATTTATGCTAGCACTAAATTCAACTTCTTTCTCAATGCAGCATGGAATTGCTCTTATAAGTGATCTTTCTTCTACTTCATTTTTAATAAATTCTAGTAAACATTAAGTATGCTACTGCTGCTTTCACAGAAGTACTCATATGACACTTTCATTCTGTTTTTAGACTGATAATCTGACTTAATTATGAATGATGCCAAGATTATAAATGATTGGGTTGTCTTCTGAAAATGCAAATTGATTTTACATGCTTTTTCTACTGCTTCTTTCTAAAATAGACTTAAAGTTCCAAGCTGGAACATCTGCTTTCAATAAAATGCTTGTGTATTTTCCCCAGCAATTGCACTTGTAATACGCAATTTCTTTTTTTCATTCGCAGCTATTTCCATACTTTTCCCTCATCTTTGTTACAGACTTATAAAAAGGGGAGTTAAATCCCTTGTCCATGTGATGCATTTTGGTGTCTTCCTTGGGATGATGGAGCGCAAAGCTTGTAGTGACGTGCAGCAGTCTTTTACGACATGGGAGGAGGCGCTCACTCAGGAAGTGTCAAGTCTGAGTGACATCTGCCACTATAGCTGTGGGTCTCTTCCTGCCAGGAGGGTGGAAAGAAGTTAGATACTAATTATGTTGTCCTTGCTTAGTATGGGGAAATCAGTGTGCGACTCTGAAGCGTCCCTCTGCAGGCATTGTATGTTTTGCATTAAGAGGGCGCTGGTACAACAGAAAGAAAAGACTTCTATGTAAAGCAAACAGCATAGTGACCTGTTGTCCCGTGGAACAGAGCAAAGGTACATACATTCCTTTCAGCTTTTCCTTTTTAAACCATTTTTGCATTTCAGGGAGATAAATCAAGGACAGCAGGTATCTCTGCTTCATTAGAAAAGGAAATGGAAGAAGCCTTTCGATTGCTCTATCTGACCAGTTGCAGAGTCTCTTGGGGGGTTCTTTGGCAGAGTTAAAACAGGATTAAGACGTATTTCTATCCCTTTTGCACAGAAAAGTCTTCAAAACCTTCTTTGTCCTCATACCCATGTCAAAGCTAATAAATAAGCAAGACAGTGTGAAAGAGTCAAGCTGTGTGTGGCTGTGCCTACACATAGACTTTTCAAGGGATTCCAGGAACCTTAATGTATAAATCTGAGAGAAGAGCAAAATGTAGCCCCAAAGACAAATAGAAATTGAATGTAAATGCATTCTTGTTTTGCTATACTAGCTTCCAGTGAAAGCATCTATGTAAATAAAGCCCAGAAATAATTTACAGTAGTGCCTGAAAGTGCCAAAGTTTCTTTTTTTTTCCTTTTTATTTTTTCATGGCTTCCACCCCAAACTTTTGAATAACCTAGATGCAGACTAAGTAGGCAGTTGCCTGGGGCAGCCACAGCTTTAGTACCTACATTTCCTTTGAAAAGCTTTGCAGATCTTTCTGCTGAGGAGAGCAAGGAAATATTCAGGGCAGCAGTCACTGAGCAGCAGCTGCTAATTCCTCCTCCTCCCCCTGTACAGTCCCAGCAGGATGAGCAAATTAGGTCTTTAAGCTCTGTCTCCAACTTCCCCTCCCCTTCCCTCTAAACATTGTCATCTGTTCAACCCAACATCAGCTATTAACCCAACTCCCTCCCTAACTTTCCCTTAGCAAGGAACAACCTTAACACAACACAATTCAAGTGGGTAAATTTGATTTTTCTCATGCTTGTGAGAAGCACGCAGCCAACCCAAGATCCAGGTAAATATTCAGATTTCCTGGAAAGGAAAAAAAAAGATTGTTTTTTCTTTTTTGTTTAAACACTATTGAGGTTCTGCTGTGTGCTGGCCTTTTGTTCTGCAGTCAGCCAGATGATTTCATTCTGCAAGGCTACACTCTAGAAACTATCACAAACTGTAATAGTAGTTTTAAAATGGTTTTAGTATTGCCTGCTAATCAGTCCCAAATCTGTTGGTGTATATTTTCACCGTATATTTGTACTGTATAATGTGCTTGTGATGTTTGATTTCATCTGTATTACTCCATACAGTTGCAGTCTTTATGGTGTATTACATTTTTAAGAGTTTTAACTATAAACATTCATATAACATACTGCCATTTGCCAAATATCTTAATTTTTTCTGGTTTTCTTCTTTGCATGTATAAAAAGAAAATTAAAGAAATAAAATGTAAGACCATTGAATCAGCTGATAAAGAAAGTTTTAACATGAGGATTTTTTCAATTTTCTGGGAAAAGTGGGATTTTACAGTCCTGGAAATGCTGACAGTTGTTTGCATTAAAAATTAATCACAATCAACAGAAAAATTAAGATGGTTTTGTTGCATTATTGGGATGTTTTCCTAAACAGAAACTTTAATTTTTATAACAGTACAGTGTATAATGTCAATGGATTATCTTTACAACTCATTCATACCATGACCACCTGTTCAGTTTTCTTGTGTTACATCTAAATACCAGGAGTTAGTGTCCTCTTAACTTTCTGGAAGTGACTGAAATGTTACATTCCCATGGAAAATCAGACTATAATGAGCAAAGCTGGAAACAGTAGCTGGACCAGTTGATGCTTTCAATATCTTTTTATTTTCCTTTTTTGGTAACTATTTTTCCATTTTATTTTTCAAGAAATTCAAAAGGATGATTTGCAGTTACACACCACATTTCATTCCAATGTTACTCTCTTTTATTGTGATTAGAATTTTACATTAAGTGTTAATGCTTTTTACTAAGAAGCAGGTTAATTGTATCATCTAGTTTCAATTAGCTCTAATAGAGTGCATGTATAGCTTCAGAGTCTATTGTGCATATCCTCACATAGATGGGGAAATGGAGTAAAAGCTATTATTTTGATGTACTGATAAATTATGTCCCATATTATGTTAGATTAACAAAATGCATGACTAATGTCCCATGTACACATGAGCTGTGACAGCATTTCTGCGTGTTAATAAATCTGAGCACTGGCTGATGTCCAGTTCTTTTTTTATTATAAATGCAAATTAAGGCCACATCTTCTCATTATACTTAGTAATTTACTTCTAAATGCTCAAATCAAGTCATTATTGTTGGCAACCTTTATATGGTATCTCTCCAAACTGAATTAAAAATAATAATAAAAATAAAGTAATGATTATATCTAGATTGGGACCTGAAGAGAGTTGCTCTTTCTGAAAGTACATTGCAGTCATAATAAACAAATTAATGGCTACAGGCAGTACTTGTTTGAAGCACAGTAGACTTGGAGATACTGCATTTAGTTGCAAACTTCACCAGTATCCAAATCCACAAAAAGGTTTTTCTGTGCAATACAACATAAATATCAGAAAATTACATTACCCCTTTGTTATAACAAGGAAAATCTTAGTTTTTGCAGCTGTGAGGTGCTACTGAGACCAAAGACATGGAAGGGTGGTAGGGGTACAGGTGTCTCAATGAGGATATGGCTGGCTGCAATCCTGTAAGGCACATCAAACAGCAATTTTAAGAGTGGTTTAAAGCTCCTCCTGTGGTGCATACTAATCTGTTCCCTATGATCAGTCCTAGGAGGGCCATGATGCTTTTCTTAGGCATAGTACATCTAGAAACTTTGCTTCTTTCTCTTGTGGATTTGAGCTGGAAGCATTCTTCCAAGCCTGGTTCGTACTTGATTTGAAGCAGCAGTTACGTGTAGAGGTGAATTCGTATGATGGCTGTCACAACCTGGCCTGCCCACAGTTAACTTTGGACCCAGCATTGATATAGATCCAAATATAGATAGTACAAGATAGAAAGCTTATATGGTACCTGGAATATTCGGTTTCTAGAATGACTAGCTCCACACAGAAAAAAGTATTGTTCTTAGCATGTGCTGTTGGATTCAGAATCATGCTTTAAGGGCACTTTCTTGTGTTGCTGAAGTGACTACAATCCTAGAGAAATGTTCTTAAAATATTTGCTGACTCCCAGTGTGACGCTGTGGAAGCAGAAGACAACACCATTTCTCTGATTGGCACTTTTTTAGACTGATAGGGGACTGTAGCGAATCTTTGCATGCAGAGGACAAGCACCTATGCTATTGCCGGCACAAATCCAAAACATAGCCCCACATTAGCTTCTATGTAGAAAATTAACTCTATCCCAGCCAAAACTAGCACAGATAAAATGTCAAAGATAGAAATAATTTGCCAGTTTAAATAATAACTACAGACTGCATGTTGTAGAGGGAGCAAGTTCCTTCCAGGCAAAGGTTCAGATTATTTCAGAGAGAACAGGGTAGTTGGAATTTAATTATTTGACAGAGCTGGGACCTCTGAAGGGCTTCTTTGTGTGTATTGTTGAGAACTCTAATTGAAGCAGACAATGAACAGGTCAGAGCTTACTGAGACTGATTAACTGCATCACCTGCCCTGCAATTATTGTTACTGCTCTTGAGGCTTTTAAGTGTGAGAGCTTTCCTCAAGAGGTACATTGTAGTTTTCCAAGAAGGCTTTTCTCCCCACTCTGCTTATGTGTCTAAACATTACCCAAGTGTAGACTCATCACCTTTATCTAGGGAAAAATACTCCTCTGAAGGGGGTGTTTCATCTCCTCCTAAAATATGTTATAAAAGATGATATGATCTCTGAAGGGGTCTTTCTCACCACTGGCTTTAGAAAAAACCTATGGTGATTAATGACTCATATTTAGACATCTGTTGAGATGAAACTTACCCTTGGTATGTTTTAATTTAAGATTTCTTTGCATGAGGAGAAAAATAGGTTAAGCATAATAGTATTTTGATTCTGTGTCTTTGAAATTATGTGATCAACTATTAGATATACACACAGTCCCAAACAATGACAGAGGTAATGACTCTACTTGTGTGCCAGGAACTGGTCATTGAGATAAGAATAGACAGATATGCTCTATTTTCCTTTTGGCTGTTCTGTGACAGAACATTTTCCTGTGATTAAGGTCTGGTAAATTTCTAAGTAAAAAGGCTAACTATTATGTTTTCATGACAGATCTCTCCATGAGTAGATAGACTACCTTTATTTTTTTTTTTTCTACATATTAAATTCTCTTAAATATGTGGCAGAAACTTTACCATTCTAGTAATGCTGATTTGGAAAGCTGTGAGAGGTTCTGAGCATATGGTCTGGGATTATCTACAGTGGTGAAAAGGAGGGCTACATTTTCTTCCTCACAGATTACAGATCTGTTTCTATGTTGGACAAATTTTTCAAAAACAATCACTGTAAATAAATCCCGAAACCATACATGGATTTCATTTTAACGTTATGTGCCCTTAAATTATTTCATGCTAGATACCTGAAGTTTTTTGTCCCTATTGAAAGTCTCATGTAAATAAAGTAAATCCAGAGACATCTAGCTGAAATACACATCTCTGGTATCTAATTCATCTGTAACACAGGTTGTCAAACATAACCTGTGTTATTTTAGAGATGCACATGAAAATGATTTCAAACCTATTTTCCCCCCAAAATTCAATATTTCTTCCTACCAACTATCCACAACACTTAGGCTCTAATTAGTCAGTGGGTTTGTTTACATGTGCATCTACATGACATTCCTTTAAATAATTTTGAATTTTTCTATTTTATTCCCATATTATATTTTTAAAATTCTCTAGGTCTATTAATTTTTTGAACTTCCCTCCCCTTTTTCAAACCATATTTGCATATTTTATTACAGAGCTACTTTTCTAGTTAGGCATCTAAGATCTATCACATCAAAATATTTGAATGCTTAATAATCCCAGTCTAGAACCACAAGTATTAATGAACTCACTCTGAATTCAAGCGTTGCTTTCTTTTTATTCCCTTTTCTTTCCCTGTCAATTCTAATTGGAGTCAGAACTTCCTAAATTCTGGCATAAAATCCTATTTTTTACTGATTTAAAACTACATATTGCACTGTATGGTGCTAATCTAATTTTACAGTTTTATGCTTTTTATAGGAGCAAGTGATTGTGATGTAGGTTGAAGTGCATTAAAATTCTGGTTATGTCGAAAGTTGTGACAGATCAGGTAAGGAGATGAAAAGGGAATTCTTCAGGGCAGAAAGGACAGTCTTATCTGATCTAAGTGAACCAGATACATAACAAATATTTCATGTTTTTTTGAGTAGAAGGATATCACAGTCTTATAACATTCCATTGGAAGTCCTTCATTAAAAGCAGTCTCATATGACTTCTTATGTTTCAAATCTTTAGAGTATGAGAAGTGCTGTCTTCTCACCACAGCCAGAAGTAAATGATATCCAAGTAATTAACTCAGATCTTATTTAAATATCTAAAATGGAAAGAGAGGATTGCAAGTCAATTGGCAGCATGCTTTGTTCAGCCTCATGAGTTGGAAAACTTTGCCTTCATATTTGTAGTAACAGTTTATCCTCTAGTATATATCATTACAACATCAATTTTGGGTGTGAACTGGAGATTTTTTTGTTTTAACTTCTGTTGACTACAGTAGGGTACTTACTGAAGCAGATTCATCCATTTAAAAATGAAGTTATATCACATTTTAAAGGTGGGTGAAAATTATTATATTAAAAATGAAAGTAGTTAACAACAATTAAAGGTAAGTGAATGTAACCTTAGAGTTTTTGCCTTTTGTTATAAAGCCTTGGTATGCTTGAGCCCCAGGACACAACCGTGTCTAAGAATTTATTGCTTTTAAATGAGAATTGTGTCAAGGACACCCACAAGTTCATATTATCATGGACTGTTCAGCGGTTGATTGATTATTGTTACACAATAGGTTGATTCTCTGCATGTTCTTGGGTTTTGGAGTTATATGATGTTCATTGGAATGACTGACTCTCACTATTATATTCAGCAGAAGAAAATATGGAAACTATTCTTTGAAAAGGTATTCCATTTGTTGCGTTAGGCAGACACGCATTGCACAAATGTTGATTACATAACTTAAACATTGAATGGGCAGTCTTCTGCCACGTTCTTCATCTGTGAGGGAATTCTGAGAACACAAAGCTCCATCCCTTTTATGAGAGAGCCTAACGTTGGAGCTAGAAAGATTTTATTTATCCTCTTCAGCACATTTCATTTTCTTGAGAGACCTTTCATATACCATTCACAGTAAACTTTATATGCAGGTATGTGCAGTTAGGCAAAATCTGTGAAGGTTTAGTTAAATGTTGAAAGCTTGGGAAGCTCTCACATATTTAATTATTGTTCTCTAGGCACTAATGGCAATGGAAAACTAAAAAAATATTTTGGTCTTATGTAGCACTGTAAATAATTTAAAGATGCTCACTTTAAGTTTTGGACATATCAGTTAACATATAATATGAGTGAACTAATTCTTATGAAGGGGCCAGTTGGACCACACCTTGATACTAAATTTCCTAGTTTTTGTCATCTCACTGAAATCCTAAGAAATAAAAAAGAAGAATCCAGTCCATGGCTTTGATATCAAAATGATCTCAATTATTTGGAAAATATATGTCTTCTAAAACAGTGTTTCTTTTTTTAATACACAAAATGTTTTGGAGATGGTTCTTTTTACATACAAAGAAATGTATTAGCATTAGTACTGAACAGTCTGCTAGGAAGTCAACATAATTTCATGAATCACACATAGAAACTTTATGGAATTCTTCAAACTGATGCTATGTTTATGAAGGATTTTCTTAAAAGACTTACATATGTGAGCAAAAAAACCTGGGCGTTTAGAGCATAAATAATGACTTGTATAATTATATTTGGTGTTCAATTATTAGATAAGATGGAGTTAATTTCCTACGATGATCATTACTGAGGTAATGCATGACAATCCAATGACAAGTTTACGTTTATGCTGTCTTCCTTATAAGTTGTCACACTATAATTCAAAAGTACTAAATATTTATATAAACTAATTTAAAGTAAATTCAGTTGTGGAGAATAGGAAAACAAAGACAGGTTGTGTTTTTGATAAGAAATTTAATGACAGAATCTATAACTCACAGGAAAATAGTTATCTCATTCAAGCATTCGTGTAATATCAAAGAGCACTTGAGCCATCGGAAATCATAGATATTAAAAATAAATCATTGCATAGGTTTTTGCAATTCAAATTAACTTCTGGGCACATTTTAAGTGGCGTATAGTATTTCCTCCAAATTGTATTAGATAAAGTCATGGACTATTACACTGTTGTCATTCAGCTCATTTTGATGAAAAAGCAATTACTTATGGCAGATTAATGCAAAGAGTGACCATAATCACAGTAGGTTAGGTTAAGAGTTTATTAGAAAAACACAAGCCATTTAAATTAACCCAAATGACCATCATGCCAGTTCAAAAGAAACATGTGCTTTAATTTGTTAAACTGTAACCTTTGCTATATTAGAAAAATACTTTGACACAAACACTTTACAAATGTCAGCAGAAAATCTATACTCCATTTCTTCACATTGGTTTTGTGACACAGTGTTTGCTGATATTCGTCAAGGGATAAGTTACGATTGATTTCCTTCCACCCTTACTCTTTTCTCTTGTATTACGGGGAATTAAAGGGCAAAAATGACCTGTTTTTTTCCCAGACCATTCATATGGATATGCTACAGTAGGTAAACTTAGCTGCTGCCTGGAACTTAAAGGTCAACAGATTCTCTAAAAAAAGCTTTGAATGGTAACAGTTAGAGAAGGCTAGAGTATCCTAAGACTGAGGGGCAAAAATAATGCAGAAAGTGGAAGGATATTCTGAGACATTTGCTTCTGTGTCTTTTCTCTAGATGTTGTTCCTGTGTATTTACACACCAAACTGGAATTGCTGAAAACAGTTTGGTTTAAAGAATCAGTAATATTTCGTGCTTTATGATAAAATCTCTTAATTTTCCTAACTCTGTTTCTATCTGTCCCTTTCAAACACTTTTGAAAATGTAAGATTTAAAGATTATGTTCATACACTGAAGATGTGTTCCCCTGTTGAAAGAACATTGCCCTTTTGTTAATGTATTTTGAATTGGATGGGTAGATGTGATAGAGACTTTGAAAATAACATTAAAGATATCCTGCAAATGATCCAAGCATATGAGTTGCTACATTTCCATGCCTATAATTTCAAATGTCTGCCCATGAGCTGTTAATACAGCTGAAAAATGAACACACACATATATAAATACATCTATGAGCACACATGCATATATGTACATCTTAGGTCACTTATTGTGCTGGTTTTGAGATATTATTTTTTTGAGAAAGATTTTTAAAAAGCAATAAATGGTTTTGTTGATGCTATATGAAGAAACTGCAACAAGGAAGATGTTTGTCTTTCACAGCATAAAAGACACAAACCAACAAAACAGTGTATTTCATGTGAGTGTGAGTCTTACATGTTTATTTCCTCTTTGTTCTTTATTCCCCAAGAAATGATGTAGTCAAAATGAATACTCAGAGAAGATATCTCAATCCAGACCCTCACAGACTTAGCAAAACTTCAGTGTTTTAAATGGAATTATGCCTTATTACTCCAGGAGATATTTCTGTAAGTAGTTCTGGAGATATTCTGTCTGAGGATATTTGTCTTTCATCTGTTGACAAAGATGGGCATTAAGAGCATTCTGAACAAGAGATGTGGTAGATGGAGGAATACAGAGGTCAGAGAAACACCTTTTATAGAGACATAGAAAAAATATATATGCTTTTAAAAAACAAACAAACAAACGAACAAAAAACCCCACAAAAAATAGGCTAACAAAATAATACTGTATGTCTAAAATTACTGATGAGAATGAGAAGAAAGAACATTTAGATGGCAGTTATGCTGAGACATTTTATGTCCTGCATCGTTTGTGTGTGTGTGGGGGATGATTACTTGTTTCTAAAATTGGTAGCACAGGTTCTGTATTAGTCTTTCTTGACATACGAACCTTGTGTTACTGGGTATGTCCCTCACTGATGGTAGAGAAAACTGTCATAGACTTGCCTTTTCATATGTGATTTAACAAAATATTTGACTGTGTTGAACATGGACCACAATTAGGAAAGAAAATTAAAATACTTCTTTCTGCTGATGTACACATATTCAAAGGAATGTAGCCTATTAAGTCATCTATGGTGGGATAAAGCAAAGAGGTTCCAACACCTTGCGTGGAATACTTTTTGTATGTGGGAATAACAGCAAGAAAACATATTGGAAGTAAATCAGTTTGCAAGGATTCAGAGATCATCACAGACAGTACACTGGTCCAGGTGACTACTGCATAATTGAATTTACATGGTTCCAGTTCAAAGAAATGTGATCCATCAGCTTTCAAAACCATAAAGATAATAACAAAAAGTCTCAATAAGAGATATCATTCTGCACTTTTGCTTTTTGA
>JAOXJK010000023.1:76649285-76665003 GCA_025774025.1 Xenus cinereus
GTATTTTTTCTTTTTTCTTTTTTTTTTTCTTTCTTCCTTTTAAAATTGACTAAAAATGGAAGAAGAAAAGAAAAGATTGGCCTGTCCTAGTTCTGAACCTAATCAAGGCTGAGTTTAAAGATCTTTATAAATCTGTTGCACAATCTGGGGCTCTTCACTGAAGATATTCTGTCACCTATATTTAAGAATTTGAAAATCAGTCTGTTTATATCATATAAACAGAAAACACATGATTAGTAGTAGGAAAAACCTGTTATTAACTGTCATTTATTATGTAACTTGGCCAGACTCAGAACTGTGGGATGTTGACATCACTGTGGCTTACTTATTTGCAGCTGCAGTGTGGGGAAAACGCAGTAAAAATTTCCTGAATCTAATATGCTGGAATAACCATACCTTTCATCTGTTTCCCCAGGGGAAAAAAAAAAATAAATCTCATTTACCATGAAGCAGACTTAATTTATGTAGTAATCATATCATTATGATACAGATTTGACCCTTTCATTTTTTAATTTTTTATATAAACCACAATGCTGAAGAATGACCCTTTGAAAAGAGAGATTCTCTATCATTATTCTGATTTCTAGAGAAAAGTAGGCACAAACAAAACAATACTATGAATTCACCAAATGTCACTAGGAAAGTCAGTAGAATGCATTTCAAATTAGAGTGAGAAAAAGGAGTTAAGTATCAGAATTCATTCACACTTAAAAGTAGGCAAAAAATTAACACAGGAGTTGTACCCATATGTTTTTCAAATTTGCTTCAAAACCGAAGTGTTTTAAAAGAGCACTTTGGAATGTAATTTCTTTATGACAGATTTTTTTTTTTTTTTCCCTTTCAGATTCTCAACAGAGGCAGAGTTCTATGTGATCATTTGTTCTACATCAAACTAGATGTAACATGCTACCAAATATAATGAGGCAGCAGGTGGAAGCTAAAGGAAAATCGTGTCCAGAACAGATACTTATATTATAGAACATCTGCTATTCAGGAACTGAGGAATACAGTTGGAACAAACCTGCAATAAATGAAATTGAATCCATGTAGTGTTTAGAACAAGTGGTATGAGGGTCCCGCTTCCCAATGTGTCAATGACTTCATGCTTGTATTCCCCAAGAAAATATTCTGGATAAACTGTAGCCTGTAGGAAGAAACAATGAAACTTCTTAAAATCTGAATAAAAACTTGTTCTATCTGATATTATATAATATCCTGTCTTGAAAAGTGACTTTCAAAAATTTGGAAATCTCTGAAATGTCGTTTCTTCCAAACAGGAACATAATGAGCACAGGTGTGATTGTAGTGGCTTGCCAGATATAAGACCTATGATGGAGATCTTCTGGAGTCAACTAACGCCTTCATTGCCTGGGTTTTTGCCCATAAAACTCAGTAGCCCAGGAAAAATAGATTTCAGCATATCACAATAGTTATCCTACAACAGCAAGATCATGTAAATTTAATGAAGATAATAATCACAATTGAGTTTGTTCCTTTCTATTTGAAAGTAAAAAAGAACCGACTTTATAAAGCCACAGTTAATTAGCACATTGTGATTTAAACAGTGTAGCCGGTTGTACTACTGCAGAAACTTAACAAGATACTGTAATAAGTGAATACCCTATTGCATATATTTTTTTTAACTCTAAATATAGAAAGATTTAATAGTAGGAAAAAGTTTCATGTTACGCTAGTGAAAAACATACCATCTAGGTTCTATATATTCTGTCTATGTAGTCTATCTATAATCAGAAAAGAAATTACATTCTCCTTCCTGTTTCATGAATATTCTGCTTTCACTAATTTGCAAGACAATTAGCTTCTGGTCATTTCTTCTTTTGTGTAATTTGGATGTTCAAATAGCAGACGGTCTTGTATTTCTTTCCCTGAATATACTTAGGATCCTGTTTCAGAAGTAAATCTGTATCTCTTCTGGATCCTCCAGAGCAAGAGTTACTTCAAAAAATATAAAGTCTTCTCAAAGTTTGGAAAGGTTACTGTAGACCTTGTATGACAGCTTCAGGTAGCAAAATAATTTACTTTCTGTGCCAAAGGATGTTTTTTATGATTCTTCATGTAAAAAAATTAATTTATTTTTCTTGAAAGAATCTTCTATTTCAAGAAGTCCAGTTTTTGTTATTATAGACCTATGTCACAGGGAAAAACTGCTCAGTTCACATAATTTAAACCAAATTGGGATCGGAGTGGTTTATGGATTTATCAGTGACACATAATTAACTGGCAATCAGTGACCTGTACATTCAGGATTATTATTAGACATACAGCAGATAAACCACAGCAGCAGAGATTTACAGATTGCTAACTTACAACTACAAGGTTCTAAATGCCCCTCTCTCTATATCCAATTCCCAAAAGGGCTATTCTCCATCCGCTGCCCTCTCCACAGGCCATGTGGTTTACACACACGTGCACATGGATGCACACACCCCTACCTCCCCTCTGCCAACCAGCAGCGCAAGTTCCCTGCAAGTTCTGAGGTACTCCAGCCCTACGTGCTTCCATGCCAACTCCACAGCTGCTCACCCTAGTAAGTAAGCCCCACGGGGTGGTCACACTCACATTCCCTGCAAGTGGCCCGCAATGGTGGGGGACTGCTTCTGGCACCCCACAAGGAGGCTGCACAGACAGGCCCAGGAAGGGGCAAGGGGTCTGGATGCTGCTCCACTACCTGCTCTGTCTTTCCCCCACTACAAATCTTCTTTTATACTTCTTTTTAAGCTTACACACCACTAGAGTCATCATCTGATCAAGGTCTGCCTTTAAAAATGGGTAGGGTTATTGCCTCTGAAGTAAATCTTGAAACTTCTTTCCAGAATTTCATCTTATTGTATGGAATTTCATCTACTTTAATTTCAACCTTCCTTCACATGTTGTTCTTATGTCAACATTTTCTTTACTTTCATTTACAAATGATGAATTTTTGGCAGAAATTCTTTCTGTGGAAAAAATGTGAAAAATTTTAGAGGTTTAAAAAGAATAATTTTATTTGAATAAGGTGTTTTAACTGACTCCCAAACTCAGGCTGAAAATACTATGTTATAGGAAAAAAGCAAACACAAATTTCTTAACTTCCTTTTGTAAAGACAAATGTCAATTCACAGAATTTCCAGTGAAATCAAAGGTTGCTTCTGGAGTTTCACACAAATGGAAAAATTAGGCTTCATCTCCAGACTGGTATCTACATTTATATGTTTAAATGTAGATGTATATGTGCTAATTGTCAACACTCCTGCTGCTGTCCTGGATGCACGTAGGTAATGGAGACCTAGATACATCAGTCAGTGAAGTCATTTTCAGTAGACCACAATTCAACTCATTCTGAAGAGGACATTTAAAGGTCACTTCATCTGCCCCACAGAGTTATCTAGTGCCATGTGAAATGTCCTACGGCGTTTGAGACATTCACATTAATTTCTGGAAGATATGACATAAGACCTATGTACAACCTGTCCTCATGTTGGTATCTGGAGGCCTGGTGGAGTATATAGTAAGTGAGATTCTCTTTTAACCAACTGAATATATAACTAGGTTAGACCTTCTTACATGTAGGCACATACACCTAGGTGTTTCAATCTGGAGCTGGTGTCCACTTGTAACTACAGTTACATGGAGATATATGACTCAACCAACCCTCAGATATACCGCCTCATTAAACATGAGCATGAAATACTGAAATAGAGAAAAATTCCTAGTTTCCAGAAGAGAGGCAGGATTTAAAAAAAAAAAAAGTGAAATCAGGTGAGATTCACAAAAAATGTTTTGGAGATTAAATTGATACAAAATAAATTAAAAATTTGGAGATTAAATTAATAGAAAATCAAAACATATAAAATTGACTAATTTGATTTCTTTCACACTGATATATATTTTTGTCAAAGTTAAAAGGAAATAAAAGGCATTTTAAGTTCAGTGAAATATCAGGGATATCCAGAACAAATTTGGTTTGTTGGGTTTTTTTTCTTCAGTCTTTCTACTGAAAAAGATGCTTCATTGCTAAATTTACAGTTCAGTGGCTCAGCAATGTATTCATTGATTTCTGTGGGCACAAACTCAGATCCCTTAATGATAATGATGATCTTGCAGTTCAGTCATTGCCAGAAAATAGAGTCCATGAGTTTGTTCCTAGTGCTACTTTGTTCTCTGTGGTATGTTTGTCATTTTATGAAAATCCAGAAAGTACTGATTCTGGTTACTCCCTAGTTCTCAGAAGAAGCAGGACAAAGTCAGGAGATGAAACTGAAAGTTTGAGAAAGTCTTAAACAAAGCTGGATTTACTATCTGGGAGTAAATTATTTTAATAGTCCCATAGAACATACACCAGGGCACCCCCTCCTCTTGTTTCTTGTGCAACTTTGCCACTAAAAATATCTCTGCTTTTGGATGTTATTGTACTAGGTGGGTACAGAAAATCAAGAAAAAATATCCCATAAAGCAAACAAGTTCTGGATATATTGCTTATTCTTTGGATTTTCCAGTTTGTAAGGCAGATACCTCAGCGGTTTTTTATCTATCCTATTCAATTGGCTGAATTGCTCGTGCAGAAGATTCTCGGTCTTAAGTTGGAGACTGGTTTGGAAGTACAGATAAATGTCTAGCTTTTGGTTTTGGGATTCAGTGGTCAGAAGAAATTACAATTGCATTTAGCCACAATTAATTCAGAGATCAATGAAGGATCACCACCAGGGAGGCTTTATGTCACCAGACTTTCATGGGAACAAGGGACTCTGTTTCCTGATATATATCAGATTTCGGAGGGGATCAGGAAACCCAGACCTCTATGACTGTTTTTGCTTCTGGATATTACAAGGAATTGTGTTTTTGGGACTATTGTTTCTTGGACTCTGCCTATGAGAGACTATGTAGACTGTTTAACAAGGGGGGCAAATTTGTCAAAGGCAAAACCACCACTTTTCATTCCTGTCAGGAATTTGAAGCATCTGATGATGTCTTTTAATTTCATGCCCTAGTGAAGAAAAACAGTTCTCAGAAAGTCTTTCCTCCCCACAGCTCATTGAGTTTATGAATTTTATTTTTCTCCATAAATATCTCAGCTCGAATGTACTCCTCACTTTGCTCTCCACGATGGCCTGTGATCTTTGGCTAATTGTTGAATAACACAGACCAGGATATAATTGTCCTAGGGTGAATATACATAGGTAGGTAGCCAGATAACAGGTAAATGATGAAGGAAGGATAAAATGAGCCCTTATTGAAGGAAGTTGGGGGTGAAAGAGATGGCTATTAATCCTCATATCAGTTGTCAGGTACAGTCAGAGGATATAGGTAACAGTCAGTTAGGGGTAATAGGTAACATCTGGTTGTTAACCCAGAGATACAGTCCTTGCCTCAAAAATATCAGTAATATGCTAGGAAGTAATGACAAAGCTCAAATAAGCTTTTCTTTGTAGAGCTGCCTGCTGAATTCCAACTGTATTCGTAATGTAGAAAAGTCATGATTTTGTGATACGTATTTGATCTGGGTGGGAGTGTTTGGGCTTGTGGGCGTGGTGCCTTGAATGCTAGTACAGAATGAACTTGCTTTGGCTGGATAAAGAACTGCAGTGTAGAACTACATAGTCCTCTCCAGCCTGGTTTACAGCAACAGAGAGGCCTTTAAGAGAGTATTAACACAGCAAAGGCCCTGAGCATTTTTGTAGCAAGGGCTTCAGGTTGGTCCAGTATTTAAACTCTTACTTTTTAATTTTTTGTTTTTATTATTAACAGGAATACATCTCTCTCTCTCCCTCTAATACATCTTTTCTATACGCTGGGTTATATATCAGTCCTTGTCCTCCACAAGCGTACATTACTCATTTTCTGCCACAAGTCTTTTAATTTCTTCTGTGACTTCTTAGTACAATACAGTCCATAACAGAAACAATTCGGTTAAAAAGCGAAGGCATGCCACACTGATTTTTCTACATTGATAAATTTTTTTCACATGAGGACGTAACTGCTGAATTTGAATGAGATAATTATGGGCAAATGCCTCTCAACAGAGAGGTGGATGTTTTAAAGCTTCAGACACTAATTGCCTGTTTTGTTTTGTTCTTAGTTGGTATCTTTTATTTTTTGCCTTTGAAAATTTGTATGCTTGCAGCCAGCTTTCTCAGATGTGTAAAATAAGACGGGATACACTGATTTGAGAAATAAGTAGCAGCCACAAATGTAAACAAGATATGCCTTTTTGTTTCACATCAGAACACTTTTTTGTTTTGACCCTCACTAATCTGCAGTTTTCTTGCTAAGGGGTGTTTATCACACGGACAAGACACTTCATCAGATGCAACTATGCTCTGAGTAAGGGGTTAGGAGGCTGTGTGGCTGCATCCAACATAGTGCTGCGTAAACAAATACTTTGGTAGATGGTATTAGTATGGCAAAACTTTCTTGTTAATTCCCTTAGAAATCCTTGGCTGTGCTAACTGAGAGATTCAAGACACAAAACAATTATGGAATAGATTTCTACACTTCCCTATGAAGTGTGACTTCCTTTGAGTTGGAAGAGTGATGCTCTTCTATAATGATCAGTCTACATTCCAATTTATCCAATCAATTTCAATTTCACTTTGAAGGTGGGCATAAAATAACCTTTCCTTTGGCTATGACCTTTAATAATTTCCAGATCTGTAGTAATGACATAAAGATTCTATATCCTATTACCAGCATAGGCTCATCTGCCTACCCTATGAGTTTTGCCCTTTGGGTCTTCCAAACTCTTTATCGTTTCCAAATGCATCTGATACTGCCAGAAATTTACTAAAACTACTTTTTACTATTTCAAGAAGCATTCACTTCTATATTACTTTTAAAAGATTCTTTTCAATTGTTTGTGTTTTTATAGTGTAAAACTACTCATTGATTCCTTAGCTTGATTTATTATGCCTTTCATAAATCATCAGTAGAATATAATAAATGCTAAATCATCAAATGCAAGCTAGAGAAAAAGAGTCAATAAATTAACGTGTTTTCATTTGTTACATTTGCTTTTTGAGTTGTAACCTTTAAGACCTAATCTTGGCATGATTTCTGTCTTTTCTAATTAAGAAATGTAAAAATATTAGGGTCAGATCTTGAGTGGGACTCAGCTAAAAATCAGAATATCTGGAGCAGGATTCAGTTGCCTTAATATATATCTAGATCCATTTGGGACAGCCTAATTAAGCAGAGACACCTTCAAAAAGCTGGCAGACATGATACAGGTACTATAACATTCATATGCACTTCTGGTTCTGGGCGGTCTCAAAATGTTAGTTACCTGATGAAATCCACTTTATTGTTTTGGGAGCTGAATTTCTGCTACAGTCAATGGAGAGGGATAAAGGTCTTTGAAGGTCTTCAGACTGAAGTCTTCTCTGGTTGACTGAATACGTCCTGGAAGACTTTGGGGTCACATAAATGTTTCTGACAATTTGGCAAGTGGAAAATATGGAGGCACTGAATCCTCTTCATTAGAAGATAATTTCATGGCACATTCACAGTCTAGATGCAGGTGACTTTCACACTGCAGTGTAGATGTAGGCCAAGCAGTCTGAAATCTGTATTTATTTTAGTAATAAAATAAATAATACAATAATACCAGAATTCAGACTTCATTGAAACTTCATATAACCAGAGATTTAAAATCATGAAGATATACCAGAATGCAACAGAAAGTTAAATTTCTGACCTTCTCACTGAGGTGCTGTGAAGGCAGGCTTTAGCAGACAATAAAACATCACATTAAGAGAAAACAGCTGTGTTAAGGACACAGCTGACTTCATTAGAGAGCAACGTATATCAGAAGTGGTAGTGATTCAATAGCAGCAGGATTGGGGTGCATGTGGATTAACTGAACAGATTTTGAGAAAAGAAATCAATAAAGAAAGGAAAAGAGCCACATTGAATGTAAGTAAGAAAACACAAATTATATTAAGTAAAACATGTCAAAGCTTGAAATGAACCCCCTTTACCCTAGGACAGCAACTCACCTGTAAATGGCTATCAGTTTCAATGTTCAGGTGGTTCAAAGCCATTAAACTGCCAACAGAGCAGAGTCTTGATCTGTCTCTTACATTCAAAACAAACAACAATGACTATTGGTTTTCAACATAAAAAACTCTGTTTATTCCCCTTGCCTTGCTACTTCAGAAATTAATGATACTATATCATAATTTCTGTTATGCAAAGTTTTCGTGCAGATATTTTTGTCAAAATTTATAGACCGCTTTTAACTCAGATATTATCAAAGTTTATCTTTGCACTTCAGAACCACTGCTTCCTGTACCTGTAAAGCATGTTTTGTGTTAAAATGTGAATCAGAAGTAGCTTTTCAAAGATCCTGTTAGTATTAGTGAGTATTGAAAACACTTTTTTTTTTTTTTTTTTTTTAGAATAAGAACAGAATAAAAAATGGATCTTTTTCTTTTGTGACCTTTATGTAACCAATTCAGAAAAATAACTTCATTCTCCTTGAACTCCAAGACCTGTTCTATCTATATTTTCCTATTTGAAGTACTGAGGGTTTGGGGTTTTTTTTCCCCCATTTCTTTCAAATAACCTGGTTTTCCTATATCTAGTTCCTAAGCTGATTCAGTCACCACAATTATTATCTCTGACAAGACTTTTAGTAAACTTTATCAACCAAGAATCATTGTTCAATGAGCTGATAGGTTTGGTAGTAATACTGAAGAGTTTGTCATGCTGTACGTAGAGAAGATGCATTAGGATGTAATAAAATCAAATAATGGAAATCAAAGAGAGCAACACAAACGCAGGAAGAAAAATAACATCCTTCAAAATTCTGCTGAATTTCTCCCTGTGTCAGTATCCTACTGGACTACTCTGACCAGAAAATGAATCTGTCTCCATGGATTTATAGAAAAGGCTTAATGGAAAATATCATGGGTTTCTGTTTGGAGGAGAAGTTCTCTCACTTTTGCTTGAGCACCACTCATAACATGGAGATATTTCCAGGAAGCTAGAGACTGCAGTGAGTTTGAAAAGTAAAAAATATCCTTTTTTCCCCTGCATATTTTCCCTGAATTTATGTTCCAGAACAATGAATGAATGAAGGGTGTTGGTTGTCACCAGGCACCATCTGTCTTTGTCAATGAAAAGAGTATTTTGGAATCAGATCACCTTTGTCTTCCTTATGGTGAGGAGGAGAAAATATCTGTTGATAGCTCAAAGCCTAGAGAAAGACAAACCAACTGAAATTGACAGGTCTCTGAAGTGAAAGCTGGGATTTTGGATTGAGGTTAGTCAATATGGAAGCCCATCAGCAGGGGGAGTTAGTGGAACTTTTTTCATACAGATTTGACTTTTGTATTTTGCTTTATTATGCCCATAACATGAGGATGAGATGCTTATTTTCAGGGCTCCAGTTCTGGTTGCCTTTTTATATCTGAATAATTGAATGCAAAGGGCTGGCATGCTGTGAGCATGATTCCCAATAGCCCTTGACACCACAAGTGAAATTCTGACTGAATTTTAAATCAAAAACCCACCTTTGACTCAACGGAAAACGTGAGTCAAAATGTAGGCAGTGTGGGTGAACAATACTTTGAGGTTTATCTCAAGTTCAAGACCTGAGTTAATGCCCTGATGTGAACACAAATCAAGACATTCTTTGTTAATGGAGATCCTAGGAAAAAATGAAACACTGGGAAAGAATAATGCTTTTCTCCTTCACAAATCACTAGGCACTCTAGGAGGCACACTCTATGTCTGCAACTTCCTTTTTAGCCTTTTTAATGTGGAAGTGCTGGAAATGGAGGGGAGATACAAAATCTTTTCTGCATTACTGAAGAGGAATTAAAAGAAGTTGAAAATACTGTTGGTCTTTGTGACAAAGCCTCTCTGATCTGGACTTGACCCACCAGTTCCTAAGCCACAGCTTGGAATGCTTTTGGGAATACTCAGGAAGATAAAACCCCAGGGAAAAACTGTTTTGCTCATTTAACTTTTTTTTGTTAGACATTTTCAGTTTGCTGTATAGATTTTGTCACCATCCCTTAGGAAAGTATTCTTGTTCTCTGGAGAAATTAATGAGAGATACAAACTCCACAGGGATATTTAGGATTAAGCTATAAATGCTGACTGACTGGTGTACTTGAAACAGCTGCCTTGAGTCTACTCCTGAGCTCACTGTTATTCTTTACAGTATTATTTTAGCAAAGATTTTAACAAATGCTTCACAGACAAGAAATAATCTTTTCTTCCAGTTACTTTCAACAATTTTTGTTGGTTGCCTTTCCCTGACTGCAACATCAAGAACTCCTTACAAGCAGGTACCCACAATTTCTAGTTAAATTTTGGCTGGGTGCAAAGTCTCAGTAACTTAAATGCTAGCGTAGCAAATCAAACTTTAAGCTGAACGATATAGGACAAAAAATACAGTGTCATATTGACAACCTCTTGATTGTAAATTAAAATGAGAAAATTATTTTACGTATTGTTTCTTTTATTCTAATCCATTTTTTACTGTTCAGGTAAAATGATCAAAATTTTTATAAGAAAACAGAAATAAAAATTTCTGTCATTAAATGAGTACAATTGAGCATCATGAATTGGCTTCTTTGTCATTGTAAGAATTTTGACTCAAAAAATAGAGTATTTCATATTCTCAATCCTCAATTACAGTATTTCACTATTATTTTTTGTGCAAAAATTTCAGCTGAGAGATTATTTACACTATAAAGACAAAAATATATGTTGACAAAAGGTGCTAATGCTAATGAATCTGTCAAATTCTTGGACACTTCTATTCTTTTCCAGGGCTCAGGATGTTGTTTTCGTGACTGATGTTGTATTTGCTATTCTTGTGACAGGAAGAAAATATGGTGAACTAATGTCATGAACTTTAAAGATATATTCTGTGTTTTAAGGCAATTGTAATTGGCTATCAGAAATGATAATTTAGTGTTGTCAAGTTGTTTATAATTTACCCTGTGAAATAAATTGAGAACCAAAGCTATATTTTATTTTCTGCTTATACTGTTGGGCTTGGATTTTTTTTTCTTTTTACAGAAACTATTACTGTTTATAGCCAGATTTCAAAATATTCCAGAGAAAGCACTATCTCTGCTGGTATCTTCCCAATTACTTTTAGTAAAAATTAGTCAATAACCAGACTTCAGCTTTCTGGGAGACATTATTGCAGCCTTTCAGTACTAAAGAGGGCCTACAGGAAAGATGGGGACAAACTTTTTAACAGGGCCTGTTGTGATAGGATGAGGAGTAATCGTTTTATACTACAAAAGGAGAATTGAACTGATTTTATTTGGTTTGAAGACGTTCAGTAATGTAAAGCTCTTTGGACAGTTACTAATTCTCCATTAATTTATTCCTATCTGTTATCTCTCTCTCTTCCCCTACCTCACCTCCCAGCCTCTTCGGAAACCGACAGTATCTCCAAAGACACATGGGGCTATTTTGAATGCTTTTCAGTCAGTGTGTAGTCTTCAGGGTCATGCTGGTGTTACTCAAAGACGTTATCATTTGAACACAAGCTACGCTCCACTTAATTTTATTTAAAGTAGTTGATTGAAGCACATGGAAAAGGTATGCCAAATTCAGGGAAAAGCATGCGCTCAGAGCCACACAAAATCAGTCACATATGGGTCTTGGGTGCACAGCTGACCATGGCAGACGGTCCTCAGCATGGTGGTGGTGTCTGGGCAGTGTTGCACAGTTGTGACAAGGTGTATAGAGAACTCATCCGGCAGGAAGCCTTGGGCTTTGCTCGACCACAGCTTCAGGGTCTCAGGACACATCCCTGTCGTAAGCCTCTGGGGCTGTCAATGCATGTCCTTCTTAAAAACTGCCACCCTGGCATCCCAGCCTGACCCAATGGGACTTTATGGGTTGGGCCTGCATTTTTCTTGACCAGGGCATTCAAACCCCTCTTCTGCTGCTCTTTGCTGACTCATTGTAGCCTTGACCCTTTTTGACTCATACAATCTGTGAGCTACCAAACTTTACGCCAGACTGAACAGCAACACTGGGAGTCACTATCTCTGCTAACATCTAGAAACTGCTTTGGATATCCTTTTTAGTTCACAGAAAGAAATGGACAATTTTTCTGACTTTCTTAAGCGTACATTAAAAATGAGATTAATATTATCCTACCAGTGTGTTAACCTCCTCTAACTGTAAAAATAGATCAGCCACGGGTGTCTGTGTTCTGGGTGTCTACATGAGATGAGGAAGATTCTCAGGAAACTCTTCAGAAGTCATTTGCAGTTCATGACATTTGGTGAGTTATGCAGTCATTTGCAGTTCATAACATGTGGTGAGTTATGCATTAGAATACACAATATATCAAGAAATGAGATGAGTGAGTCATTCATTGCTTGTTATTCTGAGACACTGTCCTGAAATCTATAATTAGAAAGTCCATATAATTGATTTTTGCTACTACCTTTTTGTACCTTTTCTCCTTTAGCTGTCTCAAAATTAAAGCTGAAAGATTCACATTTGTGCAAAGATTTGGGCAAGACTTTAGGCAGTGGTGTCCTGTGAAACTGGGTACTTAAACCTGGATATTTGTAGAATTAATATCTCTCATATCAGACTTCACTCCACAAAAGCAAAAGAAAATAGAAAAGAAAGGAGTCACATTATGAACTTACCATGGTGAAATATAAATTCCTAAATTAGGCTTCTTCATTATGTTGTGCTTTATAGTTTTGAAGAAAAGAGAGAAAAGGGAAGGGTCAATATATTTATTTTAAAACCACTTTTTTTTTTTTTTTAATTATTTTGGTTTCCTGTAGCTGTCATACAAGATAAAAGCCACAGAAGACTTCGGCTGCAATTCTCATCTTCATATGGAGAGAAATAACTTCTCTCTGTGGATTAATTTGTTTGAATGATAATGTGTAGAATCTCCATTCGCATAAAGCTGTTTTTCATATTTGTTGTTTATTTTAATGCTCAGCTCTTGTTCTGTATCACTAAAATAAACAAAAAACAAAGCTGAAGAATCAGTTTGGAGTTTGCTTCAGATTTTAAAACAAATGACTGAGTTTGTCCTTGCATTAGAATTAATTAAGCATGTCTCTATTTTTGTGAAGTATTTTCAGGGGAATGGTAATTTGTAGACATTTCTAATGACAACAGTTCACAACAAGATCAATAGCATGACTTTGTAATTATGAAGTTCTTGCTATTATTCAAGTACTCACTATAATCAGTTTAACTCATTACCAGCAGGGGGCTCACGATTAAAAATTTGGAGGGGTTGAAATGGAAAAGCAAACTGCTGTCTCCTTGTTACAAAAACATATTGCTAAGTTGCTTGTCATCTTAATATAGTGTGCTATCAAAAGACATCCAGCAATACTGCTGGTACACTAAAGGCTGTTAAAACGAATTGCTGGATGTCCCTTTAGGAGGCTCACTGATTACAGATATTAGATGATTTTCAACTTAAATATAAACGTAACAGATTTATCATGTAGCAGAAAAAACAGCGTGGGATATACTACAGGCACCAGGCAGTTTATAGTCCATCACTGTAGGTACACTATTCATATGGTGCTGGTATTCTAGTACCCACTGCCTAAGGTCTAACAGGGCATGGGCCATTTTCCAGTTAACTAAAAAATCAGAAACTGTTCAGCAACTGCAGAAAAATAAAATTCTGGATGATGGTAAAATTTGTATGTTGTTGTTATGGGAAGGATTTATTTCCGGACTATCAGTACCAAAGGGTTATTTTCATGGACTGAATGGCAAGCTTCCAGCTTCTTTGGATCTAGCTTAGTAAAAAGTAATTTAGTGCTGCTATGCTGGCAACCTAGTAATTAGCATCACACACAGAATGACTGTATTTGTCTCCCTGTGAAAAAAGTAACATACACAAACAGAGGATACTCACAGGAATGTAAATATATGTTGACAGCCCTATAATAAAGATGAACTAGTTTTAACAAGTCCAGTAGCATGTAAAGATTTTCTGACCAACGTATAAGTAGTGAGATATAAACTAAACTGGTAAACATTTGTGATTAAACTGAAAATATAAGAAATTGTATGGAAGAAAGTCAAATAATATAAAAATTTTTTTTTTTTAGTTTTTATTTTAAAAAAGGAAATATCAGTTCTTTCCAATATGTCCTAATGTTGTGACTGGTTATCCTGATCAGAATCATGCCAATATTTGATTGCTTGCTTTGTGGACTGAACCAAAGACAAACTCAAGTTCAGTCACGTCCAAATTACTTTTTGTCTGTCTTTTTGAAATTATGTGTTTGTGAGTAATGGAAAACACTTGTAGATAGTAAAATACAAAGATTTAAATATGTTTTTGAATGTCTGAAATGTTCCAATAGCTATTAAGAAAAGTAAAGGTAATGAAAGAGTGAATTTAGAAATTACAATGGATAGTGGAAGTATTTCTTACACTATACGGTAGGGCAGCAGTCAGAAAATTCAAGCAAAATGTAGAATCCATCTTTATGGATTTAATCAGATTTTTTTGCCTCTTACAGTAAAGAAGAGAGAGAAGATTTCAGTTTTCTGCCATACCCAAAGTGCATTCCCAACACCATGCATTTTAAGACAAGCTTTAGTCTCTGCTGTTGATTCTGTCCTTCTCTACATTAAATATTTAAGTGTTCTTTAAAACATCAAGCAAAAGCTTAGGTCAGTTGTCTAGATCTATACCTAGCTTCCAAACCTGACTACAATGACTATTAAATATTTAGTAAAGGTAGAGCAGAGTCCTGGGATAGACTGACAGCATGCTTTCTCCAAGTATACTATAAGATAGTAGAGTATTCTCACTGGATATCTTGGCTGAGGCCCCTGAAGAAAAGCAGAAGAATTCTTTCATGGACTTCAGATGAATGCCCTAGTCACTAGGTTATCAGGTAAGGAAATAGAGCCTGTGCTACAGGGTTGCAGCTCTTCTCTTGTTGGTTTTGTTTCAGGTGTGGGGTGGCTTTTGTTACAAATCTTTCAAAACAGAACATTCCAAAACAGGGAAACAAACACTTTTGTTTCCCCAAACTTCTCACTCCTTTGGGAAGGTATTTTCATTGTAAGGGTGGTTTTTTTTTTCCCTAAATAATCATAGATTAAACAGATAGAAAATAACATCTGATCATGAAACAAGCCTCCTGTGTCACTCAGATTTAAGTATTTCACTCATTTTGGTATGAAGAGCAATAATGTATGCCTGGTAAAATTCGTCCCCCTCCCCAGGGACCAATATGGGTTGGGTTTTTTTACATTTTTACAATGCAGAATTGAAAAAGATTTTATATTTCTTCTGGTAATTATTTTGATAGCTGAGTGTGTTAAAAAGAACAAAAAGAATGCAATTTTGCAAAAGTCCAGAAACGTGGAAATTTGTTTTAATACCGTTATACAATGAAATTAAGATCTTCCAAAATCTCTAAAAATATAGGGAGAATCCAAGTGAGAAAGACTCCATTTCCTGCCTGTACCATGGTCGAGGGCTGCAAGGGCTCTCATGATTCAAGATTTTTTCTCACAGCCAGAGTAGAAATTGAAATTCTTACATCACTGAGGATGACCTGTACGTGCAGCAATCCATATTGCCTACAGTAGAAATGCCACTCAGGAACTGAAGAACACTTCATGTTATGTAGATAGTTCAGGCTTTCCACAAAGAAACATGTATTTTTGGGGCGGGGGAGGGGGGAAAGAGGTGGGGTGTGGAAAAAAAAAGAGGAGGAAAAAAAAA
>JAOXJK010000023.1:76665103-76701119 GCA_025774025.1 Xenus cinereus
AAAAAAAAAGTCAGAAGATTCGATACTGGTCATTGTCACGGATGAAGTTTTCCTTTCTTTTAAATTTGAGTTTCTTTGATAGTTTTAGCTACTGTGAAAAAGCTATGTCTCAGTGCTATCTTTGCTAAGCTAAAGAAATGGGTCTCTTGAAGCTTCTCAGCTGCATTTAGTCTTCTAATTTTTCAGCACTGTTTTTCTTGTTTTGTACATTTTTGCTTTGATTTGCCAATAGCCATATTTAGGTGTAAACACACAACCAGCACTCTGAATTAAAAAATCAGTTTCCACATGCTGAAAGCACAAATAAAATTATTGTCTGTTCTCACATACTGTAAGCTTTTTATTTTCAGTTGAACAGCTATTTTCTGTCATAGCTATAAGGGATGCTATCATTGAATGTTTTTTTTAGCAGTTCCTATATGTTTTCAGAATTATTAAGTTCAATTTTTCCCTTTCTCAACTTCGCAATTGGCTGTACTAAAATCTATTTTGTGAAAATATGCTTAATCTACTGAGTAGTCCATATTTCTATGAAAAATTGCCTTCTTGACCACTTTTTTGCTTTTCTACTGATCTTTTTCTCCGTAAATTTCATCAACATTCAACTTATGTTTTTACTCTAGATCACTGCTAAAATTTTGAAAAACATAAGACTAATCCTGATGGACAGCAACTAGAAACACTGCTACTTGATTGTAATTCCTGATGGTGGCTGGGAAATCAAATCTACCAACAAGCTCACAGAATCACAGTATCACAGAAAGGCTGATGTTGAAATGGACCTCTGGAGATCATCTTGTCGGCCTTCCCTTATCAAGTAGGTACACCTACTGACAGTTTCCCAGGACCTTGGCTTTTGAATATTTGTAAGGATGGAGACTCCACAGCTTCTCTGGGCAACTGTGCCAGTGCTTGATCACCTTCACAGTAAAAAAAGTGTTTTCTGCTGTTCAGACAGAACCTCCTGTGTTTCAGTTTGTGCCCACTTGCCTCTTGTCCTATCACTGAGCACTACTGAAGAGGTCTTGGCTCCCTCTTCTTTACTCATTCCCTTCAGATATTTATGTACATCGATGAGATATCCCTGACTCCGCTCTTTTCTAAGCTGAACAGTTCCAGCTCTCTCAGCCTTCCTCACAGGTGAGATGCTTCAGTCCCAGCTTTGCTGAGAGATGTCTTTAGCAGCAGCAAAGGCTTGAGACTTTGGGATTTCTTGCTCAAGATCCTTAATTATCTTAGTCACCCTTTGCTAGACTCTCTCCAGTATGTCTATGTCTCTCTTATACTGAGGAGCCCTGAACAGGACAAAGTACTCAAGGTGTGGGCTCTGCTGAATGGAGGAGAAGGATCACCTCCATTGTCCTACTAACACACCTCCTAATGGAGCCCAGGCTACCATCGGCCTTTTTTGCCACAAGGGCAGTTTTGTGACTCATGTTCAACTTGGTGTCTAACTCCAGGTCCTTTTCTGAAAAGATGCCTTCCAGATGGCTAGCTTCTAGTATCTACTGGTGCCTGGGGTTGCTCTTCCCCAGATGCAAGACTTCACACTTCTCCTTGTTGAACATCATGAGGTTCCTTCCTATCAATCAGCCCATTTTCCCAGCCTGTTAAAGTTCATCTGGATGGCAGCACAACTTTCTGGTGTATCAGCCACTCCTCCCAGTTTTGTGTCATCTGTAAACTTGCTAAGGGTAAGATTGTCCAGATTGTTAAAGAATTTGTTGACCAGTATTAGAACCACTGTCACACAGTGATTGCACATGTTAATGTCAACTTTACTAGTATCATTTAATACTTATTTTACTATGACATCATGTACACATCATACTCTACCTATTTTATCAAATGTTACATTTACATAGCTCTCTTCATCTGTCAAATCTATTCTTGCAGTGCCTGAAATACAAGTTTGCTTAAAAGGCAGTTTTCTATGAAACCTTCTCCTATTCTGTAATTGAATATCGTACTAGCTCATTCATTATTTTGTGTTGAAGTTAAGAAATTTCAGTCTTCAGGGAAACAAAATGTGATATTCCACATCCTGCATATAACCTACACATCAATAAACCAGCACAGATTTGGGATTTTAAATAGTGAATACTCAGAATAAACTATTTGTGAACAGTCTACAGCCTAGTAATTATTCATGTAAATTGAAGAATAGGAAAGATTCATTATGAATTATTTAGCCAATTCTCTTGGATGAGTGTGTGTGTAATCATTTATTAAAATCTGTATAGTATATTGAACCAGTAAAATGCTATATTTACTTGGTCTGAAAGATGATAGCATGCTAGAGGTGGAACATGTTCAAATGAACAAAATGAGGAAATGTATGAATGTAAAATAATCAGAAAGTTCTTTGAGACAAAAAGGGAACGATTGAATGATGAGAACATGTGGATATACAAACTCAAATGTTATAAATAATATTTTATGATGTAGTTCAAGATTAGTAAGTTAGTTACAATTTTGCATGGTACTGAGATTATTAAAAAAACAAGAACAATAAAAAAAATTTGAACTCCCCCAGCTTTTATTAAGTTCAGTGAATTGATATCAGAAAATAAACCATGAAATTTTTAGTTGGAGATCCAAATGAACAAAATATGTAGCCTGGATAGTTAAACTGAAGCTTGAGAAAAAATATATTTATCATCATTTGCCTAAATATTGTGTGGAAATATTTTAAAAACAGTGTTTCTGGAACTTATGAAGTATAGTGTATTGCACAAGAAATAACCTAATAAATTCAAGCTCCATTTGAAGAAAAAAAAAATGAAGATTTCCTTGCTTTCTCTGTTGCATATTTTATGTATTTATTGTATTTTATGTATTTATTATAATTTTATTATATGTATATATTATAATTTTTAGGCATCTATATGCATATGTCTGTATGTATATATATTCTGGCTAGGCAGAAGTATCAAGAATCCCTGTTCTCGCATCCTGAAGGTACTACGTACATATGTCCAGTTCTGCTATTTCTCAATAATTGTCTGCTTTGGCTACTGTAGGAGACAAGATATGGGGCCAGATTGATTTTTGGACTAATCCTGTGTGACCACTCATGTTCTTTTAGTCAATGCCTGCTCCCAGCTCCATGGTGGACCATTACTCACTTATCACTAGTGCTCCATACACCTCAGTTTCAGGGTGGGTCCCCAAGTAACTATTTCACAGGCAGCTACCAAGTGGCAACTGGATACAGAGAGTTACCTCCTGAGGCGACTCAAACCCCAAGAAAATGCTCTGATCTCAAGTATATAAAAAAAAGTGAAAGCTGTCCTAATATTTGGAGAAAGAAACTTTTTTTTTTTTTTTTAAATAATGCAAAGGCATGAATGAAGAGAGAGAAAAAAATCTGTAGTCAGGAGTTATTTTTTCCATATATTTTCTGGAATGGCTGTACTCCATTTTACACAGATGTGAAGATGATAAACAAATTGAAAGCAAGCAACTACTTTGAATTGTTTTATATTAATCCTTCCCATTGTTTCAACAGTGCTCACTTCTGATGAAAGGGTAAATTTGTTTCTGATGTCCTTCTGGGGAGCAAAATTCTTTAAAAAGCGTTTTCTCCTTTTTTTTTTTGGTAAAATTTCTCAGTTAACTGTTTAGGTATAACTTTAAAGTTCAAGATTGCAGTATTTTGACTGAAATAGGTTATAAACCACAAAACTTATAAAGATCTGGTTTTTTCCTTCCTTAGGTTATAGCTTAATTATCTTAATAATTGAGCTTTATTATCATAATTACTATAATATTATAATGTGCATATTCTCCCAGCACACAGTCTGTCCTTAAGGAGGATACAGCCATGCTGTTATCTCCATATTATGAAGGGTGAAGTGAGGCACACAAAAGCTAAATGATTTGATTAATGTCACAGAAAATGTTTGCATGAGAATAAGAAATTAAAGGCGCTTTTTTTTTCTAAATGTTAGTGTTCCTTCTATTAACCTTTACTTCAATCAGGATATTTTACATATGTGAATCTGCTTTGTTATAATTGTGTTTTTATATTTGTAAGATTTTTTTTTTTCCCCAGTAGAGAAGCAACCATAAAAATTCCCAGAAGCCGTGAGAAAAACATCAGTGTACCAGCAGAAGACAAGTCTGAACTCCAGGTAAAATTATACACATTTTGGCTGGTATTTAAGTGCACATTTAATCCAGACCCAGTCAACACTTAGTAATGCTACTTAAGTTGAGTCCTGCAGGCCAGAACAGTTCCAGGATCTCCATACATATACGTACTTACACACACAGGGGAAATTAAAACTCACAGAAAGAGAGTGAACTTGGAGAAATAGGTATTGATTCTTCATAGAAATGTTTTATTAGTTGAGATGGTTCTAACCAAATTGTTTTATAAACCCATATTAAGATGACAGTAGTTGCTTAAAATGTTATAATATGTACCCAGAAGGGTAACTATTCCACGTATAACAGCACTGGGGGAAAGGATGGCCAGTTAAATAATGCCAGGCTTTTTAGAACAAACACTACCACTGACAGGTGAAAGGCTGAATAGACATCTAAAAGCAGCCAGGAGCATCTTGGTGTTTCTCACCACACCTCCCCTGACAAAACCGCAGCTCTAGCATGTATCTGCCTCTGCGTGCAGTTGTGGGAGCAGAGTGATGCAGCAGTGACTACCTCCTGGGGTGCAGTTAAGTTTTCATGGGTAGACTACTTCCACTCCCTCCGTTCTTGTCCCCATGCACCAGAGGTGTAAATCTTTCTCTGTAGCTGTAATAAGATCCTGAACTGAGCTGAGACCCAGCTTCTTACCTGATCCAAAGCTCTGCTCAGCCCAGTTGACAAAAAGTAAAGAGAATAAAGTGGTTTTTTAAATCTAGTTAGTGCCAATATTTATTATTATTTTTCTTAAAAATAAGAACTGTCAATGAAGTGTTTGAAACCCTCTAGGGTAATAACTTTCTCAAACTTCAGAAGTACTATGCAGTTGCTATAAATCAAAATGCTGTGAGTTTTCATTTCCTTTCCTGTAATTAAAAGTTTGCTTTGATGTTTAAAAGCAGAAGTATACCATAGAGTTGCTAGAAAGTGCCCATATTTGACACTTCTGTAAACCAATGCAATTTACCTCTTACAAATAACATAAATTAGAAAAACCTTTGTGTGAAAAATCTTCCCTATAAAAGGTTTGATACAATGAGTCCTTCCTTACAGACAACAACAAACCATAAGAAGTGAAAATGGCTGTGTGAAAATGGCTGTATAACTGGTATTTGGAGCACATATGGTAGTTTGTCAGTTACCATCACTAAAAATGGCATTTTTCAAAGCTGATGATCTTCTAACAAAATTTGAATTAAAGTAATCTGGCCCCAAATGGGAAAAAAATCAGAAGGCTTTAAATTAAGACAAATAGCTTCTTGCTAAAACATCTAAATGCTAACTTCAGTAATTTCTTTGCTTAAAAACCACCTTAAGTTCTGTGCTACACAGACAGTAAATTTTAGCACAAATGTGGTATTTATAACATGAAATTTACACTTTAATTTGAAAATATTTCATTGATTAAGTATTACATGGCCAATGACATTACATATATGACTCATAAAACTTCCTCAGTAAATCATACAAAAATATTAAAGTTAAAAATTATAAACTGCATAAATCCAACATTTGTCATTTGTGTCTTAGTTTGCTTATGATTAAACTTAAACTATGCAACATGCAGAACTTCCTAGAAGTAAACTGAACAAGGTAATTATAAGATGAAGGGTTACTATTTTTAGTAATTGCTAATTTTGTGCAGATTTTTGTGGAAGAGGCTGGAAAGAAGTGTTCATGTGATTTAAATTTCTCAGATGTATCTATTACTGTGGGCCACAGTATAAATACAGCAAATATATATACCAAGGATGGAGAAAATTATTCCTGAGTAGCTGTGTGAGCAGGTGCCATGACCACATGGATCCAAACACATATGTGCAGTTTTGTAAGGTTAAACAGATTATTTTCTGTCTATAATTCAGCCATACTTGTGAGTCAGTAGTAGAATATATAACTCAGCCGAGGATTCTTGTTACTCTCGAAGCAACTAGTGCTTTTTGTAGGTCTTTCAAGTCTCTTGCCTCTGAGCAGATGGGCATGTTCTCCTCACCTATCCTCATATTTATGCAGAGCCCCAATTACTAATTGTGTGAACAGACAAAAAAGGATTACACTTTTATGTGAGTGAATAGGTTCTCCTACCTTTGTATAGTCTCTTAAGTACTTGGAGGGTAGTGCTGGGTGAACATTGCTTATTCTAAGGCTTATCTCCTGTCTCCCTTCAACATGTCCATGATCTCACTGGACAAAACTACAGACATGAATGTACTGCTTGTATGCACTTTATATTGATTATGTAACTCAGACCAAAAAAGTAGTCAAGTCACGTTACCAGTCATCTGGGCTATGCAATTCTCCAACTTAAATGATCCCTTTTACTTTTTTTTTTTTTTCCACTGTTTGAAAATAAACAATGGATTTTCCTTTATGTGATATAAAAATACGCTTATTTTCCAACACTACGTCAGATAAAAAGCCTCCTTCCGAGTGAAGAACTTTACAATATCATATCATATACAAGTTTCATCTATGTTAAGAAAGGAATAACCTTTTTAAATCTGAATACGTGCATTTAAAATGTATTTCACTCTTTGTGTGGCTGAGACTTTGCAGAATTTGAAGCTAAGGTAACAATGACTTAGAAATTTAAATAATAAGCCCTCACTGACATTAAGATTGTAATATCTTAACCTTTGATGTTTTTGGTCCAATCAAATTTAGCATTCACTGTCCTTACTGTCCATAGGCTGTGTAAGGAGTAGGAGGCATTTCAGAAAGAAAATCAAACCCCATTAGATGTTTGGGAAGATGTTCAAGTTTATTCATTAGGAAATGCCGATTCCTTTATGTTGTCAGGAATACAGTTTTATAGGGAAGAACAGCAAGTAGACACATCTTTATGCATTCTGCTCCAGAACTTCACAGCAGACAATTGGTCTTTTAAAGTTCTTTGATTTCAGTGCTAAATGGAAGAAGAGGGTTTAGTAACAAAAGAAGAATGAGGAAACGGTAAGGATTTTGTGGTGTCACTCAGGAACAGAAAGGTCTTGAATGCTTCTCCTTGCTACAAGAATTATTGAAGACTTCCAGGCAGCGTTTACAAATGTTTGGAATAGGACTAGAACTAGGACTAGGACCAGGTGGAAAATAAATGGCTACTACTGCAAATGTGTTTGGTTTAGTAATTAGTCATATGAAGAAGGAGGCATCTGTTGCCAAGACAGCTGAACTTCTCATTTTATTTTTCATTAGGCATGCAACTACAGCTTCTTCTTCAGTGCAAGGAAACATCGCAAGGTGGCTCCAGCAGGATTTATGTTCTGCTGCTGTTCCCGGCTGTCAGCCACTGTAGTTCTTGTTATATAGAAGGAGTGAGCACAGATTATTGCTCACAAGCTATAGTGAGGATAGCAAATGGCCCAGTGGAGAGGTGTCATATATTTTGGCTCACTCATCCTATTTAGGCGCAGAGAGATTTTTCTGCATGTATGGGAAAGTATTCTGCTGAAGCAACACTTCCCTACCTTTATTCATATTTTTTCTCCCTACTCCTGTGTAACTTGGGCACAGAAATTTGTTATTTAGCCTGCGTTCATGGTAACTCTGAGGCACCATAATGCAAAGGTAATTTTTAGGATGACACCGTAGTGCAAATTCAGGACTATAATTTAGTGCATTAGGTGTCATTAGACCTCAGTAGAAAATCAAACTGAGTATTGTTGCATATAAAATCATGAATGTTCATCTCTGCAGAAGAAGGAAAAAAGTGTTCCTTTGCAATAGGAACTCTTTTCCTTTCAAACTCAGTATACAACAGATCTGGATAAAACATGACATGACTGTCAGTTGAGTTTTAGGGCTTTTTTTCCGTTCTACAGTAAGAATTCTTTACTTATATTAAGAAACTAAAGAATAAATAGCAGTACAAGTAACAAACAATGGAAAGGGCTGAGGCTCAGAGGATGTTGAAACATTCAATTGTTATTGATTGAGAGCAGTCATTCGTAAGTAGGTTATTTTTGTCTCTGGTGGTAAGGAATATACTCAATGACGTCTTGTTTTATCAGGAATCTGTAGCTTTACACAACTTGGCATTTATTTTTCCTTTTAATTTAGACTAGAAAAATTCAGTACTAAAGCCATTGGCTATTTATCAGTGTTTACAGTCATGAGAAGGTTTCTGGAGAGTATACTCATTAAAGTAGTTATATATAATTACTTTTAGTGATGATTGGGTTCTGGATGGATTTCTGGAATTGCACAGAAATGTTTGTGTAGGTTCCTCTCTGTCATGACTATAGAGGCTGCTTGGAATATGAATCAGCCCTTTTCCTTCTTTATGTTTGTTATACTAAATATTTGAGAAAATTTCTAATTTGAAATAAAAAGAACACATATTATCAAATATTTATTGACTGGAAGTTTTAGCCAATGATCTGCGCTATTAAGACTAAGCTTTAATTTACAATATAGAAAATAGAGTGCAAAAGGAATTACTTTTTTCACTCCGTGAGCTTTGGCATCAACAGTTGAAATAAATAGTCTTTATTCACCTTATCAGATTTATTTCCCTCCTTCTGAATTAACTGAACTACAAGTCCTTTTCCTTAGTATCTTGAATTTTGGCTCCTGAAAAAATGCTTAATCTTAGTTTTTTGTGGTTTTTCTTTTTTCTCTTCTTTCTCAAATTTTGACTGTGTTGTTTACAGAGTCAGGAATGCAGCTCCTCTCAGTTCAAGCTAGCCTTGAAGGGAGGGAATGTTGGTTATTTGGGTTTGGGTTTTTTTTTGGTTGATTTATTTTTCAGCTTCTGTTTTCCTCTTGACTGCAAGCACTAAAAATATATAAATACAATTCTATTACATTTAGTGCTACTTGTCTTTTAGACACTTAGACCTTGCTTTTCTGACCATTTCCTATCTTTCCTCAGTCATCTAATGTTGCATCTGCTGCTTCTGCCTTCTTTCCCCCAAGGACTTTTATTTATCCTGTGTTCATTCACTGCTTTTTCTGTGTTCTGTGTTTAGCAAGTGAGAAGGAACTTGTCTACTATCTACTTGTCTATTCTCATACTTCTAATTTTCTTTTGAAATTATCACTTTAGAAGGATGGGGTAAAGTAGCTCCTTTTAGAAAAGTAAACCTTTGCGGGTGGGAGAGGGGGCAGGAGGATACAAAATGTAGAAACCAAACAAATAGAAAGGTAGAAATCTCTAAGCACAGAGGTTCCAATACTTCAGGCTTCAAGGAAGGCATCTGGAGTATTGATACTGATAATTCAGGTTCCTTGCTGTCCTCAGATCAAAGGAAGCATTTTCCTATGCATCAGGCAAGTGTTGCAATTAGTTGTTCATTCTGGAATGAATCTCTTCTCTCTTGCACTTTGTTTAAAATGTTTTCAAGAATACTTTACCATGTTTCAGGCAAGTTCCCTAGATACTGAATTAGTCTCTCATTTGACTTTCTGATGTAAAGTTTTGAAGGGCCTTACGTAGGGGTATGTGGAAGAATGTCTGCTACTTTAAGGGTAGGTAAAGGTCAAGGACCTTTTTCTATGCAACAATATAATAAGATGCACTGATTTGGGATGAGATAGAGTTGAATCTCTTCGCACTAGCTTGTACGGTGCTGTGTTACGGATTTGTGATGAAAACAGTGTTGATAACACACTGCTTTAGTTATTGCTGAGCAGTGCTTACACATTGTCAAGGCCTTTTCTGCTTTTCACACTGTTCCACCTGTGAGTAGGCTGGGGGTACACAAGAAATTGGGAGGGGACACAGCTGGGACAGCTGACCCCAATTAAACAAAGAGATATCCCAGACCATATGACCTCATGTTCAGCAATAAAAGCTGGGGGAAGAAGTAAGGGGGGACATTTAGAGTTATAGTGTTTGTCTTCCCAAGTAATCGTTACCTGTGATGAAGCACTGCTTTCCTGGAGATGGCTGAACACCTGCCTGCTGATGGGAAGTAATGAATGAATTCCTCATTTTGCTTTACTTGCATGTGTGGCTTTTGCTTTACCTTTTAAACTGTCTTAATCTCAACCTGTGAGTTTTTGCACTGTTACCTTTCCGATTCTTTCCCCCATCCCACAGCAAGTGGCTGTGTAGGGCTGAGCTGCCCACAAGGGTTAAATCACAACAGAAGAAAAGGAGGAAGTCATAAGCAAGAACATACAGGGATACAGACTTGATCAACAAAAGATAATGGAGGCGGTGATGAGAATCAAACCTGGTCAGTCCCACTAATTGATGAGGGCGTGTGAGAATGTGAAAAAGTTTATTCCAGCAAGGTTATCTGACCAGGGATCTTGTCAATTGGGAAACCAAGGGAAAAGGAGGCAGCCAGAAATCAAAATACATCAAGACACAGACCTAACAAAGCAAACATGGAGCCAGTGGTAAGAAACAAGCCTCCCCGCTCACACTATTTGATGCGCTATCAAGAAACCACAAGTGCCACTTCCAGGGAGATCAACTTGGACTTTGCAACTGGTAAGATTGTAAACTAGAGGTCACCTGGACTGGGAGGGGTACAGGAATCACAGAGCTGTACAAACCCATGGAGGACCTGCAGGGGAAGAGGAGCAGGGAGAAACAGAGGGTGGTAGGCAGAAAAGGGTATAAAAGGGGTTGATCCCATGTAAAACAGGGCCAGTCAGCACACTTGTCTGGCTGAGTCCTGCACCTGGTCACTGCAGTCTGTCCTATCATCTTATATCTTTTTATTAAATCTTTTCTTAACTGTTTCTCTGCATAATCTCACTCTCTGCCCCACGTGTGTTTGCGTGAGCTGCAAGGACTAGGTGCCAGCTACTACTGGTGAGACCGGCACTAGTATGGGTGAAAATTGGTGCCAGCTACTGAAGTCAGACCACGGGTGGGGATACCCTTGGCCTGTGGTGCCAGGTACTGGAGCGAGTAGCTGTCTTTAGCATCCAGCCACCGGAGTGGGAACTGTGTGTATGATGTCCCAAAACCCAGCTACTGGGGGGATCAGCATAACTGGGCAGGTGAAGGGCTCTGTGCCAGCAGCTGAAGAAGGACCATGTGCCTTTTGCTGGCTGATGGGGGGGTGAGTGTCTGTATATTCCCCAGTCCTAGTGTGCACAGGGTGTCTGTATATATTGACTAGCAAACTTTAAGCTGAACTAGATAGTGAGTAGGGGGTCCTCGAGTTCAGGCTGGGGTATCAGGCAGGCAGGGGGTCTGTGCTGGTGTGTTCAGGGTGTTCAGGGAGACTTACCAGTGCTGAGTGTGTGAGGGAAGAGTGTGCGAGTGGAGTGTGTTTGCTAGTGAGCATCAAGCTGGACTTGCTGGCAAGTAGTGACCTGTGAAGAGGATATGGGGGCCCAGGATCGGGGCAGGGGTGCCGAGCAGACTGAAGGGCGTGCTGGTACACGAGGGATCTGTGAATGTGTGCTGTGAACCTGGAGAGTGTCTTGTGTGTGTTTTCACTAGTGAACTCCTCCCTCTATTTAGCTGAAGAGGAGGAAGGGTGCCTGGCTGTCTGTATTTATGCTTTAGATGTGTCTTATAGGGTGCAGCTGAATGTACCACCTTGTCTGTGGTAATCTGTGGGACTGGCCATATCAATGTCTTGTATATGTCTGTGGGCGTGTGTCTCTGTGTAAAACCCTGTGTGTGTCTGTGTCTCTGGGACTCGTGCTCAGCTTCTCTACTGGTTGAACCCACAACCAGGAAAGCCATGTCCCTCAGCCTGTGCAGAGACCCTGGGTCCCTGGGACACTGGGGTGGGCTCCAGCAGCCAGGCTGGAGAGGTTCTGGGCTGGAGCAGGCAGAGGAGGTTGCCACGCTGTTACATTACTTAACGCTTACTTTCATCCCAATACAGAATGAGATAAATTTTGGAGTTTCAAAACCAGTAGTAGTGGAATAGGAAAAACCCTTTTGTGATCCTCTTAAATCAAGGATTTTTGACGTGTGGACTGGATGCCAGCAAAAATTAATCCATTTTATACTGCTGGCTTTTATGTGATGTCATGATATAATATTAAACCCCCCACTACTTTTGATGATTTGTCCTTATGATTAGGCCCACTATTGATAACAAAATACATTGAGAAATAGCTAAATTTTGCATATCATGCTGTGCAAAGGCTTATATTAATACAAAGGCAATGTTTTAAGGGTAAAGGAAAAATGTTGGGAATTCTCTTTGCATTGTCATTGTGAAAATTGAGGGGATTGTAGAGCTTATTGTTATGGCTCTTACAATGTTGTGCTTTACGTGAAAAAGTAGGTTAGGAAGTTAAAAACCTGACCAAAAGATTTCGCTGATATTTCTATTTATTTCTCAAATAATGCATATAGTTAATTTGTGTTGTGATTGCTTTTTCATGTACTTACCTCTTTCACGTCAGAAGCTTTGAACTGATGGTCATTTTTTTCCTTATTTGCACAGAAAATACTAATTAAGGAGTCATGCCTATTTTACACCTTTGTGATAGTTTTACTTCCTTCCCCAAGCTTTCTCGTACACATCTACCTTTGAAATTGTATGTTTAGCTGCAACAATGAATGAGATACACCAGTGTGTCTTTGACCTTTCTTTCTTGAGAGGCACAGTAATGGTACTGTTGCATGAACTAGCAAAGCTCTTAAAAGTATAGAGTAGATATGGACAGATTATGTTTGGTTTAGACTTATTAATGTTTGGACAGATTCCATGCCACTTTTTATATATAACACTTCTAATGAAATGAATAGAATCTCAGTGGGAGTTCTGTGAGTAGTTTAGCATGAGTTGATTAAAAACAAGGAAAACATAAGGTACAGTGAAGCAGAGTACTTAGAATAACTGCTATAAAATATGAAAATTTAGGCCGTCACAATGCCATATTTATTTATGGTATATTATTCTGTTGCTAAACAACTTCTTTATAGCATTCAAGGGGGTAAAACAATGTATTTCCTACTAATCAAAGAATGACAGGTGTTAGCTCAAGTCATATGGTGTTCTCACTATTTTAAACGTTGTATTAGTATTCATTCAAGAAATGCACCTAATTTCAAGAAAAAAGTACTAGGTTATATAATATAAATCCAGTTCCTTTTTTGTCCTTACTTTTGAGTGTCTACTACTGTGCAGTCTAAAGATGATGACACTCTCTGGGATGTTTTTAATAGAATCCTGTTTGGACAAGCTTTAACTCATATTGCTTCATTCACACTGAGAGATTTTCCTCAAAGGCCCCGTTAAAATTCATTCACATCTTTGAAGATCCTTCAAAGTTTAGTGATGTTCAGATCTGTTCTTCATTCCTCTACTCTATTATCTTCTGGGCTATTGTCTGTTGTATAACGTTCTCATCAGTGGAGAAATACAGTGAAATTAAACTAGATTTTTCTTAATAAGTCTTTTAAATACTTGCCTACAGGTACTGTGCTTACCACTGAAAGCACAGGTCTTGGTCTTACAGTGTGTCTAAGTGGATTTATGAAGGAAGAACAAAACATATTCTGAGGTGGCTAGCCTGAGCCAGGTCCAGTATGTGTGCGGTGTGCCAAAATATGATTGTTTATCTGACATTATAAGTCCTAAAAGAATATTAGGTTTCTAAACTCAAGTATTGTACTTCTAATGTGCATATGCAGCCATATATAGACACATTATGATTCTGAGTACCGTAAGTGAAGCTTCTAATTCTACTCTGCCAGACTTGATACACCTGGGGTATTCCTTTTCTTGAGGATCTTAAAGAGGAACCATATAAAATCATAGTAGTCTTGCCTATGTACAAGCAAGTGATCATAAGACAGCAGTTGAAAATGCATCAGTAATTACATTACTTGTAATTCTGGTTCTGTATGTGATTCTTTGCAACTTTGACTTCATCTTAACTGTATGGCAGGCTTATGACATGGTGTCATGTCAAAGTCCCCAGTGACTTGAAAAAAGGAAACATCACGGTCGTTTTTAAAAAGGTTGAACAGGAGTACCCTGTTAACTACTGACCAGTCAGCCTCACCTCTGTACCTGGTAAGATCATGGAACAGATCCTACTGGAAGCTATATCAAGGCAGATGTAAGACAGGGAGGCAATTAGAGGCAGCCAGCATGGCTTCACCAGGGGAAACCATGCCTGACTAATCTAGTGGCCTTCTGTGATGGCGTGACTGTATTGGTGGACAAAGGAAGAGCAACTGATGTCATCTGCCTTGGCTTCTTTAAGGACTTGGAGCAATCTGATCTAGTGAAAGATGTCCCTGCCCTTGGCAGAGGGTTTTGGACTAGATGATCTTTAAAGTCCAACACAAAGATCTTTAAAGATCATCTTCCAACACAAACCATTCTATGACTATATGAGCTGTGGAAGGGGGACATTGTTTGGGATCCAGGAACTCCATGTCAGAGCAGTGATACCGCAGAGGGACTGTGTTTGTGGATGACCCATGCTAGGGCAGAGGAAAACAAGGAAGAAGCTAGGACCAGTGGAGGAAAATGAATAAGAAACAAGGAGTAGCAGAGGGAAATCATTATGCACCAACCCCAGCTTCCTGCACTGTCCATCACCTCACCTAAGGAACTGGGTTGGCTGGGCATAATCTGCAGCAAAGCCAAGGAAAGTCAGGACTGAGAAGTGAGGAGGAAATGTGTTTTGCCTATGCTGAGCCTGAGGAAGGGAAAGGTGTTTCCTTACATGTTTAATTGCTTGTGTTTCCTTTTTTTCTCCATACAAATATCAGTAATAATAAGTTTGTGCTAAATGGCAATGAACTAAATCACAAAAAAAACCAATCCCTTAGTCAAGACTGCTTTGTCTGTGACAGTCTTCTGTTTGGTCTAGGCTGAGGTGGCAAGAGGGCCAGTTGAGTTTCTCTGAGGTGGCAAGGGTGGCAGAGCGTGGTGCTTGGCAATGCAATAGTAAACAAAAATACCTTTCTGCATGCGGGCTGGGGACCTCTCACCGCGTGTCTCCCTATATTTTCTCACGCTGCTTTACACCGCAGTGAGCACCGAGAGGCCAGATTGCGCCTTTTCCATGCACCGCAGGCATTTGACGGCTGCAGCTGCAGCGCCCTCCTCTGACGAAGGGGGAGCCCAGCACCCTGCGGCTGGACTCCTTCCTAAATCTGCGCCAAGGGCAGACACCTGGCTATGCTGTCCTGACGCTGCTGCCATCACTGCCAAGTCCAGGGGGAGAAGGAAAAACTGGGGAGAGCTCTGTGAGTGTAAATTGAATTTATGCTCTTGGCAGGGGAGAGAAGAAGGGGAATCTCAAGCTTAGTGACGCTAAGAATGTCATATACAGAGAGGAAAGTCGCCTGGGTGAGGGTGAACCTGCCATCACTGCAGCTTGACAGTCTCCCATGGCAACTCAGTGGAAAAGAAAGAAAAATTCATCATCTGATGGATTATATCTGCATAGAAACCAGTACTCTTTAGAGCAGGGTTCCACCACAAAGGGTATGCGGTGTTATAAGAGCAGAAACAGTCACACACTCACACATCCTGAACAAGATATATCCTGTCAGGACTCCACACGTGGCCATGCAGGTGATTGTCACTGATTGTTTGTGTCTGCATGGGGAAACAGAAGCCACGCTCCTCACAAAAATGACACTGCATACAGTGCTTGCTCCCCAAAAAACCCCATGCCTCTCACATTCCTGAAAGCAACAAATGCAGCTTTTACTACCAAATGCCATTTGTGATGTGTTATCTGGAGGAAATTGTCACCATTGCTCTTTTCTTGCATGTCCCATCTCCCATAACATCAACTCGCTCTAGGTACACTCAAAAGAAATGCTAAGCCATGTAACTTTCTCCTTCTCTTCCCCCTTCCTGACACAGGTCTATTTTATCTGTTGAGTTTCTCTGAGGCTTTGCGGAAATCTGGAGCATGTCTCATTTCCAAGCCAGCCCTATCAGAGTTGGACAGAAACCATACTTAACCTATTACTTTGTGGGCACAAAACCTGTGCCTCATCTAACATTTAAGGTAAAATTAAGCATCTCTTGTTTCCTCTCACAAGACAGTATCTGGGTCCAGGGGATGTGGCTCTGGCAGTAGTCCTTCTACAAAAATGCCATCACAGCTTCTCTGAGACACTAGGTATGACTTCTGTGCAACGGTTGGCATTGTAGGTATAAGTGTGCCAGCTGTGTAGCTTTTTGGGATCACAGAAACCCTGTCTCACTACTTTTGTACCAGCAAGGGCAGCAGTATGGCACAAAGAACACATAGCAGACTGGTCAGCACCCCTTCTGGAAAAGTGCTGGAAAGAAAGTGTCCTCCATTTACAGCACCACTGGTTAAGTTTTTTTCTTGCAGCACCACATACTCAATCCACTTTCCATACAAAGCAGGCTACAAAGAGACAGAAAGGAAGCCAGATGTGTACATAGTCCCTCTCACAGCAAATATAACCCAAATCCACACCACCTCTCCTTGCCCACAGCTCCCTGCTGCTGCTTTTCAGATGTTCTGGTCATTACACTTCAGTCCACCCCACCACTTTGAATATAGTCACTAAATAATTAGGGCCGTCTGATTGAGAAGCCTCCTCTGTTTTTCTCCCAGCTTCTGCAATGGGTCCAACTCAGACCTTTTCAAACATGGCTGTGGTCCTGGCATTCCGATGAGTGTAGTTATAGGAAAGGTCATGTAGGAGACTAAGCACTGTGGCATGTGTTCCCAGCTGCTCGGAAGGGCTTCACAGAGACATCCAGTGATAAGGTCCGGAAAGCATCTCGGGAAGCACAGAGGCTGCCCTGCATGAGGGCATCAATCAATACAGTCCTTTTATTTAGAACTGTAGGCTGACTCATGGCAACCCTCAGCTGATCTTCTTTCAGAGGTCTATTGACCTCACTGACATGAGAGAGTGGCTCAAGTAACAGAGGAACGGGGAGGATCTTTAGGCCTCCTTGACCGTTTAATCTACTTGAATCCTAACTCTCTCTTAGGGTGGGACTGTCTCCTGGGCCTCCACAGGTTACATGGCATCCATAAAGCCTGTGATGGCAAGGACTTGTGAATCATCACCTATTTATTTATGTATGTATTCATTTATTTATTTATTTTTCCTGCCCTGTTGCTATCCCCTCTCTTTTGTAACTACTTTTCTTTCCTTTTAAATACATCTTCTGAACAACAAAGTTTTGTGCAATAACCTTTGTAATAGGTTTATGTTGTCTGCTAATGTTGTTGCCTAGTGACTAAAGGATATTTAAGTGCCTGGGTAGATGGCATGAGTAGAGAACAATGCAATATTGGGACAGAATAACCAATAAGACTAGTGGTGACAAAACCTTAAGTGTTATCTGACTGTGACAGGGGAATGAAAAGCATTTTGTGGGAATTTCTGCCTGTGCAGAGAACGGGGAAGAAAATAACAAGGATGTAACTGAAAAAGAGCAAGGCAAAGAAAGAGCAAGGAGAGAGAGGGTAGCTGGAAAACAAGTCCTGAAGCTGCAACTCCTAGGAATGGAGAGGGGTGCTGTGGTTGTCACTGCATCATACAGCAAGACAGAGCTGACAGACCCAAGGATGGGGAGAAGAGGGTGGGAGGATAAGGACGAATCAGCAAAGGAGGAGAGAGGAAAACCAGATCTATTTTTAGCTGCTGTTACTGTAAAAGAAAGCGAGCCGTAGTGTTTGTAGCTCTAATGGAGATTGCCTTGAGGCAGACAGGCACAGATGGTCTCACACACCTCTCTGTCAGGAGGTCCTATGGGGTCAGGAAGGCCAGGCTGGGCACCGAGGCGCCGTAGGACTGATTCGGCTGTGGTTTCTCCTGCTGGAGCGGATCACTGCTCTTTGTTCAAGCTGTATGTCTGCACATTGGGCAGACATGGCATTCATGGCACTGAGGCTCTGGTGTCAAGCCTGCCTGTGCATTTTCACTGCAGAGCAGCCAGCTGGCTGAATATCTCCTGTGAGATCCTGCAGGATGGCAGGAGCCAGCTGAAGGGAACATATGGCCCATAGCTGTTACCGAATGTCCACATCATCCAAGATCACATCAAGTAAGTGTTATCTGCCAAGATGTGGCACTTGAATCTCCTCTTTTATTTGTAAATGGCATTTTTAAACTACATGAATGTCACAAGCTTTACCAAAGGTTTTACAAAATGTAGTGCCTGCCTTTGGAGATTTGTGCTATAAACTCCTTTAGCACTCTAGGTTTGTTTAGGTCAGAATTGATGTCTCCTTTTTCAAAGAAATGACTAAAGCAATTCATTCTTTCAAACCTGACTGGCACCTTACTGAGATCTGTTTTCAGGTTGCACTCTCCAAAATTCTAATCCCTCGTACATATTTTTCCTTTGTGCTTCTCTATGGTGCAGCTACATATTAAAAAAAAAAATCACACTGTCAAGACATCAGCCCCAATCAGGCCTTTCAGTGCAGAGTACATCTTTTTTCCTAGAACTTTTCTTGCAAAAAGTACTTACTAGAGTGATTTTTCCTCTAGAAAGAATCATGAAGCATGATCTTCCATACTGCACTTAAAATAATTAGCTTGCTGATTGTTTTGATCTATCTGATCTGTCTGTAGTCAGAGAGAAATCTAATAAATTGAATAAATTTGCCAAGGAGATTTTTAGGTGATGCATCTTCTGTGAAAAGACTGAAGTGTTTTTCCATCACCACTGTATTTTGTGCTTTCTATTTAGTCATATGCATATCCAAATCAATTATCTTCTCCTGCAGTCATTAAATTAATTTATTTTGAAGGATCTTCCATCTTTTCTGTTTCAGCTATTTATGGCACATGTTGGAATCCTATCTTGGTTTTGGACTTACTGCTAATAGTACTTATGTAGAAAACTTGTTTCATATCAATATCTTGCAAGCAATCTTCAATATGATTCATCTTACAGAATATTACAATTCAAAAATTGATTGACTAACATGAAGATAGTTAGAATAACTGTCAAAGATGATAGCTTATTTTTCCAATATTACACACCCATTTTAGGGTGAAGTGAATCATCCATATACCTTCATTGACTTTAAAAAGACTTCAGAAGAGCTGAGATTTATATAATTGATATTCAGACAACCAAATTAAGTAAATTGAATATCAGTATCTTTTGCACTGAGGTTTCCATACATTAAAATCTCATTCAGGATTTTTGCTGAGTACACTGATTTTCATTTTTTTCAGTCCTGGAACTTATGCTTCTACAATATGTTACAATATAGACCAATCTTATAGTTAACATTGCCCATGCAAACAATTTTTATATCATTGCATGGCGTAAATTTGTTCCTATATTTGTTCTCAAAAATGCTTTTTACTTACATTCCAGTGTCAGTTCTGAATGTTATGGGATATCTGATCAGGAGCTAATGAGATAATTAGATTTGCCCCATTGTTTTCCATTGCCTTACTCTGCATTGTAAGAAAAAAAAAAAACAAAAAACTCAAATCAACAAAGAAATAATCCAACTAAAGCAAACAAAAGTGTCCAACATTCTATGTGGGTTTCCATAGGGAAAGATAAAGTCAGCAATAAATCCAGAAGCGTATTTGAATAGGACAGAAGTGCTCAAAACATGTCCTTACTCTGTGGAACTATCCTACCTGTTCTTCTCTCATTTACTTTGTGTGGACTATTCTTAATCACTCTTCCACATTTTGGCACTTTATATTTTCAGAATAGATATCCACTTGATATATCGAGATTATCCTTATCCTAAATGTTGCTCTGTTTGTATTATATGTTATTATATGTTACAGTTTGTGTATACTGCAGACTCCTCGTTCTACTTCCTTTGCTATGCATTTCTCTTTTGAGGTCCACTTAAATGTCATAAATCCATGGCCCATAAGAAGGCCAAGCTAATTCAAAACAAATTATCATAAGTCTCAGAAGCATACATAACTCAGCAGCATGAAACCATGTTCCAGGTTTTCCTGACTTGAGATTTGCTTGACTACCTTTGCACTTCATCTCACTGGAGTAAATAGGCACCCTCCTAATGCTTTTTGTAGCTAATGCCACAATTTTGTCTCTGTATGAAGCTGCTTTTAGAAAATCATTGGTTTCAAATGACTTAGCCCTTTGGTATCTTTTCCCACTTGCTTTGCTCAACTTCTCATTAGAGAATATGCTTTCAGATAATCCTGTCTTCTTCACCAGTATGTATTAGACAAATAGCCAGATCAGTCTTATCCGCCAGGTCCTGAACAGATTTGATCTATTTATTTTTTTCTAAACCATCCAGTTTTTAGAAATATTTCTGATTTCAAATTTTAGTTGCTGAGGATTTCTGGCATTATTCTGTAGGAAAACTGTTCCTGAATACTGGTTTTCTTCCAATACCATGATTCCACTGGTTTACCAAAGCTTTTCAGACACGTTCTGTTGTACATTCAGCTCATCTCATCTGAGTTGGACTGACCAAGATGTTCCAGTAGAAGTTATTTAACCATGTTTGAGAATAAAATATGTTTTTCCATTATGTATTACAGATTATGACAATTAACTGTTATGCTGGACTAGAGAATCTAATTAGATGGCTCAGTAATAGTCTCTGATACATAAAAGTCATAAACCTGCTAATGTCCGTTAGGAGTCTTCCATGGGCTTTCATAAGTTCAGTATTAGGTAAATTCTTCAGAGACCAATTTAGAGAAAAAAGAATGTATCAAATTGTAAATAACTCTTTCACCATGGATACCACATAGGCACTGGAGCACTGTGTGCCCTGAATAGCAGCAGCAGCAGCATGGAAAAGAGCTGTTCCCACAGAGCCTCTGGGCACCTCCAGGGTCTGTAGCAGGAACAACTAAGGATTCCAGGCTGGGTGCTCTGGAAGGGGTTTTATCAGGCAGCTTTCACTGTGTCTGTCAAGGGCTTATATATTCCTAGTGGGAGGTGATTTGGGATTGTCAAAGCATGACTCCCCCCTCACTAGGCTGTCCAATGGATAGACTACATATACTTCTACTAGAATTAAGAAACTTGAATGTTAATTTATGTCTTATTATAGTTGGTGAGGTATGAAGTCTTTTTTTAGAATCTGCTGTGACTCTGTAGAATAGACAGCTCCCTCAAATGATGATTCCCTTCTTAGTCATTATATTTTGTTTGCAGTTCTCAGTTATAATTTTATATAAAGTCTCTACTCTCTTTTTATTATATCTCAATCCTCAGCCTGGGGATTGTATGCACTTTATTAGGTAATATGATTTTGAAGACAATCTTTACCTTTCTCTAATAAAATTACAGTAATGTTACTTCTCCCTGTCGTATGTTTAAAAAAAGGGGGAAGAAAGGAATTTAGAAAACTGTACCACGCCATTTTGTTTTTTCTTCTTTCTTACTCACTTATTGTGCTGGTTTTGGCTGGGATAGAGTTAATTTTCTTCATAGTAGCTCGTATGGGGCTATGGTTTGGATTCGTGCTGGAAAAAGCATTTAATAACTAAGCAGGGATGTTTTATGTACTGCTGACCAGTGCTTACACAGAGCCAAGGCCTTTTCTGCTCCACACACCACCCTGCCAGCAAGTAGGCTGTGAATGCACAAAAAGCCAGGAGGAGACACAGTCGGGACAGCTGACCCCAACTGACCAAAGGGATATTCCATACCATATGACATCATGCTCAGCAACAAAACTAGGGTGAAGGTTGTCAAGGGGGTCACTGCCTGAGGACTGGCTGGGCATTGATCGGTTGGTGGTGAGCAATTGTTTTCATTTGCATCACTTGTCTTTCTTGGGTTTTATTTCTCCCTCTGTTATTTTGCTTTTCATTAAAATGTATTATTATTATCATTAGTATTAGTATTATTACTATTTTAAAAATTGTATTTAATTATTAAACTGTTCTTATCTCTATCCATGAGTTTTCTCACTTTTACCCTTCCAATTGTCTTCCCCCATCCCACTCCAGGGGGAATAATCAGCGCTTTATCATTTGTAGCAACCTGCACTGACATAATCAATGGAATTGACCAAGAAAATGATCTTTATTTTGGCACTCTGGATGGCCATAAACAGTACTAAACTGCATTTCTCAAGGTCAGAGAAGTAGAGAAGTGGAGTCTCTTAGACTAACAATGCCTTTCTAGAATTTGTTCTTTAATGGACAAAGAAAGAAAGAAAGAAAAAAAAAGGCTTATTTTTTATCTTTCCTGTTTCTAAAAGATAAATTAGAAAGGAATTTTTAGAGAAGGATGTGAACTTTTGATCTTAACGTCAGATATATCCTGCCTTCTTTTCATATTAAACTGACAGAATTTTGAAAAAAACCCTTAGTCTATACTTGCCTCTCATCCCTGAAACAGCAAAAGGGAAAGAGAGTCGAAGTACCCTGGTAGCATCCAGAGTTCAGCAGGATGTGACATATTCCAACATCTTAACTACCTCATGAGCCTTTGTGCTGTCTCTGGAAAGACCTTTATGCTTCATCCTGCTCCAGACTTCATCACATTATATGATCGCTTCAGCAAGGTCATTATAAGAGCTTCTGTTTGATTAAAAACAGTATCTCCACTTTTTCTGAGGTCTTCAAAAGGTCAGGTCTGTGCTTTGGAAACGGTTTGATGAGTTCTTTTCAGATTATCGGAAACAGGAATGAGAACAACTACCAATATTTTAAGAACATTCTTCTCCCAGCTCAGCTCTCTCATGAGAAAACTAGAAGCAAAACTTGATGGTTATCAGTGACTAGATTTTTTTTTTATTGTTTGATCAGTACCAAGCCTGTTTCTTCTTTTCCTTGACCAGTGCAGATTTCCACATTTCACTTTCAAGCATCCTCACAAAAAAATGTCAGTTGCTAGATTCCTCCTGAGCAAGTATGTATCACAAGGGAGAAAGACTATGTGAAATAAGTGTGTAGTTGTGCCAACTCGTAGCAGAGATAGAACCTGCTATGTGACTAGGGCACAGCAGTAGGAAAGAATAAGGAGATGAGTACTAAATTGCCCACATGCCTAGGGGAAGCATACCTCCTAGGAATAACCCAGATGCTTCCAGTGGTTTTTATCTTGTATGGACATAGGTTAGACTGGTTAATATGCCTAGAAGTGAAACTTCTCATATGTAAACAAGGAACGATAGGCTGTCTGGGAAAGATGAATGCCAGGAGCAGGTGGTGGTGCTGTGGCTGCCATTCCATGGTCTCATTTATTTTCTGGTCCCCCATGGAGCTAAGGCATTTTCTGTTTCCAGTGCTGGCAACTTACCTAATATCTTTTCATAAAAGATACAACAGGGCATTAATTTCTGTCTTATACAAGGCAAGTTCCTTTTGTCAGGCACAGTATTGCTGAAATAAGCATGCATTTGGCACATAAATGGAGGGATAGATGTTCCTGTTGTCTAAATTAGTAAATGTGAGTAGTTCTATTACTGCATCATCTCTACTGTTAAACATGGGACCTTATCACCATGTCAACAATTCCTTTGTGTGGCTCAGGCTGGAGACCATTCCCAATAAGGAAGATCCATCGCTGTCTTGTGAAGAGTAAGGAGTGTTTGATAGTCAGCCTCACAGGACTGAATCTTGTTGGTAGTCATTCTATAAGAACAAGTGCTGCTGGCTTCTAATTTTCTAGACTTCTTGGGACAACATACTAGAAGCAAGCCTAGAAGTGTCCTGTTTCATGATGTCTTCAAGTATCTGCCAAATATTAGTAAATGTGCAATGGCTTGTAATTGGACAGTGTAGTGCAGCCAAAGAGATTTACTGCAAGCACATTTTTATATTTTAATTTCCAATTTCAAAACGTTTTCTAGACCGCAGCGTAAACTATAACACAGCTTAAGCTATGATATTAACATACCAATAAGAAGACTGGAGAAAAAATAGAGATATACTAATGAATATATGTCCTGGTTTGAGCAACACAGGACTAATTTCTCTTTCAGTAATTTTATTTTGCAGTAAAGCCTCTTCTAGTGCTTGGGAAAACTGCACTTTTAGAAGACTCTAGTGTCTGAATTTGTGAAAATATTTACTTCATAGCCATCTATGGTATGCGGGTTTCATGGTCACAGTGTTTATGAGCTAGCCAGGTGCAGGGATGAGGAGGAGCAAGACCCTGGCACTTGACCCAAGATGGCTACCAGGATTATTTCATACTGTCAACGTCACATTCAATATAAATTGGAGAGTCTGCTGAGGAGTTCTCTCTCTTCCTTGATGGCTGCAATCCTGAGAACTTCTTGCCCTGGTGCTGGAACCCTGGGGTTCAAGACCGGGCTGGATGGGGCTTTGAGCAACCTGATCTAGTGGGAGGTGTGTCTGTCCATGGCAGGGTGTAGGACCTAGATGGTCTTTAAGGTATGTTTCAACCTAAACCTTTCTACGATTCTATGTTTATATTTCAACCTCTGAGTTTCCTTTTTTTTTTCCAGATTCCCCTTCCTGGGTGAGTAGGGGTCACCGGGTGATAGAATAATTATGTAAACAACAATAAATTGTTGAAGGTTCCTCAAACCATAACAATATAAAGGCAGAAATGCAGTTTGATTGTCTTTACAGATGTCTGGACCAGTGTCTCAATGTGCAGCCACTAAGCCACCTCACAACAGGTAAGGAAAGGGAAATTTTCAGCGCTGTTTAACACCAGAAATTTTCCCAGTGATTCAGAACAAAGCTGGTTTTGTACAGGTTTTTTTTTGTATTTCTGTAATGATTCACATCATTTAGTGCTTGCAAATCTCTAATTTTCTTCAGTAACGAACTGTTTCAGGCTAGAGATAGTTTGATGTGCTGAGATACGACACAAATAAAAACACTCTTTACATTTCACACAGAATCTTTATAATTTGCCTGTACTTTAAAAATTTTTTATGATAATTGTATTATTAGATAACTATAAAAAGAGTGAAAGCTAACTTTCATATAAGCAAATATCACCCTACTACAATAAAAGATGTCTTAAATAAAATCATATGTTGGAATAAAGAAGTTCTATATAATCTGATTTTATTATAAGATTTTTTTTCTGCTGTAAAAGCATGTGAATCTAATTTTCCCTGAATATATGCTCTATTACTCTACATCTAGAGAAACTGAAATACAGACAATAAAGTACAGCCATGGTGCAATTCTTTCTTTGATACATTTCTGTGAAAGTATGCCATTATTAACAATTTTGCACAGATAGAATTTTTAAAGATTATAGGGACCAAAATAAAAATTGTTGTATTTGCTCATATAGTCAGTGTGGTAGTTCAGTAAAGTAAATGTTAGCCATTCTTAAGTAGCTTGTGGTGGTTAGCGGCAGCCAGCATGGCTTCACCAAGGGAAATCATGCCTGACTAACCTAGTGGCCTTCTGTGATGGAGTGGTTGTGTTGGTGGAACAGCCAACCAGAGAAGTTGTGGATGCACCATCCTTGGAAGTGTTGAAAGTCAGGTTGGCTGTGGTTTTGAGCAACCTGCTCTAGTGAGAGATGGTCTTGTCCGTGGCAGGAAGGTTGGATGAGATGATCTTCAACCATCCTTTCCAAGCTAAACCATTGGAGGATTCTAAGATTCTATGATAATTAGGAGATAAGCAATTAGCATGCAAACTCTTAGTATTGATTTTCCAGCACAGACATTTTATCCTTAGTGTCTATCCACTCCATCTGACTTGACTCTATTCACAAATAGATTATTTGGAAATAGAAATGTCTTTTTTTATAGTTATTGCTAATGACACAGAGGAAGAATTTTTCATTGGCATCCATTAAACAGCCACATTACTGTGTAGAAAATCATGTTTTCTTTTTTGACCTTGTATTTTAAATGCTACTTAATATTCAGGGTTCTAATATTTTAATGAACTTTTTTTGAAACTTACAGATCCCTAGTATTAGCATTTTTTTAAAACAAACTTTAAGTTCCTTATTATATCGCAAAAAATTAATTAGCTGCTGAGCTCCAAATAATGATGAAATTAAACATTTAAATAAGAGCTAAAATTAATGCAATAACTCTGCACCACAGTGTTCAAAAATGTAAATGACCATGTGCTATGCTATTCATAAAAGAATTATTCTGCCTCCTTCTGAACCCAGTGGTCTCTTCTGACACCAGCACTGTACTTGTGAACAAGAATCAGGAAATCTGAGAATCCTGAAATCTCTACAGAAGAATAACATATGGCACTAAATTTAGGTCTTTTCTAACTATCACTTGCTTCAGGTATCTTTGTATTATAGGGAACCTTTAAAAGACACCTGAGACAGAGATTTTTTCAAGACTAAAAATTGTGCTTAATCATTGCGAAGAAAAATTTAGGAAGACTATGACTAACATTGTGTGGTTTGCCACACAAGTATAACACTGACAGCTCCTAGACTACTCTCTTTCATTTTGTCTGATAGGTGTGAATTCTTAGCACACTGTGCAATACATGCATCCTAAGCTACTTGAACCTATGTTGAATTTCACCCAGTTGAATTTCACCCACACTTCAGCATTCGTTCAGAGTATTGAAGATTCAGCACTGCACGCTAAAGAAGAAATGTCAAGAGGTACAATCAGTAGGAAGAGAGTTCATTTTAGTGTTGTAGCTGAAGCCACTCAATAAAATTTCTCTTCTCTCTATTAATTTATTTTAGAAACCTATATGAATTTGAATAAATGTTCTAGTACTTAAAACACTTCGTGTTTTGAAGGCACCATTGGAATGTTAATGCATTCTCCCAGCGGTGTTGTGGTAGTCTCCATGATAAAATATTTCCTAACACAAAGCAGCAAACATATGAACTGGCGTTTTCAAATGTTGATCTAGGAATACAGGGCCTTTAAAATGTCAGTAGCAGCTGTGTTCCTCAGTCAGCACTACTTGGAGATTCCCTAATGACACTCTGCAGATCTGGTGTAAGGTGATATGACTTAGGTATTGCACTTTCTTTCGCAAGATCTGAGCTTTGCCTATTGGAAGGGTAAATGTTATGGTGTGGTTTTTTGCAGGGTTGAAATAAAAGCTTTGAAAATATGGTGTAGTCACCCCGTCTTATACACTTGTCTGTAGGTCGATGTTAACCTGTAGAAGGTGTAAAGTTAAGGTTAAGGTCAGAAAATCAGCTTTAAGGTCAGTTCTTAGCTTAGAGCTGATCCCACCTTGCTGCCACTTTAGTCAAGAGGAAAGATCAGGAAGAATGACTCATCCAGAGAGTCTGCTGGAGCCAGCATGGGGACTGGATTTCTTGTCATATATATCCTAACATTCAGGCTCATTATCTACTAAAGAAAGGTAGATCTGCCAAGATGCAGGTAGTGATATTGTCTATGATTCTGTGAAGTAACCTGTTAACTTTGGGCATATCTGACTAGTAGTTAGCATTTTATTTAGTCTTGGAGCTCTGTGGTCATAAGCATAAAAGTTACTCAAAGCTCCTAGTAGCTTTGGCTTGTTGCAGAAACACCATAGATGCCTTGATTTTAATTATTTCATGGTGGTTAGTGTATGTATCCCTTTTCTGCTTTCATTTTTTGTCTTCCATTGGGAGATTTCACTTTCAATTGTGTTTTCACTTGAAAAACCCCAGTGGAAAGAATTTATTGCCCATAAAATGCTGTCCACAAAAAACCTTCATTGTTCACAATCCTGTAAAACTTGCACCAGTTAAGTCAGTTATTATGTCTCATTCTTGTTAATGTACTGTCTCAGAATTTGTACAAAACTTCTTCTGCTCCCTGAAGACCTAGACAAGGGATTCACACTCCTTATACCAAAGGCTTAATGCTCTTTAAGTTTAACCGCAAATGGATGAGTCTGTACTCTATTTCAAGCATTCTAGTGGGAACTAAACTAGCTTGCTTCTTCACTCTTGGTCTTAGAGTATTTGATCACTGCTTAATCTGTGTGCTTTAACCCTTAGAGGGATTATGCTGCTCTTTCTAGCTGATATGGAGGGTAGTGCTTGCTTCATCTGGCTTCATCTCCCAGAGAGACAGATTGCTATGATCAACCATCTTTGTAAAAGTGAAACTCCTGAGTATCCAAGAGGCTATCAGTCTGTTAAGTTCTAAAACATTTTAAATAAATTTCTGTTTTTCATTTTTTTAAAAAATATAATCCACTTTATAATTGAGCCTGAAGATTAGCAGCATCACAAAGATATAGTTTGATGTTGCAAATAAAATGTATTACAGAATCATAGAATGGTTTAGGTTGGAAGATCATTTAGTTCTAACTCCCCTGCCATGGAAAGGGACACCTGGACACTAGACCAGGTGAAGGGCTAAAGCACACATTTTAAGTAGTGATCAAATACTCCAAGTCCAAGAGAGAAGAAGTAAACGAGTTTAATGTCATTTGTTCTTTCGTACTGGCTGAATCTCATACACCTCTGTAGCCTGATATTCACCTCTATAGCTTGTTATATTTAATGGGATTGAAATAACTTCTGACAAGAAAAACATAGTTTTTGTCCTTAAAAACAAACAGTATTCAGCTGCAGAAAAGGAAAAATTATTGAAATGCATTATTGAAATGCAAGATGGGAGTTGGTGCTAAGGTATTTCTGTTAATTATAATTGCATATATCCTTTAATGTTTTAATGTGATTCGTTACTATTAATATAGTTCTTTTGGAACAAGCATGCAAATGACATGATAGGCCAAACATAATAATATATGATGGTATTATTTATGTCCCATGGGATCTAAGCATGGGACAGCTTATTGTACAATAATACTGCAAAGCAGTATTGCATTCCAGTATTATAGAACTACAAAAATACTTGCTGCATTGAGAGCACCTCTGTGGAGAAGGACTTCAAGGTAATGGTGGGTGAGAAATTGGACACAAGACGTGTGCACTTGCAGCCCAGAATGTCAAATATTTCCTGGGGTGCATCAAAAGAAGCGTGGTCAGCGGTTCAAGGGAGGTGATTCCTTCCCTCTCCTCCTCTATTCCGGGACCCCACTGGGAATGCTATGTCCAGATCTGGGGTTCCCAGTAAAAGAAAGACATTGGCCTGTTAGAGCAGGTCCAGAGGAGATCCATGAAAAGGAGCAGGGGGCTATGACACTTCTCCTATGAAGAAAGGCTGAGAGCTGGGGTCTTTTAGCCTAGAGAAGACTCTGGTGAGATCTTATTGTAGCTTTTTGATATGTAAAGGGGGCTTATAAGAAAGACAGAGACTTTTTACCAGGGCATGTAGTGAGAGGACAAGGGGCAATGGTTTTGAACTGAAGGAGGGTAGGTTTATACTCACCATAAGGAAGAAACTTTTTATATTGAGGGTGGTAAGACACTGGAACAGGTTGCCCAGAGAAGCTGTGGATGCCCCATGCTTGGAATTGTTCAAAGTCAGGTTGGATGTGCTCTTGGGCAACCTGATCTAGTGGGAAGTGTCCCTGCCCATGGGAGCAGGGTTGGACTAGATGACCTTCAAAGGCTTTCTCCAACTCAAACCACTCCTTTTCCTTCCTTTTCCGTTTCCTTTTCCTTCCTCATGTCAATATAGTCTGGGTGTGAGAGATACCCCTACTCTAAGAAGCTGGAATACAGTGTCAAGCGTAACAGGTAAGTCTCACCCATACTGTGCCTGAAGAAGTGGAAATGTAGAACGTGAAATACAGTGTGCATTAAAAAAAAGAAAAAGACAATTTTTGCAAGTTCAATAGAAATGCATGCAGATAATTAAACTGACTTTTTGAAATATAATTTAAGAAATTAGTATGGTTAATGACCCACTGCAGCTTTAATTTTTTATATCTTGCCCCAAAAATGACAATTCAGAATAACATCAGTGCTTTGAAATATTATTTTTTTTGCTAGAGATCTTGTATTCCAAGTTCCAACTCATTGTAAATTAGATTATTAAACCATGACATTTCTTATGAAAACACTTTCACTAAATATCAACAGCAAAAACTCATACTACCGAAATTATACCGAGTTCTTGCAGACAACTGCATGCCCATTAATCATCAAAATGTTCTCTAATGTCTTCTTTCTAAACTAAGCAAAAAACGTGTACACCCAAGGGAGTAGAGGAATAACATGGGGTTTTTTTAACACCCTTTAGTGAATTCCTTGGAAATATCTAGCAAGAAAAGAGGGTAGGATACTCTTTCTGTCTGTTCATGTGTCTGTTTGAAAGAGACTATATATGTAATCCTTAAAAATAAGGATCTTTGCTCTTGAAAATCTTCTGATTCTGTAATTAAAGTATGCCAAAATATGAAAAGAATGTGTGGTGCAAATGATAGACAGCCAGAGCGATTAAGAATATAACTTAAACTATGCTATGCGATGCCATGCTATGCTATGCTATGCTACGCTATAAAGCTTGAACACTCTGAAGATTAACTACAGGCTCAAATGCTTTCCTGTACCATAGTGAACATCGGGGAATAATAAGACTTCTGAAGTTCTTGTGGTGCATTTGAGCTTAGGGGCTGCTTTTCCTGACATGTTTTGGTAATGCTTTTGTGAAGCCTTGAAGTTAGTGTACTGGAGTGTAAAGTGAACAGTTTAAGTTTTTAGTTCAGGTTCTGCAATTTAGCTGCTTGATGAGCTCAAAGAAATCACTCTACCTCTCTTACACTTAAAAGTTCTCATCTGTAAAACAAGTCTACAGACATCTGCTTCTTTCATTTATCACCTTGGGAACAAATTTTTCTTCATAGTTTTTGAAAACTGGTATAAAATAGGTGGTACCACTTTTGATCTCACTAACTCCTTTCAAATTACTGATGCCAAAAGAAGGAAGAGAAGCAGGCCTAGGAAAAAGCTACATTTATTAAGAATACTTATGTATCATTTTCAGGTTTCCAGTTAGGTCCGGATTCCCAGCATGGCTGCCCACACTGGTAAGAAAAGCTGTGATGTTCATGACTTAATGTGCTGCCAAAATACTAGTTCAGCAAAACTTTATGAACTCAGTACTTTCACATAAATTTCCGTGGGGCATGCTATGAAAGATGTCAAACAGACTATTTCTCTATCAAATCTTTTAATCTTACAGATATGAATTTTGATTTGTATCTAATATGCATCAAGATTGCACTAAACAAGTAAACAATACAATCTCATTAATTATGCTTCTTTTTTTGTCAGTTGTCTGGTTAAGTAACTGAGACTTCAATAAATTTATATGTGCTTTCAGACTTTTTCAAATTCAGGATTAATTACCTTAATTGAACCTTTTTTTGGAGAGCACATGTATTTTATATCATGCTTACTCTAGATTGAGAATGCATGTGACCTGTCCCCATATTGCCACAGCTTAGTGGACTTTTAGGACTTTAAAAAGTAATAATGCTTCTCTTTGTGTTTGATTTCTTACTAAAGCCTATGTTAATAATCAAGATAGAAAGATTTAATTTTGCAGCCAGCTTTTTTATTTAATTTCCTTATGTCTGAAGCAATTAAGTATGATTAAGTTTTGAGAGGAAACACAAAGTTAGGACAAAGATACAAAAATAACACTTTAAAAATACTTCAGAATTTTTCATTCCATTATTTTAATTTGTCATCTTTTGGAATCATACACAGTTGTGAAAAACTGCTGTTAAAACTCTACTGGGTTTCTCAGCTGGTACAAGCCTATTGTGCTTTTGTTCTGCAGGGGTGCAAATAATGTTGTTCAAAACAAAAGAAAATATGTCCAAAGATTTTTCATCTTATGCTTATTAACTTTACTTGGAACCATTCTGTAGTATTTGCTTTGTTTACTTTCCCATCATTAGTACTGTCTCTAGCCTGGCATATTAATGCAAGCATCACTAAGTAGAGTCCATTAGCTTGGTTATCCTCTTTAATGGCATTTTGTTCGTTGAAAAATTGTTCCTTGAATTGAAGCAGAATTTATTGAATCAGAAATCAGATGAAAGCTAGGCAATTTGATTTTTGAAAGGTTAGACTTGACAGTAAGGTATGGCTTTTCTGGATTAGAAACAGCTACAAAGCAATTACTTTACTTTCAGTCTGAAAACTGAAAACCTGCCTGTAAGCTAATTTTGACATCACATAATTAATTTATTACAGCATTTAAGAGAAATTTCTTTAGGTCTACTTCTTGTGCTACCTTCTGGAAAATTCTCTAGAGGAAACTTGTTTCTTTTTTAATAGGCCAGAAGACACAAAAATTGGTAGAGTTATATCATAACTGAACTTGACTTTCTCCTTCCGTGAGGCTGCAGGGAAAGGAAGGGACCTTTATTTCTTATTACATAAATATGAATTATTTTTTGTTTCAGAATGACATAATTTAATATCGCAATCCAAAATTACTTTTGTATTTTTGAGACTTGTATCTCAGCACATTAACTAAGCTGTAATGAAATTAAATATACCAGAGAGCTTTTGCAAAGCTACGTTTAAATCCACCAGTAAACACAAACGTGATCATGAGTGTTACCTTATGAATGAATCTATGGTAAACAGCCTTGGAACAGATTACAATTTGCCATAGCCCTTTCAGAAGAACTCAGTTCCTTAAGCTGTTATGAAAGACGTTCTGTAACACAGTATGGAATATAATAATCCTATCATTAATGAATGCACCATCTGATATAAATATTTACGCAAAATGCCAGAATACTGAAATACACTATTTCTTCTTTATGCTACAGAAATATTACATGACATTTTAATTAGATAGATATACAGATGGATGCAAGGAAAAATTGATATTTGATTTTATTAAAATTAATTTAACACCCTATAATTACCCTCCACATCAAACAAGAATGGGCTATTAATTTGGATAAGAAGACATTTACATAATAGAATTCCTTCCCAAGAAAATAAAACACCATGAAAATGCTCGTGAGCTATATAAACTACATAGATATTAATGTAAAACTGTAATTAAATTGAAATTATGATAAATCTATTACAGAATACAGTCATTCTTGTTATAGTATAAATACTTTAACTAAAAGTGGTTGAGCAATCAAGTATCTATGAACTTATATACATTACAACAAAGGCCTACAGCATCCAATGGAGAGAGAGGCAGCTGCCTCATTTCTATTGGTTTACTTCTCTGACTAGATAGGAATTACAAATGGTTTATTTATGAAGACGAAGTGATAACCCATGTTAATAAAATGAAATATAAATGAAACAAATACCTAAATTATGCACCCTAACTCTCATCAGGACCTCTGGGTACCTTGTTAGGTTAAGAACTACAAGAAAAAATCAGAAAACATTTCCACTTAAGCACATGCTTTTTTATAAGATGAACATCCCCCCCCAATTAAATCAAAGATAAAACCCAAACCAAAAAGCAATCACACACACAAAAAAAAAAAGAAAAAGAAAAAGAAAATAACTATAGAAAAGGTTTTCACCTATAGGTGATGCAGACAAAAGTGTCAGTTGCAGTTCAGTTATCCTAAATCAAGTAGTTTCACCTAACATTGTTGGATGCGACAAGATTCCTTAAGATAGTTACAGCAACACAAGTGTCCTGATTTGAGGTTCGTTTCAGTGGCCAGTCCGGCCCAAACCATGACAACTACTTCGAAAAAGTTGTTTATCTCACTAACCCTCCAAAAGATGCATCATTTACCCTAGCAACCCATAGAGTTTTACATGTGCCTTAGAGGCTCATTACAGCATAAAAGGAATGCCTGTAAGAGTCAGAAAACTTACTTTCAGGAGATACTAATGGCTTTTTTCTCCATGTATTTTATTGCATGAAATTTAATTTTTATTCCTTGTCATTTCAAGAGAAGTAAAGCTCTGGATTTTTTAACTGCAGTGTAAAGTGTGAATTGATTTTTCTGTCTTCTTTTGAAGCTGAATTTCACAATAGTGCTGCGTAAACTCTGTCTCAGTAGAGAGGGTTCTTCACAAGGGTGAATCTTTCATTTCAAAGGCTCTTTTAAGAAAGGGTATAACAGCCAACAACATTGCCAGCTTGTAAAATTGTGCACTATAACTCACTGTTGTTGCATTCAGCATTTTTTTCAGTACTTTATATCAGACACAGAAGAAACGGAAAATTAATTTTTGAAAATTAGCTGACACTAAGTAATGCATGAAAATTCAGTCAAAATATAGGAAGTTTATAACATACTAATACCTAATATTTAAGGAATTAAATTGCTAAAAGGATCAATCGGGAAATATTATCATATTATTGCTATTATGAGGTAATTTTGCAAGCTGATGTCCGAAAACAGCGTTCCGTTTCTTATTCTCAAAAAGCTCAATTACAAGCATATCTGGGATTGTGTATGAAGTATTTGTTTGCTTGGCTTGTTTTTGAATTCACTCTGACTTTAAACAGCGTGAAAGATTCATAAGAGAGAGTCCTGCCTTCACTAAATCATTCTATGTGGAATTATCTTATTCTGATTTCAGTTGTTCCAACAAATTGTAGGTTGCACCTGAGAAACTACAGCTGAAATAACTGCCAGTGATTCAGTTCTGGATTCTTTCAACATCCAGATGTCATAATGTGAATTAAAACCTAGCTGAGAAAACAGACAAACAATATTTAGGAATTCCCTAATTTTCTCTCACTTTCATGAAGAACCCTAAAATATCCTTTAGTTCCAGGACAACCTATGGCATTTTAACAACCCGAGCATCTGGAAGGCACTTTCATTTTTCAAGTTAATCTACAAAACAATATTTACTGGCATAAGAAGCAGCACTACCCTTCCTAGCTTCCTAAGTGCTGTCAGGTTGTTTGGATTACTGCAGCAAAGCAGATGCCTCTAGAATCACTTCTGATAAATCTTGTCACATACAAAAAAATCCCAAAGCTGAATTACTGATGAATGCAGACATTTAAGTCCCATTGAAGATACTCATATAAAGCTGCACTAGGGAGGAAGAACTCTTCAGAACATCTCTGAAGACTTTCTCTTTGGGATTCATAGTTCACAGAACATATAAAAATTTACTTCAAATACAGTGGTAGGGAAGTAGAATGATGTCTTCTAGTCATATTGATTTGGTCAACATGCCCCAATGTATCGCATGCAAAATTTATCATCCAGTTTGCAGTGCGAGGGAAGGGAGAGCTGTGAACATACACTGTTCCCCTTTTTTGTCCATATACCATCAAATCTGTCCAAGGGCATGTATCAGAACATGTATTATATGAGGTATTTGGGTACCAGAGGCACTTGCCACTTCAAGTACCTGAGGTGGTATCTGAATTTTGGTCAGTTTTATTGAATTGTTAATGGACTTTGGTCTGTGGGTGTGGTTAGTAATTATCAGAATCAAATTCCCCATTGATTTGCTCTCAGGTGAGTATTGGAGATTTTTGACTGTATTCTGTCACCAAAATAACATTCATAAAGCCTGAGAAGTAATCCTGTTGAATTTATCAAACTTGCTTGAATAAAAATAGGAATAAATAGACCAAAAGGTTGTAATTTTCACAGTACAACTCAATTTTTTGTAATTCCTTGAAAATTAGTTAAATCCAATACAGTCAAGCTATGGATCAGATCACATGTGAAAAATTATAGTATAGACGTAAGTCTGTGGCCCCTTGTATGTAGCAGTTACTATTAAATATTTTATTGCAAAACCATTAGTCATAATCCACTGAGCTCATGCAAAGTCCATCACAGAACACTGTTGGAGAAATTTGACTGCCAATAAATGTAAAATTACAGCTAGAAGTTTCAGGTATTTGAAAGCAATTCACATCATTGTTGAATAAGTAGTCCCTCTCTCTCTCCCTGTGGGTAATAATATATATTTACTTTGATTTTATGAATGATCAATTATGTATCTGAGAGAATAGACAACACTAATAAAAAAAAAAAAAGAACTCCCAAAACCGCAAGTGTACTTCCTAAAGAAAATTTATTTCTATTACTCACTTCGGCATTACACCTACTAAATACCCCTTTTTATTTAGCTGAAAGTCAATCCTCTTAACAATTAAAAAAAAAAAAAGATGCAGAAAAAATAACTTCTAAAAAGCAAAAAAAGGATAAATATGTATTCTAAAACCTGTATATTATTCTTCAGTGGACTGTCTCTGAACT
>JAOXJK010000023.1:76727301-76765233 GCA_025774025.1 Xenus cinereus
ACCCCTCCCTCCTTCCTGGGTTCAACTTCACTCCCAACTCTTCTACCTCCTCCCTCCAAACGGTACAGTGAAATGGGGATTGTGGTCAGTTGATAACTTCTTGTCTCTGCTGTTCTTTGAGAGGCCAAAGTCTGTTCTCCTGAAGTCCAGGGTAGTGAGCTTGTTGTGCACCCTCCTCACTGCCCTAAGGATCTTGAACTCCACTATCTCATGGTCACTGCAGCCATTCACATTCCCCACCAGCCCCTCCTTATTGTTGAGAACAAGGTCCAGCACAGCACATCACCTCATTGGCTCTTCGATCACGTGGAGAAGGAAGTTATTATCAACATATTCCCGGAACCTCCTGGGTTGCTTATGTTCTGCTGTGTTGTCCCTCCAACAGATATCAAGGTCCCCCATGAGGACCAGGGCTTGTGAACATGAGGCTGCTCCTATGTTTCATCTGCTCATTCTTCCTGGTTGGGTGGCCTGTAGCAGACTACCACTATAATGTCACCTGTAATTGCAGCAATTATTGCAGTAATTATTGCAGTTTTTATCTAAGTAATTACTGAAACATTAAATCCTAAATACCTATATACATAGATATGTCTCTATATGAGTATACACTACATTTTCCATTGCTGTAGATGTGGGCTTGGTCTTTTCATATACTCACCCTATATAGTTCCATTGTGTTTTCTCGTAAAATATCTTGAGTTGACAGTAGGCATATAAACAGGGTTTGAAACTACCAGAGTACCTAACTATAGCTAGTACATTATTACTGTAATGTGGTCTATAAATATACCTTGAGTTTTCTTACGTACAGCTATGAAATATCTGGGTCTAACACTCGTAATTTCAGACCTGCTCTGAATTTTACATGAGTGCAAAAGGTAGAAAATCCCTCTATTAGTTGAAACATATTCTTATTCTGATTGCATTAGACTGGTGCATTAGCCAAATTACCCTATGGACAGTCTTCAGAGTTACTAACTTGTTCTACATTCTCCAAAATCTTAAAAAGACTCATAGACTTCACCCTTTACAGAGGTATTCCAGAGCCTATGCTAGAGGAATAAATTCGTATTACATAATTCCACTATACGTGTATGTGCATTGGATGGCAAAACACAACTGCTGTTTTTTCTGGGAAGAGATAATTATTGAGAAGCAAGAAAGTGGGATGTCTTTGATTTCTTAGACCAGTGCATTCAGGTACATGTTAGAGGCAAAACTATCGTGCTCTTTTGCAGCAGGTCATTGATACAGAGCTTTAAAGTTAAGATTTCTATTAAAACCTCTGAATGCTTTGCTCACATTGGTGGATAATGAAGTTATAAAAAACGCACTCAGAAAAGGCAGTGTCATGGCAGAAAAGCTAAATGAGCTTTTTTTAATAACTGTTCACTTCAGAGAAGTTTGAACATTTAACACAATAGAAGTCTTCATAAGGGAGAAATATGAAGAATGATCTCATGCTGAAGTACTTTTAGAAGAAGGTGATCCATCAGAAGAAATAAGCAGCAAGAACTAGATTCTCTTTATGCATAAACTCTGAAGAAGCTTAATGTGAAATTGCCACAGTGGTGAGTATGGTGTGTAACCTCAGATTTAAATTAGTCTTGCACACACAGGAAAGGAAGACAGTATATGCAGTGTCATTTTCACAAAGGTCTTCAGAAGAAATCCGTAGGAATGCATACACTGGTCTGAGTGTATTTGACTTTTGTACCAAGCAAAGAAGTCAGAACTATAATAAAGAATAGAATCAAGTGAATGTATGATACTATGATGAAAAGTCAATACGGCTTTTGTAGAATAAAGTCACTCCCTACAAATTTTGAAGATGTCTTTGATGTCAATGAACTTAGTAAGGTTCATAACAGTATATATATGGGCTTCCAAAAAAATTTTAACAAAGTTTTTGGGGAAAGTGGAAAAGTCCTGTCACAGATAAGTAGTTGACTGAAAGACTGGAAACAAATGTTGGAAAAAATTATCAAGTCCTGTAACGGATGGAGGGTAATTATAAGGATCCCATAGAGGTTTGTATTGGGCCTGTGTTGCTCATTGTATTCACCAACTGTCCAGATCAGGCATGAGAAGTGACTGATAGTGATGGCTGATAGTGTGTAATTATTCAGGCTACTCAAAAGTAACACAGACTGCGAATATCTGAGAAATGATGTCATGAGTCTGACTATGAAACAAATTTAAAAATATAAGAAATGTAATGTTCATAAATAAAAGCAAGTGTACAAGAATAAATGTAATCCTAACTGAAGTTATACCACAGTTGACTGAAATTTAGCAACTATCTTGCAGGTACTCCATGCCCATGATATCAAGTCCTTGGCATGATATGATGATGAATGATATCATTCAGCAATGCTCTAAGATGTAAATTGAATGCTAAATTTACTGGAAAATGAATATAAATCAGAACTTATTCATGTCCTGAATATTGGTGTGTAGTTATAGTCAGACTGTCCAAGAAAAAAGACAGCAGAAGAAAGAATGAAGGGAAGGGCGATGAAGATGATCAAAGAAAGATTTTCACTAAGCAAACCATCACAAAAAATTCCATCAGTACACATTTGTATATATATGATATAATGATAAAAAAAAAGGCCATGCAGCTTTTACAGTATGTATAGGAACATTTACTTTAGACTAGGACTTTTCAGCATGTAAAACAGAAAGATAGGAGGGATAGAAGAGAGATAGATAAAGTAATTATTGATACAGAAAAAAATGTATAGGGAAAAGTTGGTTACCATTTCTCATGTTACAAGATGGAGAGAGCACTTAATTTCTTAAAAATTTAAAATAAGTAAAACAAATAAAAAATGAGCATGTTTTTCACATATTGCACTCTTGTATTTTGTATCTCAGTGTGGTAGGATAGCATTTATGAGAAGAATAAACAATTCAAGACAACACTATATAAAGCCACTGTAGTCATGGAGAACTATTAAAGCACAGCCATACAGACACAACCTGTAGTTGAGGGACAGCCTACACTACAGATTGCTGCAAGCTGACAGGACATGCAAGGAGTAATAGCAGCCAGGGCTTGTCCTGTTCTCAGATTAAAACTGAACAACCAAGGAGTATTACTTTCTCTTATATGTCCAGGGAAGACCCAGGAATCTTCACTTCCTACAGGAATGGATGCATGTGCTTTTAATTGATTAACACTTTTTTTTTTGTGGTGACTACTGACTTATTTTAAAAAAGATTAGTGGGCCAGTGGCTTGACAAGATGGGAAATTCTGGGGACTGCCATATGCTGAATGAGACCATGCAATCTCCCACTGGTTTATATTGTATGTGAATTCAATAGAGAATCATTTTGTTTTGCTTATCAAGGTGACCTTTTCTGTCAAACTGCAGGAGTAAATGGGAGAAATGATATGGTGGAACAGCGATTGGCTTAAATTATAAACCACAGTGGGATGCATCAATGGAATATAAGACCTCTTGTCCTTACAAAGGGAACTATATTCCTCACTGAGGCACTGAGCCATGGAGAATCCTTTTCTGTAAGCAAAGCTGATCTCTCGTGTTTCTGCACTCATACCAGAATGTAGCATTTCACTTTCCAAACCAGAATTAGAAACTGAAAGGAATAGGTTTTCGGTGCATTCATGTTAGTTAGTCAGCATCTTGTGCCTATGTTATTTGCTACACTTATGGTGTTGACATTTTTTATCATGTACTGTTACGGCAATTGCATATAACTCCATATAACATATGGAATGCCATATTTATGTAAAAAGTAACTATACATGTCAGGTTGACATGGAAAGTTGTAGCTTAAATTAAAAATATGTTCTGATACTTAGCTACATATTCTAAATTTCCTGTTTATGATACATTTTAACATATTAAAATACAAATTAGAAAGTGAAACAGTTCCATTGTATGCAAATATTTCCATAAACGTCTCACCAGAACGGAATCTAATTCTGTCATTAAAATAACTGATCTAACAAAAGGTAACATTGCACAACATAAAAGGAAGTTGAGAAGGAAATATGAGCATCACTAAAATATTTGGGTTTGATACTTGGAACTACTAATGCCATACTAATGAACCACATCACTGAAACAAAATACTAATGGCAAAATAGTAAGGGAAAAAAGGTAGTGAAGTAAACAAAATTGACAAAATTAAAGTGCTTCAAAAAACACAAGACAAAAATTATAAAGAAAGAAGTAATCTTGCATACAGAAAGCCAGGTCTGCAGTTATTTCTGTGCCTGACCCTAATCTGCCAAAGCCTCATTCTTATTTTGTATTGTGATCGTAGAAGAAGCGAAGAAGTAAAAGCTGAAAGTGTGAGGAATTTTCTTCTACACATCTTTATTTCTAAACCTGAATGGACACTTGACATGCTGGCAGATCGGATCTTTACACAAACCAAGTGTCTGCCAGGACCTGAAAGACATAAAGCGACCAATGTTTGAAAGATCTTTCAAAGCCAGAGTTAGGGTCATTCAAGTTAAAGGAAGCATATATCACCTTCTGATGCGGTTAAGACTATCAGTTCAAATAATCTTGAGTTTTAGAGAAAACTGTATAAATTCTATATTATTTTGTACCTAGTGATCTCAAGGACAGTTTTGAAGTTGTCTAAAAAATGTTCTTTGCTACATTCACTGGAAAAAGAACATTAAATTCTAAAATTCTGCAACTCTTCATCAGCTGGAGAGCAAAATCACTTCCTCAGGTTCTGTCTATATGTCTCCCAGTGAAACACTAAAATTCTGGATTACACCAAGGAAATTGCTTTAGCACCATGTTTCACAGAGGATAGATGGGACTTGATATTAATGCTGTGTGCTATCAAAACAATGAAACTGGCTCCTTGTCAGAAACACAAGAGGAAATATACACTGTAATAAAGAAAATTTCTTTGCAGAGAATTTATTTCTTTACTCCTAAGAATACTTCCATCCACACTCCACTTCCCTTCCTCTAACAGATCACACTAGCCATAAGATCACCTGATTAACAAGACCACATTATTCATGACTAAAACCTACTGGAGCCTGTATTCTAAGGGTTCTCCTTAGAATTCAGTTAAAGTTCTTTCCCTGAGCAGGCTATAATGTAGTTTGGGTGGGGTACCACTCTTCATTTTTTGAGTTTATACAAAAGGCTCAGACTGGAGCTGAGCATGTGGGAGAAAGGTAAAGAGGAGCACAAGCCTGACTGAACCCTGTTGGTTAAACAACCCATAGGGAGATTTATGGTTTCCACACCCTGCTCCTAGAACACCAACTTCTTTATTATTTAAATTAAAGAGCAAGACTGTAAATACAGAAACAGTCTTGGAAGTCTGAACTGGAACCCAAGATTCATCCAGTCTACAGGTCTTCAGTCCTTTGTTTGATAAATGTTTGACAGTTCTTCCATATAACCGCACATTTTTTTGGAGACGAATAATGTCTTGCTGTTTAAATGCTTAGATTCTTTATTGTTTCTGGCTTTGTGACAATGACATGTTTCTTGTTCGTTTTATCTTCTCACTGGGTTTGAATTGCTACCATGCCTCTCTAATCCAAGGCTGCAGCTTTTAGTAATGCTGCAGTTCCATTACCAACAACTATAATTGGAATTATGTCTTTATCTTTTTAATGGTGTTGTTTTTCTTCCCTGATACTCCTGCAAATCAATATTAATGAGAATATTTAAATCTACAAAATCTGCACTTAGTCTATTTGAGGTATTAGATGAAGCTTGCAAAGCTGCTCTCTTATTCAGTTTCTCCTCCCAACCTAGTCAAGTTAAAACCATAAAAAAGTGTCAGATTTGTGATTTATTCTTAAAGCTTTTAGCTTTAATAGCCCAGTCCTGTATGTTAAATTATAGTTTTTTGTGAAGTAGTGAATATATATGCTCTTGACGTGCATAGGAAATAAATGCACTATTTGAGTGAATGGCAGATTCTTAGATAGAGTAAGAGAAGGGACGAAAGGTGGAAAATATTTTTAACAAGTACTTTTACAGGGCTTTCCCCTCTACCTTTAATGTCTCCCTTCTTTCTGTGGAAAAAAAAAAAAAAAGCCAAAAAAAAAAGCCTAAGAATTCAAAAAGTAAACCCTGGGTTTTCCAAAGCCTCTTTTTCATCTTTCTGTTCCCTTTTCCTTTCTCCAGGAAATACATTCATCCATTAAACATACAGGTGGGAAATTACTGAAATATATTTCGAAAGCAAGCAGTTTGTTATTTGAAAGGAATCTTGTCCAGCAAGTTTTTCTGGGCGAGCTATTCAATACACATGTAGTACTGTCTTTGTTGCATTTAGTGATGCAGAGGTTGCCACAGAAAATGCTATGATTGGAAAAATACTTCTCTCATCTGAGAAACATCTTTGTTTTTTGGAGGAAATTTGTACTATGCTTATTTAAGCAGCACTTCCCATTAATGTTTTAAGTCTGTCTTCATGAATCTTTTATCCATTTGCAGCTAATTCTTATTTGTTATTTATTTATGAAATAAATAATACACAAAGGCCCCACTAAAAATTGGGATTTCGTATACACTTAATAGAAGAGAAATTCAAATCCCAAAATGATATGAAAATGATAGGACCAATTCTCCAAAACATCATGTGCACTATATTCAACCAGGTATTTGCTTCCCTTAGGTTGAGGGGAGTGGTTTATGTGCAATGTTGACCACAGCCAAAATCTTTGAAGAATCCAGACTTCATTTAAGAGTTAGAATCAAAAAGAAGGTGCTGTGCAATGGCCTATAATCTGAGGCTGACATTTTTGGCTATACTTAAACTAGCCATCATTACTCTGCCCCTTCCAAATGTTACGTTTCCTTTCAACTTAGTATAGAGATTGTGTTACAGCATGGCAAGGAGACTTAAGGAGCTAAACAAGGAGATGATTATTCTATTTTTCGTGCTCCATCCCTTCATCAAATGGTCAGAAGATCACAAGAATTTGCACAGGAGAGCAGCAGGGGTTTATGGCCAAGAGTGAGAGGTAGCCAGCTAATTTCAGCAGTAGGTCTAGCTGTCAGATCGGATTAGTTGTGACATGAATTTGAACATGAAGTACTGAAGGCTATCAAAGTACTGAAAATCTTGACACAGAGGTTGACCAGGCAGGTCACAAGAGAAGGATCCAATGACACATCCTCAACTGACTTTGTCCAGTTCCTAAGGAACATCTGGGATGTGTTTTAAGGCAGTGCTTACAAAGGCTAATGTTAATTCAGAGGAATTTATCTCTCAAGGATTCTTCTACACATACTGGAAAGTTTCTATTCTCTAGAAACACATTTGGAACAACTAAAGTAAGTTTCTGACTGGACTTTCTCTGCATCAATTTCTATTGATATGTATGATTAGCCTGATTTAGCTAATCCAGAGTAGAGCAAGAAGAACAAAGAATGCTAATACTGGTAGCGAGCGCATGGAAAGGTTTGAGCCATAGCAAGAGAAAAGCAAATACTTAGAGAAAAGCAACTCAGAATACCAAGAGATTCAAAGCTAAAGAAAAAGTACATTAAAAGCGGAAAAGAGGATTTGCAGCAAGTATATTGAAGGGAAGCCTTAAACCAGAGAAGAATGAGAAAGATTCTGTACACCTGGGAACTATTGATCAAAAATAATTTCCAACATATGAAGAAACTAAGGACTCATAATGCCTGTAAGTTTTCTTGCTTTTCCTGACGTCACTACAAAGTTATTTTGTAAGCAAAACCAGGCATGCCCAAATAACCTTTATGCGCAGCGATGCATTCATCACATGGGTTGGAAGATGTAACCTGTACCTTTCTCCTCACCTCCTCTGAGCATTTGAGGGAACATTCAGGAAAACTGAAGATGTTTTAGAGATCTCATTAGTATAGTATCCTAACTTCTTGCTAATCCCAGTAAGCCAAGGACATGTGAGTTTCTGTGCTATGTGAGTTTTGCAAAGTATTCAGTAAGAGAAACCCAAGCATATTTATGACACTTGTCTTCCCCCAATGCCTGGTTTCTAGGTAACACAGTTTATAACTCAGAAGAGCAGTAAAAATGGAGCTAGTTTCAGTATGAAATCTCTTGCTTGTTTGCTTTCTCCAAACAGTTGCAAGGACAGGATATGACAGAACATTCTTCGGCCTCCTCTCCTTCATGCACGATCTCCTAAATGATGGACAGATACAGTGCAATGGAGACATCCAGGGCATATCCATGGAGAATAGACTACTCTTCACCTTTGAGGTTAGCTGCAGGAATTATAATCTAGGTCTTGGATTTTATTTAGTTAGCTAGTTTTTAGGAATGCCAATTGGTACAAATGTTACTTTTCCTTTTATTTCAAAGAGCATATTATAGTTTTGAATTCCAATTGAAAGTATACAGTTTACATTTAGAGTATTTTCTATTCACCCCTGTCCTACTGACAGTCTTTTTTCTATTAGAGTCTTAAGTGCATCATTGCATTTAACTGCTGCTGTTTGTTACAGATAGTAGGGCCTGGAAAGAATGGTTGTATACAGGTAGCAGAGGATAAAGTATATAATTGGTTTAGTTCCTGAAACTTAAAGGTTAGTAAACGTGCTTTCTGTTCTCTTGGAGGCTGTAGAAAATGTTTCATTTTATTTCAGTGGTTCAGTAACAGTACCTATCACTTCTATTTTTATTTATCAATATATCACAAAGTGACAAGATTTCTTACGTTGCAGGTCATGCAGAATGTATCAAAAAAGTACAATGACAGCAAATAAAGCTCTGCTTCCCTAGAAGACTATGAAAACTGTGCATTCATTTGTCCAGGTAAGGTTAAAAAAAAATGGATAGAAATCCTTGGGTTTGTAAAATCCTAAATATTTCCAACTATTCTGTAGGGGGCAGCAGAATCTAAACAAGATAAATATTAAACTTGCGACATAGTGGGGAACAGAAACACTGAATTACCTGCTTTTCACTGTATGTAGGTAAGTAGCAATGTACCTTAATTGCTAAAATTAGCAACATTCCCTAATTATTGTTCTTTACATTAACAAACACAGGTTGTGTGCATTGCTTTTTATCTAGTCTCTTATTTTATATACAAAACTACTGATGCTGAACAAAAACAGTGAGATAAAATTAACACACAAATAGTTTTTTCCTCCCTTTGGGCAGAAAAAAATGCAATTTACAAGGAAAATACAATTATATATAAATATTTATGAAACCAAAAAAGTCAAACAACATGAGTGGGTTTTTGTATATGTGTGAGGTAGCAAAAATAATACCAAGTTAGAGTATTGGATTAATTATTAACATTTTCACTGCATCCCAATGGAGAACTTATTCTGGAAAAGAAACATTTTGCTATTTGTTGTTTTCCATAACTAATTTTTAAGTGGCAAGATAGAGCATGAGTAAAAGAAATTTAGTTTTAATTAACAAATAATACAGATCAGTTCTACTTTTTCTGTCATGAAAATAGTGGAATTAAAGGTACAAGACAAAAACTTGTCCTTCTTTTCCCCCACCCTGCACAGTAAGGTTTTGGTAGAAAGAAATTAAGAAAGCAAAGAGAATAAATTATCTTCTTCATTATTCAGTGGGGAGAATACACTCTGGTCATAGGTTTAAATCATATGACTCTAAGTAAAGGGTAACATTTTTCATTTAATGAGACATCTAGATCAACTCTATTTAATCATGTGACCTGAAAACTGTAGAATACATTATCTTTCAAACTTACAGCAGTGAGTCTTTGACAAAATATTTTGACTGTGTAGCTGAAGATAATTAGGTGTTAGAAGTATTTGCAGCTCATATACTTCTGTTTTAGTCTTAATACACTGCTTTGCAGAGTTTTTTGCCAAAGAATGTATTAGACTTTCATTGTTTGAGTTTTCTGGGTTTTATTTATTTCTGTATCACTGAGTTTATGAGACACTTCTGAAAATCCTAATGAGAAGTTGATAAAATTATAAAAACTACCACAATTTAAAAACAACAGCAGCAACAACAAATTTGTACATAGTACAATGTCATCAAGGTGACATAGTACAGCTAAAGACAGTTTACTGACACTTTTTCAAGCGTACGGATCAGTGTAGATTTCAGCACTGCAACATAGAACAAACATCACACTTAATCATAAATTAAAACAAAGATGTTAAGTAGTATCTACCTACAAAATGACAAACAATGGTAATCATGCAATGGGAGGCAGCTATAAATATTTATATCTCAAGTGGCTGACACTGAGATGACTGCTAAACTGCCTTCCTCCACTTATTGAAATATGAAATTATTTCATTGAAGCCAAAAGGCTTTCTTTCTCTCATACTGCTGAGGTTTGAAATAAAATATTAAGCTGCTTTACATTGCAATCATTTTATAATCTAAGGCAGTGATAGTAAACTTCAGAACATTTGTAGAGTCTGCGAGCATAATCATCACAGCAGATTTCAGTTTCACTCAAAGAACAGGTATTTATCCAGCCAGAAATGAACTTTGAAAGGAATTAATAGAATGAAATGATTTCCACAGAGCAAAGATAGCATTTTCTCCCTCCATATCTTTCATTAGATCAGGCAGACATAGCCACAGTAGGCCCAAAGGGGTTTTCAGTGGGTATTTGGTGTGGGCAGAGTGGAACACCAAGCCCCTGGAGCCCTCTCTTCATTAGTGAGAACAGATACAAATTTTTCTTCTCATTCCCAAAATGTCATATTCCCTGAACTGTCTATCAAATGTATATGTAAGTACTTTATTAAAGGACAAATCCGTGTCTTAGAGAAAATTATAATTCTGAAGTGTTACCAAGCTTTCCAGTACATAAAAATCTGAATTATATTTAAATTTTTAAATTACTGCATTAGGTACCCAGGAATGCTTATTAAAAAAAAAAAAAAAAAAAGTGTTCTTTATTTACATGGAGCATAAATGTTTCTATTCAGAAATTAAAATCAAGACGAATAAGTAAATGGGACAAATTAGACTTTCCTAATCTCTAAAATTATTTCATTTTTATTCCTTTTCCCCCAGTAGATCTTGGAGATTGCTGAAGGACTGGACGCCCTATTTCAAAAAACTTGAAGCCTGGGTAGAAAGATGATGATGATGATGATGATGTTTCTACTACCAGCTTTTTTCCTTTGGACTTGAAAAGTTTCCTTCTTTTGTCTGGTATGTCAATCCTGGTAAAACCTGATCTAAGAAAAATATAACTTTTGCAGTTTGTATATTTTAAAGACTGAAAGGGGTTAAATGGGCATCATCACTGATTTCCTGCTAAATATATTTTATAATCAAATTAGCAGAAGGTTACTATAATAGATTGGCTTCCCCAGTTAAGAACTTGTACTGTGCACACAGGAAATGTTCTTCTGGTCACCAAACTTCCTCATCTTCTAAGAATCACAAAAATTGATAAAAATAATAATAAACTGTTCTTCAACACAAAATCAGTTATCCCTGGTCAAACTTAGCTCAATAAACTATTTCCAGTGCTATGTAATAGTAGAATGGTGGTAGAAAAAGAACTAGTCTCTCAAAGGGTATGTGTCAGCCAAAAGCATTTGAAGGTTTTCAAATAATTTTTGGTTTATAAATTACTTACAAACAGTTCATGGAGTATAGCCAGCCTGGCATGATTAGTCGTATTCAGTATTGCCAATACATGAGATTAAAAATTGCATTTTTTCTAATAGTCTCTCTATGTTTCATGTTTGTTTGTTTGTTTAGAAGATCTCCTTCATGTAGCAATAAAGGCAAAATATGTATCTCTATGATTTTTATTTTTCTGAAACAAGTATATTTGTAGCACGAAGTCTACTGACCTTAAGATCATTAAATAACTCTTCCTTCTCTTGTGCTGTGCTCCAGGAAATGAGTCAAATGCTCAAACCTCACCATGTGTCCCTGTTTAGCTGCTCTTGTACTTTAAGCTAAGCACATGCTTATCTGCCTCACTGCATCAGGGGCAAAGTGCTTAGCTCTAAGCAACTGCTGACATCCTTTGTATGTAACATAGCACTGAAGCACACAGTATTCTGTTGGACTGGACTTCAAACTCTCAAAACAAATAAGAAAGAACAATTTGTTAAATAATTTTAATTGTCCATGAGTGTGATCCTACATTTGATACATAGTTGTACAGTATTTTATATGCAGTATTCTTTCTGATATAATACTGAACAGAACATCTGTCTGTTGGTCAGAACATCTGTTTCAACAGATATTATGGGCTGTTAAAAATGTGCCAAGATATTTGGGAAATGTAAACAGAGGATAAAAATGTATAGAAAGTTAAAAAAGCAAATATATGTAGGGGTTTTAAAATTATTATTCATCAATCTTGAGAGTACATAGGAGGTATTAGGGAGTTCTTCCACTTGGGTTTTAAAATTAAATCATTAGAAATGATATGGAAATATCAACAGTGCCAGAGAAGAAGGGGTGTATCAGTGACTTCAGAACAAAGCTGAATAAACCTCACTGAAGATATCTTTCTGCCTCTGGAATAAAATATGGTTGCATTAAGTATTCGAATATTCTTTCTATGTCCAACCCTCTTTCATTTACTTTCTTCCTTTTCTATCTGTACTGAAGGTTCATAGAGTCATAGAAATACAAGCCTGAAAGATAGGACTAAAAATGAGCCAACCACATTTGAGAAGGGCAGGAACAACACATGACATTGCTGTCATTCTTTCCTTTTTTCAGCCTTTGAAGTCATATTTGGAATAAATGTAAATAAATGAAGAAAATGTTAAGATAGAAATGGATGTCAAGTTGGATTGCAATTGTACACACATAAGGTCCTTTACAAGTAGAACGTGATTTTCAAAACAATAACATTTCATTTTTTAACTGTCTATTGGCCTGATTCAACATCAAGTCAAGGAGAACTTGAAGTGCTGAAAAGGAGTATTTTATTTCCTTATTCACATATGCATTTTTATTCAGAGAAGTAGCGACCTTATGCCTCTTTTTTTCTGCTGCATCTTTCACTTAATTAAAAAGGTTGCAAGGTGGTTCCCTACTGATCCAGAGTTACCTTGCAGGTATGTTTTTGCACAGGGATTGTTGATACTATTAATGTTCTTCTGTCTGCACAGGACTAAAATACAACAGAAGGAACACAAATGAGATACATGGGTTCCATGAGAGCCATATTCATCTCCCTTAAGAGGTATAATTTGAGCACTACTGCCTTAGTACATCGTTATCTGAGGCCATAAGTTTTCTGTATCTTGTTAGAAGGCCAGAGCATGCATTAAACAGTGTTCTGCTTTGTATTTTCACTACAGTATGCACATTCTTGAAATAGAAATTCTTGACCTAGAAACAGAAAAAAAAAGAAAAGAAATAAAACTAGTTACATATATTTAATACTTTTTGAATTTTGAATTGATTTACTTGGTTTTTGCCAGGGAAGGACTTCATTGTGAATTTCTAACATTGGTTGGGAGGACTTGTTTCCAAACTAGGTACAAAATGCAACAAAGAGGAGAAACCACTTTTGTTTAGCCTGCACATAAAGTGTCAGCATAAGGACATGTTCACAGTGACATTTTCTTCCAGATTTCCAAAAGAATTTGCTTTAAAGAAATATATTGGTGATTTTAGAACGCAAGATGCTGTATATGAATTTAAGCTCATGTCTTTTTTAAAACACTGTCTTACTTCCCTGAGAAATAGCAGATATTTACAGATGGTTTTGAAAGAAAGGATAAGATTATTAAACTAAACTTATCTAAGTATATTTTACCTATCTTCACTTTGTATAGCTCCCAGATATATACATGACAGATTAAACTATGCATATATAGTATATTTAGGCAAAATTGGCCTGTTTTCCAAAGAGAAAAATCTAATTTAAGATATAGACATAAAATCAGCTTTGATGGTTTAAAACAAGCCTCTAACTAGCCTAGTGTGCTGTCTCCACCACTGGTCAAAAGTAAAGGTGTATGGAAGGATAGCAATAAGATAAATCTGTATTATATTCCCTCTAAGTAATTCTCCCAGTCTTTTTTTTTTTTTTTCAGTTCAGGGGATTTTCTGAGTCTCTGAAGTTTATCTGCTAAACATCAGTCAATTTGTCTTCCAAATATGTCTCCCATCAAACCTATATAAACTCACATCCACAGAATTCTTTGGCAAGGAGTTCCACAGTTCTGTTACCTGTTGAGTGAAGAACCATAGCCTTTGTTTTGAAGCTGAAGTTAAAACTAAGCTATTAAGTTCATGTTTTGGACACTAGCTCTGTTGAGAAAGAGTGAATAGTCAGTCCCAGTCTGTCTTCTCAAGGTCATTGATGATTTTATATACCTCTATGATATCTTCCCTTTCCATTTCTTTTCCAGACTGAGCCCCACCATTCTCAATCATTGTTCATAAAGAGAGCAATACATTCTTTTGATGATCCTTTTTTCTTTCTCTGATTTCACTTCCAGGTTCTCGTATATTTTTTACGTGACAGAACCAGCATGGTATACAGGCGTCATGGAATGAGTGAGTCTTGAATTTGCCATCATGTTTTCAGTTTAGTTCTCAATTTCTTTCTTAGTGCTGCCTACTATTTTTTATTCTTTTGATTGTTACTGGATACTGCCAAGCCCACCCTATTTCCATTGAGCTATCTGTAGTAACACTAGTACCTTACTTCTGAATTGAAACAATCGGCTCAGAGCTCATCACATTGGTAAATGACTGAATATTTTTCTTTGACTGAAATAAACATTCTCTCAAAAAATTTATTTTTAAGCCAATGTGTTTAGCAGGTGCAGGATTTTTTTTCTTGCAGTTTTGAATCTCAGGCAGGCCATATGCTGTAAAAAGTAATTGTTTTGTTCTGTTGTTTACATTGATACAAAATGTATTTTTATATATATATATAGCTGTACATGTATACTTGTATACATAGTATACACGTAATTTCTTCCACCTGAAGCAGAGTTGTAGCTGCAAATAGTTTCAAAGAAATTATGGAAATATGCGGTAAATGGGACTGTATTACAACCCTGTTTCCTCAAAATGGAAATGTGCAATTTTTGCACCCTCCTTGTGGGTAAGGAGACCACCCTTCCAAATTCTGTGTCCACCCATTGACACAGCATGTATGTTGGAGAGGGGATGGCACATGACAGGGACTAAGCACCTTTCTGGAGCCTGGGGATGTGTTCTTGAGAGATTCCCCCACTCTGGGTGGCAGGTTGGGTGACAGGCAGGTGCTTTGTGGCTTTGCAGATGAAGGGGGCACGGCAGGAACGTGTATCACAGCCAGCATTGGACTTGTGTGCTGGGCAGGAGTCAAGAGTGGCTGGGGAAGGCTATTGCCGGGTATCAGAGTGGTCAGAGTCCCTCCTGACGTGACTTGGGGCTTTTCTTTCACAGTCAGTCCCTCTCTGCCCCACAGCATGTCCTGCTTCACTCTAAGCCTCCCCCCTTGCATCAGGGCTTTGCACTTCACAGTAAACACAACAGTGATGGAGGGTAGTGAGCCCTCCCAAACACCCTACCCGACCAGCACCATGTGAGGGACAGACAAGACCATCATTCAGGTTCGTGGGGAGATTTCAGCACACAGAGTCTGTGGTTGTTCCTGTCCATGCCAACACAGCCTCCCGCATTGCCCCCCCGACCATTAATTCACCACTGCCAGTCCTGCTCCCTCCTCCCCTTGGCCTACAAACTCCTCCATAACAATGTGCTTATTCTTAGTCATTCTAACTTTTATTCTGCACATCTCGATTTATTGCTCAATAAGCAAAACCACTTCCACACCCATGAGGGTTAATTTTCTTGCTAAACTTGATATCTATTTTTCAGGTAAGTAGGATCAAGGTCTTCCAGGCAAAGGAAAATCTAGAAAACAGAATCCCTTCTTTTTGGATGTTACTAACCACTTGTTTTCCATAACTTAATCAAAGGAAGCAATCTGAGACAGCCTCAGGCGGACAATTTACACAAGGTAAGAAACCAGTTTAACATTTACGTTTCCTTGAATAAATACAGTGAAATTCTTCACTGTATGAGAAGTGTGATTTTGAGAACCTTGTCTGTGGCATTGTTGGCTGACAAGCACCACATTACTTAGGTGGCTAGTCTTGGTGAACCTCATTTGTGAACACTTAATTCATGCAAGATAAATGTAGCTCAAGTAGTCAATTCAATTTTGTCTCAATTTCTCATGTGTAAATGCACATTCTGTGTCACACAGGGACATTTCAGGGGTTGGACGAGATGACCTTTAAAGGTCCCTTCAAACCCAAATGACTTTATGATTCTATGATTTGCATTAAAATGATTAGGTGCTCTGATACGACAGTAACAAGTGATCTACAAACACCTTAGACAGAAAACAGATACCTTGCTTAAAAAATAAAGCCTTCTCCCCTATCTATTATTTTCTGAATTTCAAAATCTATGAAAATATTTTTTTGGTTTTTTACTGATATTTCAGTAGTTACATGAATTGGATCTCTCCACACCTCTGGACCTGTGAGAAAAACATGAAATGTGGTACATAAATGATGTTACTCTATTTCCTTTAATGTTTCAATAATGCCTAGCTTCTTTGACTTGTTTTTTTTGGGGGGGGAAGTGTTTGCTTTTTTTCTGGTGCTCGAACATGAATACTACATATTCTTTAGTTACATAAATATGCATAAATGATGATGTGGTGACATAAAAGTAATTCTGAATAACATAGAGTTATGAGCAAGTGGAAAAATGAGCAAGTGGAAAGAATGGATAATCTTTACTAAACTTAACTGGCTAAATCTGCACTGAGTTTACATAAGGACAAATAATGTAACATTTATAAATATCAACAGAACATCTTGATTATTGATATATTTTTTTAAAAGCATGTGCAATTATCAAGCAGAACTTTCAAGCAAGTAGAATATACAAGTCAGACATATTTTCTTTTGTCTTCCTTTTGCTGAATCTTTTCCTATGTCTTGTGTATATTCCATTTATCAGCTCACTCTTGCTCTATTCAATTATCATCACATAACTTGAGCTGCAAAAATGCTGCCAGACGTTTTCTTCAAATATTTGTTTAAATTTTTAATTGATTATCTTTTTTACTGTGAACTGGGATTACATGAATATTTGATAAAGTTGCAAGAGGAATATTCTCCCAGAGTCACAATTTGAAAAAATATTTAGCTATATTCATAGAAAACAATTTTTAATTGATTAACATGAATATTTACATCCTACGTCTGTTTTTTTTTTAATATGTCATCAAGTAACAGAGACTTTTGATGTGATTTATGTGTTCAGTTAAAGAAATTCAGCTTTTCATCTTGACGGATCATTAAAACTACTAAATAAACTTCAAGCAAAGGTTAATGGTTTTATTATTAAATATAATAAAATACAGTTGTCCTTATGATTGGAAAGTTTCCATTGTATTATTTTACTGCAATTTAAGTATATTCTTTTGTAATCCATCACAGATACAGAAAACAAACTGCTGCCTTCCTCTTTGCCGCAGTTTTTCATGTATTAGAAGACTGTGATGGTGTGTCCAGAATCTTTTCTAAACTAAACAACCCAAATTCATGTAATCTTTTCCAGTGCACATTCCCCTAGATTTCTACTCATATGTATATATACATATACATTATAAATAACAGCAATAAAATAATATGTATAAAATTAAAGGATACCTTTGATTCCTATACTATGACACTAAAAACTGTAGTTGCCATATTTTAGCTAGAAAGGAGTGGCAGGAAATCCTTTAATATTAAAAAGCCAGAAATATTAAATTATTAGTTAAAAATTAATTACATGGACTCTTTAGAATAATTTTATTAAGCACATGCTCATGTAAATAATACTGTTTCAAATGATGAGCAATTTTCTTGTAGTTGTACAGCAAAAGAAATGGGATCTTGAATGCTTCTCAAAACTCCTCACAATCTCACTGTCACCTTTATTCCTTTTGGCTACCTGAGCAAGTCAAAAGATAAACAAAGTTAACTAAATTTGATTAATGTCATAGTTATTTACTATATTTGCTGCCAGAATTCTCACCCACCAGTTGTTTAACATTAAGTCTTGATTTACTGTAAGGACGAATCCTGAATTGGCTACTGTTTATGGGGAAACAGGAATGCTGAAAACACCCCTCCTGCCGAGTCCTGCTGGCCAAGACAAAAATCAAGAGGGAAATCAGAGGCTGCACAGCTGAGCCCATGATATTACTTGTCTGAAAAAGAGCATTTCATGGACCTGTTTATGTTGGCAGTTGCTTAATGGCTGATAATCTTGCCAGATCCTTTATCTTGAAAAATCTTAATTTGGGAAACAGGGCATTGAGTGGAAGCAAAGTAATTTCCCATTTCTAGCTCTAAGGTGGGATTTGGTAAAGTGTTATAAATAAACTGAGCTACTTCTTGCATATCACTTGTGAGATACTTCTTATATGCCATATTTTGTCCTAACATGACTTGCCAAGACAGCTTAACATGGAAGAACTTCTAATGATCCACTGTTAATCCAATATTTAGCCTAGCATGACGGAACATGTATTTGAAAATCAAATACTATTAAAATAAAGCAAATCTTCAATATTCACAGTCATCTATAATTTCCCTTTGACTAGAAATATTTTGTTGGTTGTACAGCTGATGCCATGCAAAATAGACAGGCTGTGTTCTTTGGTAAGGAAATAGAGGTTCAAAATAGATTGTTTTACTTATGTCCTTTAAAAGATCCTTTAGCATATTACCTTGCTGTATCCCTGGATAAATAAATAAATAAACAAACCCTCTATCTATTCCTTAAATGCACTGTTTTCATTATTATATTTTCCCAGTTTGAAATAATATCTGGAGATTTCAATTCACTCATTCCAAGTGAAATGTCTTTGAGGGCGGTATCTGATAGAGGCACATCTGACTTGTATATTTATGTTACACTTGGATGCATTCCTTGTATATTCCAGCGAAGAATGGAGTTGCAGCTGTTGCAGCTTGAAATCTTGTAAATAAATTGTGTGGTGTGAACCACCTAGCACATCTTCCTTTGCCAAAGGAACAGCTTATTGTACTACCACAAATAGATCAAGCATCTCTGGAGAGGACATAGGTCTTCCTAAATGCTTGGAAAGCTTTTTTTCTCACTCTCTGCCTTACTTCTTCCCACTGCCAGCAATATATTTTGCACAGAAAAACCCCAACAACCAAAACCAAAACCAACTGGATAACTAAACTCTACAGTAACTCCAGGCTTTCGCAGATTGCACTTCTGCTGTGTTTGTTTTGAGTATTGTAACTATTAGGGAATGCAGCAGAGATATATTTCTGTGTGATTTATGCCTAATGTTCTGATATTCATTTGAGGCGCACTTTAAAGTTCTTCTTTAGGGCCATATTCTTAATGATTTCAAGAGCCACAAGTTCTAGTAACCAAACCTTTATTACGTAAGCATGCACAATAGAGTATGTAGGGCATACTTAATACAAAAATAAAAAACAGTGACAAGACACGTTTTTTAATTTATTTTGCTTCTGGGAGTGCATATTTATTTTAAAAGCATTAAAAATAGCAACTGGCAAGTAAAAACAACATAGGAAAAGTGAACATAGCACCTTAGGACATAGATATATTTTCTATTAAAATTCAAAAGTGTAAAAAAAAATTCTGCCCTAAGTCAGATCAGTTTTCATTTAAGTCAATAGACATTATGAGTAAAGATCTAAGGCAGAATTTTCTTCTAAATTTGTCTCTGTCCTACCAAGACCCAGTGAAACATGAGAGGTATTCACATCAGGATGATCAAAACAAGTACCCCAGGACCTAGAATTAGTCATCGTTACTCCCCATCACAAACTACTTTTCCTTAGGGTTAGCCTAATACATTATATATAATACATAGCTCACAGAACTGACAATGACCTACATAATCAATCATTACTCTTTCCATTTTTTTTTTATCTTGCTCACACAAGGAAGTAAGAAGGTTTTGCTTTCTCCTGGCTTTATAAAAAGATCACAGAAAAGATCCATGGAAGACTCCTGCTTACTTCAGCTAGAGATGAATTGGCTCTGGATGAGCAGTATATGACACCAGAATAGCTTAATGCTGCACTAAAAGACACAACTGTGGGCCGCTGAGCTTGGTGTTGCTTCCGTGCCAGGATCATTCCCAATTTAGGCCTGCTGGCAACCATCCCCAATGCAGCAGACATGGAAGGGCAGAGGCAGGGTGTTGGAATGTTTCCCAAGGAGTCCCTTTGGGCTGAAAACATCCACTTGAATCAGAGTAGCTCCAGAGAGCTCAGCCCAACTGGAGGAAGCAGGGAGTGGGTGGGTGGGCAGAAGAAAGAACAGGGGAAAAGCTGTGAACAGAGCTAACTGCTTCTACTGCTTCCATGGGCAGGAGATATATTGGATGGTGTACTTTTTGTAGTGTGTGTATGTGAAATTGTTAACTCCTGCTACAAACAAAAACTATACAGTTTTTAATTTGATTTGATTGATAAACCTCAATTTATGCGTACATACTTTGTTTATTCTGTGGGCTTATGGTATGGAATTCCCCATTCCAAGATGGTTTTGTCTGCTTCTAACTTTTTTGGTAAGTATTTCTCTATACCTCTGTTCAAATCTTCAGTCCTGGAGAACTGAATTCTATTCATACTATTCATAGATGCTGCCTCCATTCAAATTTTCGGAAAAATAAAGTTCATGCCTGTGAACCAGATTAAATTTTTAAAAATATAACCTGTGTTCAAAAAAGGGAAAAATGTTTCATGTACTTTAGAAAAAATACTTGAAAACTTCTTAATAATTTACTTTTCCTATTTCCTCTTATTCTGAATAATCTGCCTGATTGATACAATTATATTCTGTTCAAGAAAACTACAGCTTGCATTTGCATTTGCTCAGTAGAGACTTATTTTTTTTGCACTCTCATATTCCGGATGACAGATGCAATAGGTGGATGGGAGTTTTCTCAAAACTGGTATTTCTGTTGCTTTGGTCTGTAGGGTATCATATAGGAAAATCAAAACTTTGGATTTGCAGTTTTAAACATTCCCCTGTGGCCCATCAGCACTATGACTGTGATGCGAAGGTAACAAAATAAAGCCTTTGGTATATGGAGAGAATTAATACATAGAACCAGAGGCCTCAGAGAGAGGTAGGGTGCGATTCAGTGGGAGAATTTGAAATGAGAAAAAGGATTTTAGTTCTAATATGAAACTTTAGTAAGGAAGCTAAGCCTGAAACAAGGATAGGGGATAGAAAAAGGAATCACTCAGGGTGAGATGAAAGAGAAGCAAAATGTTTGTTTAGATAAAATACGGCTCTGGCTAGTGAGGTTCAGTGTTCCTGTCAGCATATTGGCTAATATTGTGTGTCTATTCTAACTTGTCCACACAGAGAAATAAAACCTACTAGTGATATCAATTAGTTCATTAGCTTAAATGCCACAGGTATGTATTATGGGTCTACAGATTTAAATCATTCATATGATCTATGCAATCATTAGCATTGATGCACTGTGTGCCATGAATCTAAACTCCTGGGGTTTACAGTTTGTTCTTTAAAAGATTAGAAAATAAGGGATAAATAATCTATGTTTCAAAGTGTTCCCATATTAAATAGCTGTCATATTTCATTGCATGCCAGTGTTACTGGATCCTTATTTAGGTCCATTGTATACGTTTCAGGATACAGAATATAACTATAGTGATTTTTTTTTCTTCTTTTATGCAACAGAACCCATTGTTATTTGAAACAGTGTGCTCTTTCAACAGTGATGAAGGAAATGAAGGAGCTTAATATCTCTAAGACCCCTCCCCTGCAAAAGCTGGATGCTATACTAGTATCCTGGAGAACAGGACACTAACTGCCGTGAATTTCCTGTGAAATGCTGAACAGGACTCTCAAGCCTGACTTTTGCTTTCCCTCCTTCCTCTCATACACACACACATACACAGGGACATTATTTTCCTGTTCTCTCACAGTTACATGAGGCAGGCAGGCAGATGCAAGCAGAATTGCTCAGGGAATGAAGGCAGTGAATCCAGGGAAGTGAAACCAAGGAGGCTGTGCCTTAAAAACCCTGTAACTAAGTGGCTGCCTATACCCTGATATAAATATTCAGCATTCAAAAATAAAATTGAAATAAATGATAGATGTGATCTGAATATAGATTACTATATAGAGCAGATTCGTTCTCTGAGCAGAATATGAAAATAATAAAAAACACCTCACATGCTTGTTAATAATTTTGAAATTCTCAAATATAGTAGTGGAGAACAATATAAGAGAGTCTGTGACTTCAGAAGAGAGTATTTTTGCTGTATAGAAGGTGAAGCTGTACACTTAATAAAAGGACAATGTGAAATCTGAACATCTTCCACTTAATAACACACTATTCATACAGACTACTGAAAGAGGGTTTGGTCCTGTGAAAAGAATAGCATGAGAAATGTGCAAATGATTATACAGGGAGTATTTTTCTGTGTAGAACTGATCACAATGTATGGAATCAGACTGGGTTACTAGAAAAATGGGTCTGTTTCTTACTTTTCTATTGGGAGTCTATCTTTTCTCTTTTGATACAAGAGTGAAATGTTGTAGCAAAACCCTGCATAAATTGCAGTCTTCTGTCTCTTCTCTCCTGCCTTTTCCTCCTTTCCCTTCCCTTTCCCTCCCCTCCCCTCCTCTCTTCTCATCTTCTCTCTTCTCTTCTTCTCTCCTTCCCTCTCCTCTCCTTCCCTCTTCTTTCATTGTAGTTATAAAAGTACTGATTGCATAAAAGGAATTTCTTAAATGGGAATAGATTTTAAAAATGCTTTATGGTCTTAGGTTGCTTATACTTTATTTTGTTTGAATAGAGGGAGAGCAGTAACAGGAGTGTTGGCTAGTCTAGCTTAAAGAGAAATACAATTATCCTCATCATGCTTTTGAAGATAAGTTGACTCAGAACTCTGTGTACCTACTTCTTGAGATATTGCGGGTTAATATATTAATTAACTCATACACAACTTACAAAGAAACCTATATTTCAGTCAGGTTTCCTAGAGGGAAGAACATTTCAAAGTTACTGTGTGATTATAAAACCTTGAAAGTTTAACACTCCTTAAAATCATTCCTGATATCTAAAGTGGGAGGAGTGCGGTTTTCATTACCCGTTCCTGAGAACTTCAGGAAGGTAGATTGGATCTGGTCTTCAGCTTTGTTATAGAGCTGCTGAAGAGCTGATTTAAAAGGAAACAAGCAGTAGATATTTATGTTTTATGTTTTTATTCACTGTCCTCAAATTATCTACCATGATGCTGTTTCAAAACTTTCTAAAAAAGCCCTTACAGAACACCCAAAGTACTGCTGATAGTACATAAATTTTCACCTAGGACAAATAAAGAAAGATCCTCAATGATTCTCTCAGGAAATTCTTTTGAGACTTTACATTGCATCCATTCTGCCCCCTTGCTTGAACTCTATCCATAATTTAAAAAAAAGGAAAAAAGACTTTAAAACAATTGCTTCACACATTTCAACACTTCCTTCACCTGTGGAGGATTTTAACAAGCAAGGTTGAATTAGAGATAAGTTTGTTATAATAAAGTGAACCAAGTTTTCTCACCTTTTATATGACTAGTTTTACTGACTTCAGCATCTCACATAATGATTTGTATTATGTAGTTGTTTAATCAGCACTGAGGTAAATGTGCTTGAATTTCTCAACCCACATTTTAGATTTGGGATTTGACATCCTGACAATGATTCAGATTAACTTGCACTTTTTAGGAAGAAGATAGGGAGAGAATTGATTTGATAAATAGTAGTGTAATTTGTATCTGAAAATGACTGTTCTAAAACCTTCTTTGGCATAAATCTGCAAAAATCAAGGTAAGGATTAGAAAAGTAATATGGAAATTTGATATACAGTGTTAGAGTAACTTGAAATCTCTGTAGTCCAGATACCATAATTTTATTCCACATTTAGCTAATGTTAAGTTCTCCCAGCAAAGGCTCTAATGTGAAGGCTAAAGATGTTAAAGTCAATTTGAATCCACTGTCTTTTCTTTGTGGAGATGTGGGATCCTCAGGAAAAATGGCTTTGCAAACGCAATGTGTGATAGGGTGTCCCATCTGAGATTCGCATTTTGTTACAAAATTGGTAGAAGAAGTATAACACTTGCAGTATCTTCCTCTCATGCTGTGAGTATGCTTTGATATCTCTGGATCATTGTCTTTGTCTTTTGTGAAGATGGCTGCCACACTGGCCTCTTTCTAGTTGCCAGGGACCTCACCTAGTCACCATGAATTTTCAAATATGTTAGACAGAAGCCTTGCAAGCACATTGGCCAGTTCTCTCAACACACCTCAGCACAACCCACCTGGTCCCATGAACTTCTATTGGTTTAGTTCTCTCAAGTAATCTCTCACTTGGTCCTCATGCACTTTGCTTGTTCTCCTCCTTCAACCTTTTCACTATACACAGAGTCCTGGGAGGACTTAATGATATGTGTATCTCAGCCCTTTCTGTCTGCTGTCACTAAATCATCCACACCACTCAGCAACTGGCCAATATTTTCCTTGTTCAGCCTTTTACTACTAATGCAGCAGTAGGAACTCTTCCTGATGTCCCTTGCTAGTCTCAGCTCCAGTTCACTTTTGGATTTCTGGACAACATCCCTACATGTGATGCTTCTAAATTCCACCTGTCTGTGCTTCTGATTCCTTTACACTGTTCTTTCACATGGGCTGTCTGTTATGAGTTCCCAGTTTAGCCAAGTCAGTCTCCTGATATGTCTACTTGTCTCCCTGAGTATTGTGTGGGATTGCTGCTGTGTTTCAAAGATGCTGTCCTTAAAGATCTGACAGATTTTCCCGAGTTCCTTTACCATTTCCCTTTTACCTTCCATTTAACCTTTTCCTCAAATAAGCTGAACTCTGAAATAGTAAAGTTCAGGGTCTGTACTCTGCTACTTGCCTTCTTCAGTCCTCCAGGATCTTGAACTATTCTATAGCCAAGGCTTCTACTAAACATCTTATTCCCAATTAGTTGCTCCTTGTTAGCAAATAGAGGATACAGTTGTGTATCACTACCTGTTTGACCACTTGTCCCCAACACCCTTCAGACATCTTCTTGGTTGCTTACATCCCATCATATTGCCCTTCTAGCAGATGTCAAAGAGATTGAAGTCTTCCACAAGAACTGAGGTCTGTGATGCAGATATTTCTTCAGCTGTTTAAAGAAGACTTCATCCACTTCCTTACCCTAATTAGGTGGTTTGTAATAAACACCCACCGTCATGTCACCTTTACCAAACTCCTCTGATCCTGACCCTTAAACTCTCGGCCAATCTGTTGTCCATCCCACAAGAGATCTTCAAACATCCAAGCTGCTCGTTTATGTAAAGGACACATTTACCTCCTCATCTTCTTTGCCTATCATTTGTTCTCATCCATCATAGCACCCCAGCCATGTGAGCTGTCCCACCAGCTCTCATTTATTCTCGTAATTTCACAGTTCTATGACCTCATGAGGATATCTAGTTCCTCCTGCACATTTCCCAGGCTGCAAGCATGTGCATACAGATATTTGAGGTGGGCTTCCTTTCAAACTTTTTGATCCAAGGTCTCTCTTGTTTGGATATCTCTGCTGTTTGCTTTCTATCTGCATCCATTGTTTCTTTATTAACTGTGGGTTATAATCTCTCACCCACATGTTTTAGTGTAACAGAGAATATGGATGCAGATGTCACTTCTCAGTGCACTAAAATGTACAGGGCATATTTTTTACTTGGAACCAAAAAAAAACCCCAGGTCTCTAAATTGGTAGTAGCAATTAGGTGCCCTTGATATCTGGCAGCATCTGTGCTAATGCAATCAAAGCCTGGACAGTAATATTTTAAACAATTTAATTGAAGAATTCCATTGTGCCCTGAAAGATACTAGGCACTATTATACTGCCCGTGGACTTGCCCATTCATGAATTATTAATGTCACTGGAAAATTCTTATATTTTAATAATCTCTTATTCTAATATATTACTGTGAGGGATGAAAAAGAATGAATGGTGAAAATAAAATTATAGCAGGAAATAAATAATTTATGTCTGAATGTTAAATGTGGCAAAGTGGGACAGAACACAGAATGTTTCATGTAAAGGCAGAAAACAATGAAATCTCATTTTTTAGTACATAATACTTTGTCTGTTCCTTATAGGATAGAGAAGCAGTACATAGGAAAGATAAAAATGGCTGCCAATTTTTAATGCACAGGTTGGAAAGGGTGAAAATAACAGCATACTGCAACCCTCACAGAAAAGACAAAATATTAGCCTTCAAATACTTCATACAAATGACAGACCTTATATTAACAAAAGGCACTTTAATCTATTAGGGCACCTTTGAATTTCATGCTTATTCTAATAGTCAATGGGAACTCAGTTAACTTGGTAAAGTTAGATGGCTATTGCACTCACTACTACAAATGACAATGTAAATTAATATTTTTTCCTGCTAGGTACATGTTATTTAACAAGTATTATAACAATTTCTCAAATATACAGTATACAAAAGTATTCGCATACAATACTCTATGATTCATAATTTCAGGAAAAGCCACTTTCAAAATGAAAATGGGTGCAACTCCAAAACTGTGAAAACACTAGTTCTACTTGTCTTTCCTGTAAAATACTGCTTTAAAAACTGTATGCAGAAAAAACATCATTTAAGTTCCTCTCCATGCATGTCTCCCTTTATCCTTTCATTCATTTCTGCCACTTGACCATAATCTTAATGCCATCACTGGCAAAAGTATTTTTCTTTTCCTTATTCTGTGTAAGATCTCTCTTGACCCTAACACCTTTAAACTAATTTTCCACTCTGCATAGATTCTTTCTCAAGTTAAACAGTTTCCTACTTTTTAGTCTCCAAAGACATTTTCCCGTACAACAGTGACTTTGCTTTTGCAGTATATTTCCTCTTGGGTTAATATAGTCTGTTAATATATTCTGCTCCCTGTTACAAATATGAGGATATTTTATTCTCTCTTCTAAGCTATGACTATGGATCACAGAATCATAGGATCACAGAACTCCAGGTTGGAAGGGACCTCAAGGATCATTTGGTCTGACATTTCTTGGCATCTGAAGCCCTGAATCTTGCTTTTAACTATAACATTTTTACTCCTCACAAACCATCATGACATCAATTACATCATCATTGCTATGCAAAGGAAACTATATTTATATCTATATTCATAATATTACTAAATTTATTCTTATTATATTTATTCATAATTGAGGATTTCCTTCTTCTTCTCAAGTAACTTCTTATACTCAGATCCTATGTGGCTCAGTGTGTGATTGACATCAAATAATCACTGAAGAGGCTCAAGCCAAATCCCTTTGCTTATGCTAAAGAAAGAATCTCAGGAAAGGTCACAGCCGATGTGGAGTTTCATTTGCTTTAAAATTCCTACAGTACTGATCAACTAATTATATGAAAAAGAAGCTGGATTAATTATTTTCTCCTTATGTAAGGAACTACTTCTAATATCTTCAGTGTTCCTTAAAAAAATCTTACCTTTACTTAAGACTGATGATGTGGTGTCACTAATACATACCTTTATCACTTTGCGATGAATCTATGAGCAATTAATATACCTATGTCAATAAATAATGGAATATCTTAGAAAAACGAGATTTTTTTCTTTGTTCCAGATTTCTATATTCTTTGTCAACTCTGAAAGCAGGAGCTTGGGATGTTTAAAGGATCATCTAAAGCTTCAAGATAAGATTCATGATCACTAATTCCATTCTTCATGATGAAATGCTTGTTGGAAGGATAAAATAAACTAACAAAAGTTCAAAAATGGAAGTTTAATGCATTTCACTTCAAATGTAAAAGATTATATTTCTTCAAAATTCACTTCTTTTGCATATAGTAGCGTCTATATATACAGTGTTTATATTATTTATTCTGATTTATGGTCAGAAAAGGCAGAGACAAAACTTTTCATCTTTTATCTGTAGAAAGACTATCTTGAGCTAATATTAAAGATGTTTGGTATGATACTCACTCTTATGCTTATTTTTATAGGAATCTCCTACTGGCACTCCGTAGTTTTTACATTCAAAATAAAATTTATTGTTCTTCCTTGTCATCTACACCTGAAATTCCATGAATGAAATAATTTCCTACTATGATTTTGAAATATACCAAAATGTATTCATGTAGGATGCTGGTGAGGAATAGACTGGTGAGCTTGGTATCAAACTCGTGTGATTTATGTTTCAAATGCTCATTTATACTTATTATTTTAACCATGACATCATTCTTTCAGGTAAGTTTTAAAATTCTAGCTTTTATGACTCAACTCTTGCATCCGTCATCTTCTTGAATCATCAAAAATCATGATGAAACGAGTCCCACATACTTCACAACTGTTTCAACATCAAGTCCAATACAATACACATTTCATGAAGCTCCTTATTTTATGTGCTGAATATTTCTAACCAACTTTAGGACTAATGATTCTATTACCATTTTTGGTACTCTTTTTTGCTATGTTGATGCTTCTGGAATGAACTTTATTCTCCGTAGTACCCTGTTGTTTCCAGCATTCCTGTATATTTCTTCACTTTCCACTTTCAGTAGCAAATCTTTTACTTTTTTTTTTGGCCTGTTTGCCTTCATCTGCTAATTTCTTGCTCTTGAATTAATGTAAGACTTTCTGTCTTCTGCTTTGTGTATTTTCATGTTCCTATAATTCTGTTCCACACTTTGTGTACAACGTATAAGGAAACTATTATATAAGATAAATCTGTATTGTCATAAATAAAAGTAAAAAATAAAAGGTTAACAGTGAAAAAGTTATATCAGACACAGATCAGCAAAGAACCAAGAATCCCAAACATTTTTGCAAAGGATGAAAAGTATAAAATCCACCTCTTCAGAAATTCAAATAAGAATGAGTAGACTATGGTTAAAAAGTCTGCTCTTTGCAACATTGATACACAAACTTATTATAAAGCATTTCAAAAACTCAGAATGAAGAATTGAAAGGCTACTTAAATAACATTTCTGACAGGAATTATTAAGGCAGCACAGAAAAGCAGACAGAAAAAATAAATCTCTGTAAGCAAACATTCATATAAGCTGACTAAAAACATTCCAAATAATTCCATGCAAGAAACGGGAAGATAAAAAACTAGATGTCAGAAAGATCACTGAAAAGTAAAAATTAAGCAGATGCAAACATACATATAACAGCACATTGCGAAATAGTAATCAGGCAATGGCAAGAAATAAGTAGCTAATTAAAAAAAAATAGGTATTTTTGAGAGTGAACATAATTAAAGAAAAAAAATTTCACAAAGGGAATGAATTAAAGCTCTGAACAATCCCTGGAAAATCCAGGTCATATGCTTTAAATCCAGAGCTGCAAATTGCACAATTTTTAAATAGCACAATTAAATAGAAACATTACTTCAAATGTGCAATTTTGTTTCTCCATATGCACAACAATATGTATTAGAGCTTTGTTGCAAGAATCCTTGTACAGGCAATGCTTCCAGTTGACTCAGTAAAAAATTGACTTACAAAAAGCTTGTTGAATGGTTTGTTTTGAATGTAAGTATAATTCACTATTACTCTGTGATTTTTCTGTCTTCTCCAGTAATAGCTGGGTCTCACAGATAAGCCAGCTATATGGAACTGACCAATATTTTGTTCTAGATGCTCACACATTTAGATCCTTGTGGACTGCTGCTAAAATATGCAAGAATGCACACTGTGCTTGCAAACTGGATGAGTAAGTCCAAAAATAAAGTTCCTGTGTACAGACTTATATCAACAAATATTCGGTAGTTTTGCAAATACTTTTTACAGTCTTCCAGAAAAAAATTCCCCTCGACAATATTATTCTATTAAATATTTAAAGAAAATTAAAGTCAAATTCTGAACAAATATTGTGATAAGCTTGGCTAACTGCACTTGTTTGGTCTAGTTGCTGATATGTCTAACACAACTCCTAAGGTGGCTACTGTAGATTATATGTCATTCTCAAGAACAGAGTTTTTATTTCAGTCTTTAAAATGTGAATTTGGGGAGTGAAAAAGATTCAGGTATAACTTGAATGTCATGGTAAAACCACTAAGTAGCATGTCAGTGTTTCTGCTCAGTCCTTTGGTGTTACCAAGTACAGCTGTTACAACTAGATGTTCATAATCAGGAGGCAACAGTAGATATGAAAGATTTGGCTGATCTTTAAACATTTGTTTTGGTTTGAGAAAACCCATAAAAATTTATTGTCATTTAGACAATTATTCTATCACCCGATGACCCCTTCCCACCTCGGAAAGGGAATGGGGAAAACAAGGAAACATGAGTGTTGAAACATAAGTAGATTTAATAGGATAAGACTAAATAATTAACAATAATACTAAAGAACTAGTATTGATCCAGATAGTAATACAAGATATACAAGAATTATACTCAGCCAGTTCTATCAGTAGGAAGATGTGCACCACCAGCAGGGGACAGCAAATGTTGGACACTGGGTATAATGGCTTCAGGAGGAAGGGAAGGCTTCATGGGTCTAGCACCGGGGCAAGAAGTTCTCTGGACTGCTGCCATCAAAGGAGAGAGAAACTATGGAGCAAATGATGTTCATGGTATTAAATAATCCTGTTGGCCAGCCTGGGTGAAGTGCCCAGGCCTTGCTCCTCTTTATCCCTGCACCTGGCAAGGCTCAGAAACACCAAGACCTTGAATCCCACGTAGCATAGCTGGCTATAAAGTAAATATTTTCATAAATTCAGACACTAGAGTCTTCTAAAAGTGTAGTTTTCACAAGCATTAGAAGAGAAGTTAGTCCTGTGTTGCTCAACCCAAGACAACATTATAAAACATTTTCTGAATTATTTTGTTCAAAAAAGAAACTGAAAGTCTAAATTTTTAGATGTTAAAACATTTTCATCAAATTAATAATTAACATTATTAAACTTTAAAAAAAATCAACTTTTCTACTACATACCTCCTTCTCCACTGCCTAACCCCAAAATTTTCATGTTTTTCAGATAAGGCTGTCTAGTTTGCTCTGGAGGATGTTGGTGATTTGTGATAGGGATCATTTTACTGAAAATCTGGTTTTCTTTGAAAAGAGTTTCATAGAACAATTTCAGCCACACCTATTTTAGGTGCTAAATTCATTCAAGGAAATTATTTGCTTCTCTGTGCTTTCTCAGGACCACATATGCACTTTGATCATCAGCCCTTATTTGGATATTGTAATTATGACAGGAGTCAAAGAAACAGGGAAATGTGCCTTCATGCTGCGTATTATGCTCTTCCAGTTCTCACAGAGCTGTAGAAACCTCAGGCTTGTGTAACTTGTAACTTGTGTTGGAAAAAAGCCAGCCTTCTTCAGACCTTTTAATAACTCCTGAGTAGCATTTGCACAGTTCAGAACAGTTGGAACATTTATACTCTGTTGTGTGGACAAGTGTGTGTTAAATACTACATGTGCAGTGGTAGCTGAGTAACTAAAGTTCCTTTAAAGCTTATTTCTCTCAAATCAAACAAATTCTGAGATAGGTAGGGTTTAAGTTGTGCTACTAAAGCTGATGTAACAAAGGTTAAATGTAGTGTGGATCAGAATCTTTCCCATAGTCTTCTCTGGCAGTGAGTTTTCTTATTCTGGGATTTATGTCTGAAAAAGGGAATACTATTCAGCTCTCAGTTTGTGAAATTATTTTAAGGAGAATTTGAAGGAGTCACTTTAGCTAAAGTTAACTCTCTTGCAAAGTTAACAATAGTAAACAAGTATGTTAGAAATACATATAGCTTGATTTTTTTATACTATATAACATATGCAATCTAGTGGATGAGTCAATGTTTTATTTAGTCTGCCTTTACCGAAGGGGTTTTTTTGTGTTATTTCTTTCCATAAACTCTCTGTGGGGTTAGGATTGCTGTGAATATTTTATATATGCTCTTCCCTATGAGTTGGCTTGCTTGAAAGAAAGAGTGACATTTGTTGTGAGTGGGTAAGCAGTAAATGTCAGACCTTATTTTACTGATTTCCACTGTCAACTTACTTTAGTCTTTTGTCAGAATAGGACTGCTAGGAAGCAAAGGTCATGGTGCTTTCCTGTTCAAGAAGTCATATTACTTCAGCACAGTTTCAGCTGAAATTTTACAGTTCTTCTCTGGGTTACTCCATTGGGTAACTTGTGGTACACAAAGAGACTTCAGGCAAGATTTATACAGCTCTGCTAGGATGGTGTAAATATTTATGTTTCTATTGTATATATTAGATACCAAAACACTAACAAGCAACTAGGCTACACATTAACATGCTCACCAGGCCAAACAAGACATGCAGTGAGTTTCTACTGTTTGGGTGATCATCAATGGGTGATCATCCAGCCTTGAAGAAGGCTGATCATTGCTGTTTTCGAGCTACGATCTTCCAATTATTTATTTGTTTATTTCTTTGAGATTTTATAGCTTCCAGCTAGTATTACTCTTCCTGTGCTTTTGAGCTCCTAATAATTGCTATCTAAACAGTTAATCTTTTTTGTGTGTTTTGGGGTTTTTTTTTATTTCTTATCTCTAATGCTTTCAGCTCATATAATTTTTCACACCTTCACAATGATTTTCTCAACAAAATTGAATTAACATCACACAGCTGTGTTACACCAAGCTGGCCTTGGATCACAGACAGCTGAAATCCTATGCCAAGGGTTTCAGTTTCATCTTGAAAGTGTCATTAATTGATTCAAAATTCTTTGCATTTCTATTTCAAAGTGATAAAAAGCAACAAATACAGAATAAATATATCCATATTTTTAGATGCTTTTGGGAAACCTCCAAAGGAAGAGCATTAAATGAGCAAATTAAAATGAATGCATGCTTCTGAGGAAATTGTCTTGAAATATAAAGACTGGTTAAAATGATTATGCTATATTTAGAAGTTGTCCTTCAAAACCAAAACAAGACAAACAAATGAAGAGAAAGGCTAGAAATGTTAACTGGGAAGTTATTTATGGATTCATGCTCATCTGATAGGAAGGAGTTGTAATATTATTAGATAAGACAGTTTCATAGTTGTGTTTATGCACTATTTAACACTACAGTTCAGATTGTTCATGAACATTTCTAAAGCTCTAGATGTAGCATATAAAGAAGGAAAAATTAATTCTGATTAATTTTCATTCTCTTTTTCTTGGATATTCACTGCTTATGTAATTAGGATGGTTTTTAAGCTATGATATGCGTATTTCTGCATAGTACAGTATAGTTGCTATACTAAAATTTGTTAGAAGGAAACCTAACTTAATTTAAAAACAACTTGCTCCACATCACATTCTGCCATGTCAATAAATGAAAACCACTGCAAGGTAATTAATAATGGATATCCTTGTGAGGTGAAAAATCTTTGTGGGACATTATACTGAATAGAATACTGCAATAAGAAAACTGTTTATATGTGGGGTTCTGCACTCCAACACACACAGTTTCTTTAGCTGCTGTGCTTCTTTACGCTGTAAAAAATGTGGAATATTTGCTGCTGACATAACATTGATTTGGGTTTTGCAAGAGATTCTGAAAAAGAAGTGCACCCAAATGTTACTGAGATTTTAAAACTACTTAAAATAAAACTGCACTGAAAAAAGGCTTTTGAAACACATAAAGATATTCAGTACAAATGCCCAAAAATGATATAAACTCAGAATTCTTTTTTTCCAATGTGCTTTCTTCCCCTGAGCAAAAGTTTTTTGACAATTCTTTGGGCCATGTTCATTTAATCAAATATAGCCAATTGCAAGGAGATCATCTACAAAACAAGAAGAATGCAAGACACAGGTTTTGTTACACTTTTCCATAAAAAGACCCTTTTCAAGCTGTTTCTAGTTAATATCATGTAGTTACTGCTATCTCCACAGACACAATTTTAAATGGTTTCTTTTCCTATTATTAAAGGAGATCTATATAGTCTCACCTTTTATTTTTTTTTTTAAATTTATTTCTTCTGCAGTTGATCTATATGGTCTCTTTTTTTTTTATTTCTTCTGCAGTTCACGCAGAACTGTTGAAGAACTGCTGTTTTGCTGTCATTTGATTTTTATATATTATGTCATTACTCTTACTTCCACAATTTGTATGTCTTGATGTAAGTAACATGAGTAAAATATCTCATATTTATTCCTCAGCCTTCAATATCAAATGTTAAAATTGTGTACAGATTATGTGGTAGGAAAACTTTATAAAAAATCCTGTTATTTTTCTATAATAGAAGCATTTTTATATTAATTTGATATAATACGCATATATGATCAGTGACAACGGGTCTAGCTTTAATATATTTGAAACTAACCTGTCAGAGACCTAAGTACTAGGTTCTGGTGTGTACCAGTATAAGACTAAATTCCTTGGCTGATATTTTTGGATTGTAGATGAAAAGGAGGAAGGGACGAATTTCAGCACAAGTGGTACATTCTTGCATGGACAGCAGTGATCACAAATCACTACTGATCAGTTGTGCCCAAAAAAATATTATTTTTTTTACATAAAAAAAAAGAGAGGGGAAATCAATATTTGCTCACAAAAGCCCAACTTCTGGCTTTCACTTACTCTCAATGTATGGTTTTGCAAATGTAGATAATTGTAAAATGTCTCTGGTTGATGAGTGCATAGATTGACATTCTCCAGTACCATGTCTGTGCACTATACCTTCAGTTTTTTATTGAGAAAGAGATAAAATTCATTCCTCCTGTTATATTTTTTAAGAGAAACAGCTGTCATTTCTCTGTTCTGTATAGGACTTGTTATTAATATGTATTGGACATGCTAATACAAGCCTTGTAAGGATCATTGGACCTTAACCAGAATAACATTTACTTCGGGAGTTCTGGCCAGGTTGACTTGAAAAAGAGGGTGGAGGACTCAGCATTGCAAAAATGGCGATAGTTCCAAGCCTTAACAAAATCAGATATTTTTGTGAGTTAAGGAACTTTATAACAAACATTGAAGCTTCTATAGATTTTAAGTACCCAAGACTGAGCTTTTAAAAAATATACTCTAGAGGACTGCTGTAAAATTGGACTAGACCAGAATTTGTGCATTTCAGTCCTTTCATGGTTCTGGGCCTGAGCATCGGATTAGAACTATGTAGGAACACATAGCTAACTAGTATTCTAATTAACTGTAATTAAATGTAATGCAATTCAATTAAATGTAATTAAATTAAATTCACCCATTCCTATTTAGAATATGTAATGAGAACAATACTTGTAAACAAACTCTTGTTTCCACAGAGAAAAGTAAATAAACATTAAGAAAGCAATTTTGTCTATTCTTTTTCCAAATCCATTGGCATCAAATTGTTCTTGTTTCCTAAATAAGGTCATTTTCTACGGTAATAGGCCTAAGGCTTTAATCACCTCAAAGTTTGCATTTGTGGTTTCATAGCTTAGAGACTTCATTATCCAGAATCCAAATGAAAATATCAGCTCTAATCAGAGGGATGTGAAGATGAAACTTTTTTTTTCCTTACATAAATATTTTTTTGGAATAAAGCAAGAAGGATTTATATCACATTTAGTTGTTTATATATCTACCAACACAGAAATGAAAGCCACTGACTGTGCTCTTTCTAAATAGAAGTTTCCTTCAACTCCTTCTGAGATCCCACTCTGCACGTGGAGAAACAGCAAAGGTACAAAACCTGCCCATATCAGATAACATATTTTGAAGTATTCTAGTAGTCCCTTTTTTTCATGAACATTGAAAGTTCTGAGCTTTTTGTATTTTGTCAGTAAATAGCAGAGGCGGTGTAAGTTACAAACAAGAATGTAGGCCACATATTACATATCTGCAAAAGTTCCGGGAACATTTTTCTTTTGGTCATCCAGCTTTGTTAAATATGGCATGTCTTCTTATAGTCCATGCTTCTGAGAGCAGTATTTCTACTGAAACATGCCATAAACACTCCATCATATTATAGCTCGGTCATTTTGTAAATGGAAGACCTTTCAGAAACTCAGTTCTCTGACAGGTTATGATTGGCTGTGTTCTGTGCTGCATTCACCAAAACCTAAGCAGATCAGTTAGTTTTTCATGAGCTGCCTCAGGTCCTGCTCACAGCAGCTCTGTGCAGGCCATCCACCTATACAGTTGTAGTGGACCACGGGAAGCTCCAAGTTTCCATGGATACCATTCTCAAGACCAATGTGAGTTGGTATAATGCTAGCTCAATAGATCTACGTGAGTGGTATCCTCTGAGGTGGTCATGACATTTGTAAAATGCCAATTTGATTCAATTAGCACTATTGAATCAAAACCAAACAAATCAACCTTCAAAAAATATTTTAATAAACTACAAAAGCTCATGCCCCTCAACCAGAAATGTTGTCCTGAAAATGGAGAAATGTCAAAGAATTTTTAGAAGTTTATTAAAGAGCTCCACTGCAGATGATTTTTCATAGATAAGGCTTAGCTTTAGAAAGAAGTGGCAAGATCTGTGTTAGATTTAATTTCATATATTGCATTTGGCAAATGAAAAGTTTTCTGGCAGTGATGGTCTGTTGCTATGGTGAAGTTGTGGGAACTCCAGTATCCCACAACAACTGAGTGCCTTACAACAGCTTCTGTGTGAATAGGGCATGTCCCAAACAGCTGCTCTTTCTACTTGCTCAAGCTTCTCAATAAAAGTTTTGGCTGGTAAGATAGACTTTATCATCCTAGGGCATGTATGCATAACTGGAGTAAAAGGGTACTGTGGTTATGTTCTTTCTGCTCCACAAATCTGATGTCCCATATGCAAGAACACCTGTCTTATAAGGATATATCTTTTGATATCTGGTTAATAGTAATCAAGCGTAAAAGCCAAAACCCCACAAACCCTAAGGAGCAGTAGATATCAGTGACCATACAAACAGCAGTGTGCTCAGTCTTTGAGTGACAAGCCACTGAAGGAATAGGCTTGAAGAGCTTCAGCCGGAATTGTATAACTGGTAAGAAAGGGATATTTCAAAATTATTGTGGGGGCCATAGCAAATAGCAAACTTATTATGGGATATTTTGGGGGTTTTGTGGAACTGTTTAAAACATATTGTGGTATGTTTTAAGGGTATTGAGGGAATCAGTGAATGTTACCACAGAATAATCAATGAAAGCAAGGTGAAGGATCAAGGCAAAAGGATGAGGATTAAGGGGAATAAGTGTGTGGAAATTAATGGAGAACAAAAGAGTCTGGTCATGTATAAGGAGCTTGCTGGTCAGCATGATTATATGACCAAGCTCTGCATAAGAGCTGGGTTCCTAATTTTTTTCCTGTCTGAATCTGTTCTCTATGCTTTCTGTGTGTTTGTTTATGTGCAAGTTTTGCTATCCCGCCTTGAACTGAACTATGCAGAGAGTGAAGGAACACTACTCCCAAGAAAAAAGCCAAGGTCAGAGCCCATGACTGGGTAAGAGGCCCAAAGTAATTGTACCACGTGGACTTGACACTTAAACCAGGCTTCAAAAAGCCTACTGGTGGGAATATGCTTGTGAGAATGAGGGTGAGTATATGTTCTACCAGAAAATTTCAGTCATGATGAGCTGGAGAGATGGAGCATGACTGGTCACCTGGATTGTTCTGGTTTATTTGAGTGCTAAGTTGAAGTGAGTAAAGGCATTGTTCTCCTGTCTGTACTGACTCATATGGCTTGTCATATGTGCTCTATGTGTGTGTATTTGTATATGCAGTATTCATGCTGTAAAACAGCAGCAGCCTCCATCTCTCAGAGTTGGAAGCAGAAATCCACCAGGTTTTAAAGTCTGCCAAATCTGGTGGGCCTTCACATTATGACCTCATATTTTCTGCCAGTTTTCTAAAATTATTTCCATTTCACCTGTTCATTTGGAGTAAATATGTAACTTCACTTGTTCTATTTAATCTGCGAGAGTAAAGCGTTTTAGTAAACTTCTGTTTTA
>JAOXJK010000023.1:76768476-76781477 GCA_025774025.1 Xenus cinereus
ATATTAAGGATGGATATTATTTAAAAAAAAAAAAAAAAAGAAAAAAAAGAAAGGAAAAGCTATCTATGAAATGTGAGAACCTTTCTTCAAAGTGGAGAAAAGAGTGTCAGAAGTATCTTGAGGTGCACCAGGCACACCAGACCCCAAAACTGAGTCATTAATAGTTACATGGGAAGTACGCCAGCAGAAGATTTCCTGAATATTCAAGCAATGCCTCTGGTACACAAATATTTATGCAGTAAAATGTAACAGTTTCACATCTTTTTGTTGCTTATTAAAAAAGGTATATAGTACTTACATCATACGGCAGCAGAAATTCTAATAGGGTTTTCTGTGGGCTTTACCCTACTTTTTGAATTGAATCACTCATGATTTATCCTACATTCTGGCATAAATGAAACAAGTTCACTCTTTTTTTCTCTAAATTGGAGAAAAACGTATTGTTTCCTTTCAGTTTTGTTCCTCTTAGCTAATGGAGTACTTAATCCATATATAGAACTGAAATTCATATTACTAGTTGAAGTCATCAGTGGTGTAAATGGTAACTTCCCCACTGCACTTACAAGAAACTGGAAATGGAATAAGATTTGAAAGAAAAAATGGAGATCAACTTTATTCAGGCAATAGTAATATTTCTTGTGTAGAGTGTGAAATAGATGTCCTTTATGTGAGATCCTCTGAACAATCATTTTAACCGGTGCACAAAAACGATTTACTGAAGGGAGAATAATCAGTTATATATCAGAAAATGACTTTATGGCAAAGAGATAATTTGTGCGGGAGAGGGTGAATATGAAACTGATCTACAAAATCATGAGTGACGTGGGGTGATATTGTCCAGGAGCTCCTTGTTCATCCATGCAGGTCTACTGGCTTTTTTGCCTAACTTCCTCTTTGTTGGGATGCGTTGCTCCTCAACTTGGAGGAGGTGATCTATGAGTATTAACCAGCTTTCTTGTGCCCCTCTTCCCTCCAGGGCATTATCCCATGGTACTCTACCAAGCAGACCCCTGAAGAGACCAAAGTCTCCTCTCCTCAAGCCCACGGTAGCAAACTTGCTGTGCACCCTTCTCTCTGCCTTAAGGATCTTGAACTCCACCATCTCGTGTTCACTGCAGCTTCACATTCCATACCAGCCCCTCATTGTTGGTGAGAACAAGGTCCAGCATGTGTTATCCCTCCAACAGAGGGATGTTGAATGGTGGTTGAATCCCCTCATAAGGACCAGGGCTTGTGAACATGAGGCTGCTCCTGTCTACAGAGGGCCTCATCTGCTCAGTCTTCCCGGTCAGGTGGCCTTTAGCAGATGCCCACTGTAATATCACCTGCCCCTGCCCTGCCTCTAATCCTGACCCATAAGCTCTCAGTTGGCTTCTCATCCATCTCCAGAGGAAGCTCCAGCTGGTCATTGACATAGAGGGAGACAGCTGTCTCCCCTGCCTGTATCCTTCCATTCCAACATTCCAGTCACAGGAGCCATCCCACCATGCCTCTGTGATGCCAATAAAATCATAGCCCTGCAGGCGTGTGCTCGTCACTGACTCCTCCTGTTTATTCCTCGTGCTGTGTGCATTTGCACATGTGCTGTTCAAAATCAATTTTAGGGAACAATATGTAAAGACTGAGATGCTGTTCTATGTTTTGTGGTAATAAGTAAACATTCTTATTTCTTGGAAATATTGCAAGAATGTTATTTTATTCATGCAAGTAGCTCTATTATAATCAATAGAACTAAAATCACTCAAGATCACAGCAAAAGTCAACGGTAATGCCATGGTGCAATTAGACTTAGTTTCAACAAAGAAAGCAGACAAGAAGGAAAAGTTAGCTCAATGTCAGAGTTATTTTCTAAACAGCTTATGAGACCCAAAATCTTAGCTATGTAACTTGGATCACATATTCTCTGTCATCAGCTGAGCTATTCTAATACTTATAGAAGCTAACAATCTGGCCTCATATCTTTGCTGCCACCTGTTTCTGGTATGAAGCTGATGAACTTAAATCGTGCATGGGATTTTTTTTTCATTATTTTCATAACCTTGTGAGAAATTGTAAATGTAAAAGAATCCTGGAAACCTTAAGTATACACGGCAAGCAGAGAAATTTTTTGTAACAATGTGGAAAGTATCTTAAACAGGGAATTATAATATTTTAACTGTTCCTCTGTACAAAGAAGCATTTGAATTACACTGCAATTCATAAAACAAGCTCATAGATGACCTACTTTATAACTGTTTCACAAAATTGAAAATTCAGTATTCTACTTTTTAAATAGGAGTGGAGACAAAAAGATCTATGGACTTTAATTTGTAGTTTAAAAGTCTGCTTTCAGTCCCATTCTTCTGACACTTAAATTAGCTGTGGAGAGTTTACTTAATTGAAAGGCAATTGCAAAAGCAATTGAATATTTATTCCATTAAACAGTAATGCAATTAATCTGGCTATGTCTATTCATAAATAAGCACTGAGAGATCTTTTTGGACCCGCTTCTCTTTCACTTCACAGGCATATACCTTAGAATGACTTTTGGGGCAGCTATTTTACACTAAAAGGTCCAATAAAGAAATACAAATAAAAAAGGTAATTAAAAAAGTTTTAGGAATTTCTAAATGAATCAGGGGAGATTAAGAGAGATAAATAGACTGTACTACCAGTATCTAGAAATACACCTAGCTGTTCTCTCACAGGTGCTGTAAGTTTGTCCTCTATTACTTATATTGCCATTATCAAGTGCTAGGTAAGTGTTGTGCTTCACTTTCCAGTCAAGCGAAGTTTTTATGGTAGCAGGCAGGCTTGCTATATTTTTATCCCAGAAACTTCATCTTTATAGCAAAGTTCTTACTCTAAATGCAGGCTGCTTTCTTTCCCTCTTGGCTACAAAGGAGCTTAGGATAACTAAAATAAGCTCAGTTGTCAAATTTTGAAATGTTGAAACATGATATGAATCCCTCAGAAAGAACTGAGTTAATACCATGACTGTCTTCTGACACTTGGGCCACAGTATAAAAATCTTTAGTTTTGAACATATTTGTTAAAATGTTGCCAGCGTGATTCCTATATATTTATTTATAAGGTAACTCCCCAAGGGTAAAGCACAATGTGTCCTAAACAAAACATTTCCCTCTGAGAATAGCATTCTTGGGTTCAGAAATGTTTTGGTACAGCTGCATGCTAATTATATGTTAGACAAAAATAAATAATAATTACACAAATTAAATTTCCAGTTTCAATTGTGTTGACTAATTTCTCCCAACTTCTAACTTTTAGAAGCATTTTGTATATAAAATTGGAAATAAAACTAAAAATTCTTCTCTTTCTTCCAATGTCTTCTCAATATTTACAAGCATAGAGGAATAGCTCCTAAGTTTAAACTCTCAGTTTGCAGGACCGAACCACTCTTTTTTTCCTGTTTTAGACTGATCAGAAAAAAGGACTTTTGCGGGCCATGTGAATAATATAGCATGCAAAGACCCCTTCTGCGAATGTAGGCAACTATGGAACATTTTAGAGGACTGCTTTGTGTTAGATAGGGGATTGTGATTTCTGACCTTTTCTCTGGTAATGGTTTCAACAGTAAAAGCCATCAACAGTCAAAATTGTGATATGTAATGACTGTTCATATAAGATCACTGGAACACTGTTTATTTTTAGAAGTTAAAAGACAGCAGCAGGTTAGTCACTTGTAAAGAGAATAATAAATTTTAACTTAGAGATATAGGATTTAATATTTTTAATGTTTTCTGCTTGTCATAAATCAAGTTTATATTAATCAAATTAATTATGGGTGATTTTCTCATACTGTTGTGTGTGAAGCAGTTTTTCTGTCCTGCAATTATTAAGATTTGGTATGTTTGGGGTTTTTTTACCTCTGAGTCTGGATGATATATAAACCTCTATCTTCCTTCTAAGCTGCCTTTCTTACTAATATAAATACTATTTATATACAAATATTTTCTTTTTTTTTCTTTAATTTTTTCCTTTTTATTATATTAACAATTGCAAAGCAAAAATAAAAAAATAAAAAAAATTAGAAAGTATATGTACTATTCAAATAGTTGAGTAAAAAGGGCAATTAGTAAATGCTTTAGTGATATCAAATTTATTTTTAAGCAAAAATCCTTTTTACAATCAAATCCAGTTCAGACAGATAGATCCTTGGTGAGGAGAACAAAGGGGGTTTTTTTCTGTTTTCTTTTCCAGAAAATTTCCCAATTGCTCTATTTATGAATTTGATTTCCACATATGCTAGCAATGAACTTTCAGAGTAAGTCCCAAAATTACATGATAGTTGTCTCATTTCTTCTTTGTTTTTTAAATTAGTGAACATTGTGGGGTTTTAGCTTGTACCTTGAAAAAACGAATCCTTTTTTTACATGAACAGCACAATCAAAAGTTTGTGAACTTGATGTTGGCCTTCAAGAAGTACTTACTTAGTACTATTTGAAACTGTAAACTAAATTATTTTGGAGGAGATTTAAAATGGGTATCATCTACATATAAATTGGTTTTAGAACCAAAGGGGGCCTGCAGTCAGTATGTATTATAAGATTCTATCACATTGTCTAATGGATTAGATTTTATTAAGTACTATAAAACAGCATGAGATGTTCTCAATAGAAAGCAAATTGAACTGAAACAGATAATTAATTACTGCAACTCTTATTTTTTCAACACAGTGTAGACACAAATGTATTTGTTATATGTGTGTATATTGCATATTGCATCATAAACCTGTCAGCATAAAATTTTGCATACCTAAAACAATCAATATGCTTTTTATTCAAGGTTTTAACTTTTTTGAAACACAATATCTGTTTTGCCTATACAAAATCACTTTGCCCTGTTGGAACTAATGAACTCCTTAACAATTTCCACATTAAAATGCTATTGTATAGTTAATAAAAATGTCACAGATATATATCAAATAGAGTCCCCAAATACCATCTAACTAGATCCTACTGAGGAATGTCCACTGCACAGAAAAATGATGTTACTAAAACCAGACAAAATTGTATGCTAAGTGTCCTCGGGAAGGATCCCTGAGAATTAACCCAGATTTTATTCTACTGATGCGAAGAAGAACTCTTGTAAAGTCCCTTATCTAGCAGTTTTGGTTTAAAAGCCTTTGGAAAGAAGATTCCTATATCCTACTTCACACAAATCCACACCTTTTCTGAAAAACAAGTCTGAAACCTGGAAGATAGCTAACTCGTAACTAAAATTGTTTATTACCTTTCATTACTTGGATGGCTTCAGAAAAAAAAAATAATATTGATTTTGTGAGAGAACTATCTAATGAGATTCCAAGCTATTGGAAAAGTTCAGCACTTCAGATACTAGATTCTTGCAACTTTGAAACAGGGCATGTTCTTTTATGGAGAGGGCACAGATTTCTTTCTGAGGGTAGAATTTGGGTACAAAATAGCAAGTCAGGTAACTCTCCCAAGTCACATATACTCCAGAAATGACTGGAGAGAAGATAAATAGAAAGACTATTGTATTAAGACTGTCATACAAGTAACAGGGATGTTTTTCCCTCCAGAAACAAGTTATAAGAATATAAAGATGTTTAGTGCTGCATGTCTTTAGGCACAACATAATTTTACAACCCTTGCAAACTAAATTTATACTGGTCAAAAGCTTACAATGTATATATTCTGCAGTAACGCGTATAGTTTCCTAAGACAACTGCAAATTAGTTAATGTAGTCAAACCATATATACGGCAACAGTTTTCCACATACTCTATTTAAACCAATTCTTTTCTGTATCAGTTTATGGTGCATCCCATTCTGTATTAATTTTGTTAAACTGTAACTTTCTCAAATATCACAAGCTATTTAAAGATCTCAAAGGAAGATGTCTAGTTTTAAACAAGAAGTGCAATCAATACATTGAATGGAACTCCATCCAATGGAGCAGTTCCCCATCACTTGCCGCCATCTATCTGTGGGGCTTTTCACAGGACTCATTTTATAAATACCAATATCCTATTGTCTTCTTTCTTATTTGGAAAACTATATTCACACACAGCTGCAGTCTTAGTTGAAGGTACTTCGCTTCCTGGCTTAGCCTGTCATGTTGTACATTTTATAAATTGCATTCCTAGTACTGCAGCTATAATCCTCTGCTGCTCAGTTCAGGTTTTTTGTAGTGTTTTTGCTTTGTAAGTTCCCTGCGAAATTATTATTAAGTGATGAAGACAAATTTTGGTTATGAAAGATTGTTTTCTTTACTTCCAAAAAGAGAGAGCAGAATAGAAGCAGATTTTCTAACTGGGAAAAAAAAGGGGGGGGAGGGGGAAAGAGGGGAAGACTGTGGTTGTGGAAAAGGTTGTTCTAAAACCTTCTTTTCAGATGCATTTCAAGTCTTTTGTTTCATAACTTCTTGCATGGATTTAGTCATGCAACAACTTCACAGAACAAATTTGTTGTATCTTTGAGAAGAAAGTATAAAAGTACACAAGATAAATTTTAAACTAAATCTTTATATCCAGCATTTATGAATGCGTAAAGGTACATTCCAAAATTTGCATTTAATGTGACCCTATATTCAAACATATGACCAAACAGAAAGTCTGGAAACCAAAAAGGACAGTAAAATGCCAGCTTCTTTTAAAGGACAGTGAAAGACACTGATGATAATAATAATAACAACAACAACAACTGGAGCAGCATAAAATTTGCCTTCAGAATCCCTCCAGTCTTGGCAAGCATGGCACTTATGGTTGTTTTCTCCACAGATATTAGCTTAAAAATACGAGGTTTATTCAAACTGACCCTCTATGAGAAAGATGGGGGCCTTGCTCAGTATCTGTCATTTGACCCATAAAATACCTTTCTGATATGAAAACTGGGGAGCCTGAGAGCTATAGAGTCTCTTAGAGACATGTTTACTGTACTACAGCTGCAAGTGCAAAGACTGATATTGTTAAATAGAAGAAAGATAAAGAAGAAGGTAAGAGGAAACTGATTTGTTTTCTTATCCTCCTGCCTGGCCGGTGGGACTGTGAATACCTCAACTCTGGCCTAGGTTTTTCTTGAGTCCATCTATCTCACTAAGCATCAGAATTAGTTTTTCTTTGCAAAAGATGGCAGGGAGACACAGTAATTAACTCAACAACTCAGCTTAGCCATGAACATAAACTGTTTCAGAAACATCTATGTCTAGAAAGGGGAATTTTTTCAGTCTTTTACATAAAAATTATGAAATTACAAACTCTACATGCAAATTGCTCAACATTTAGGATCATGTTAACTGGGCTTTACCTTAAGTCCAAAAGTTAAGTTCAGCATAAGTAAAAGAATTCTTGTGGGTTTGTTCTCTTTCTTATGTGGAGGTTTTTAAATCAGTTTCAGTTGCAAATGAACTGGTATGAACTACTACCTTTACAATGAACTACTGCAGTTGTGATTCCTTACCTCTTTGTTCCTCTTTCTTTCTGCATGATTTGTTCCTTACCATTTCTATACTCCATTAGCAAAACCAAAAAATAAAACATTCTACTAAACCCAGCTGTTATACCTGAAATACCACAGATAGAAAATCTTAAATATGGGTAAATGATTTTCTGTTCGCTGTAAAAGAAATTTTCTTCTGACAGGCTTAAAATTTTCCTTCCTCAGGCAAGGTCTCCTCTCATTGGAATAATGTGTATTATTGACATTCAATTAAAGACTGATAGATGTGGGTTTGCCATATACCAACTTTGAATGTCACCTCATTTCCACAGTAATAATTGAAGTCACTTATTTGGATAGAAAATTCTCAGTGGATCAGACTTTTTCTGTTGTAACCAAATTAGTTGAAGTTCAAATAAAAACACTTTCCTTGTTATCTTCCAAAACAAAAAGATTTTTGTTGTCTTTAAAAACTGTCACATGTCTTTGAAAAAATGTGTTATCTCAGCAAAGCTTTATTATCTTTTTTCTCTAAACTTCAGCAGTCAGGAGGCAGTTAACATTCTCTGAGTCAAATCTGTTCATGACAGATATTCGTTATGCATCTTGCTATAAAATAGTAGCTGCATTTATAAGCAACTTGCAAAGTTTTATGTCAACACCTTAAATATAGAATTACAGTGAAAAATTATGTTTCATGTTTTTCTGCAATAGACTTTTTTATTTGTACTGTGTTAGAGAGTATATATATATGTATGAACATACAGATAAACATAAAAAATGTGCAGTGATAATAATAAAGAAGAGAATGCAATGAGAAAAAATTGCATGGAATTTACTAATATATTTGAAATGAAGAAGAATGTGGTGTAAGTGTAAATTAAAATGTGGAGAAAAAAACTCATTTGCACTGGATGTCCATGATACCATGATCTTTTCTATACCTCTAAGAGACCCTCATCCTGTGTTAACACTGAGTTGAGAAAGATAATCTAAATTCATAGAAAAAGGGTTCTCCTATGAGAGTTATCTACAGCAGTTGGAGGCAGTTTATAATATTTTCTCAAGTAAATCAGGAGGCATTTAAAAATAAATTTCAAAGTCATTCTTCATTACGTAAAACAGCTCTATGGGAGATGTATCATCTCTCTTGTTCTAAAATTCTTTAAAATATTAGTAGGTTAGAACTCTGCCTTCTTTAGTAAATTATACCTGGGCGCCTCTTTTTACCATGGCTTGTGCTTTCTCCGATTGCAAAAGCTTGGAATTATTTACTGTTTTAAATTATTCATAGATGCCTTTGGTGATTTGTTCTTGATTTGCACATTGTTTGGCATAATTATTTGTAAATATGGAAAAGCTGAAATTCTCCACTTTGTTTACTTGGGGCTTTAGCTCTTTTTGGTTATCAGTGAAAGAAAAGACGGTAGTTCCACATTAGTTTAAGTTTTTGCTGCTCGTTCAGTGATGTCCCTGTAGCTAAATTATGATTTTGTTTATGGAGAAGAGATGTTAAAACTAGGAATACAGTCTCAGTTAGCTTGATTCTTAAGGAAACATGTAATCGGCATGAATTATATATCATGTTCATGGTACTCTGTGAGACAGTTACTTTTCCCCTAAGCACAGAGAAAACTCGAGGTGACCTTGTTAAAACTTCATTATTGGAAATATTATGAACAAACCAAATTACTTCACTTCTCCAGTGTTTTTCAGAAACTCTAGTGCTGTGTACAGGGAAAGTATATTATAGCTATGTTGGTAAACAGTATAGAAAAGAGCCTCTCCTCTGGTGCTCATACCAACTGGCGAGGTCCGGCCATCACTGTAGGATTAAACTGTCCCAGTCCCTGGAGTGAGATAATTGCTTTCAACCCTTTAGGAACAGTCCCTGACCTGCACTAACCCCCCATGCTCGTCCATGATTTGTCTGGGAGGGTGCCTGCTGGCACTGACCAAGAGCAGGCCAGATTTCCATGGATACACCTGCAACAAGAGTTTAGCAGTAGAGCCGGCTGAGCAGCGCCGCTCAGGCCCCACCACTGCTTAGGCACTCCTCTAGATGAAGCCACAGGTATTTGCCCAAACCGATAAAGATGCACCGTGTAAAATACCATGTGAAAGGGCTCGTAGCTTAGGACAGCTTGCTGTGAGAGTATGAATCACAAGGCGCTACTTCAGGGACTTTGGCAGGGTGCCATCCTGCTTGCTTTTAGAAGTGTGATTATATTCCGTCTGAAACCAGCTGCTGTAAGAAACGTGTCTTAGCATTTTTTCCTTATTACATTTCGGTTAAATCATCAGTTGAGATGCACTGCTTTCTTATTTGATTTTTAAAATGTTATTACTGCTTTGTTTTTCTGTTCTCTTAACCTTTCATACTGTTTTTTTCCCCTTTTGCTGCATGCCAATATTGACTGATCATTAAGACAAATTAGACAATTTTAGCACTGTGCCTTTTGTTTAAGCATGTGTTTAAGAGAGAAAAGAAGCCTTTTTTGATCAGTTAGCTATATAGATGACTATGGGAGCAGATTTTATTATCTTGCAGGTTTTACTTAATCTTATCTTGCAGGTTTTACTCAAAAAAGAGTTCCCTTTTCCCTGCAAAACTGAAAAGCAAATATCTAACTTATGATAGCAAAATCTGAAATATAAGGAAATTGTTATAACTGTAAACCTCTTGAAGTTATTTTCTGAACTGTTACTGTAAAAACACAACGTCATCCCAGGTAAGTTAAATAGAATATAATAAGAGCTAATTTTTTCTCCATGCTTCCATACCTACCTGGTAGCCAAAAAATAATTTGGCTTTTTTTTTTCTTTTTCTTTGCAAGTAATATTTATGACTGACGTGATAACATTTAGCATTAGAAATTCAGTATAAAGTTTTAGGTCATTTTAACCTTTAAAAATGGTCATATGGAGTCTCTGAATTAAAACACTGTAAGAATGCATTCTTCAAGCCTTGGAATGACATCTGAATGAAATTAAAAGATGAAATTTTGCTCTTCTCATAACCCATATATCTACAGATTTTCAAAGTCATGCAAAGACTATGATTTGACATTAAGGTTATATCCTCAGAAAAAAAAAAAACTATTATAAGTTTCCATACAAATAAGAGCTTTAAGCATAGCACATGATATATCTTTTGTAGTGCTATAACTTGAGATAAACTTTCAGATAAAATCTTGTCCAAACATTTGTTAAACTTAACTTCTTGTGCATTGTGAGAAAGATGTTGTTGGTTAACATCAGGCAGGAAATGCACATGAACTGTTACACATGGGAAGTAAATTTGCTCTATGAAATTTTTCTTTACTAAATTGTGTCAGGCCACTGGGTTTCAATGTATGTCAAGTGAAGTTCAAATTGCTACAGGTGTTTTCTAGGATAACATGTATTTTAGGATGAAGTTGTGTAGCCCTGTGGTAATGGAATTTGCTGAAGTATCTCCTCTTGTTGCAATAATATGTTCCAATTATTATTTAATCTGCAAAAAATAAAATTAAAATAAAATACACAAAACCACAAAAACCCCAAAATCTAAAAATAAAAAAAACCCCACACAACATAACCAAGCTCTATACTAATGTTGAGAGGTGAATAATGTAGTCTTGTCTGTCTGAGACTTAAAGAGACAGGAAAACCTGGTTTACTACTTTCTTTGTAAAACTCTTCCTGCATCTGATTTAACATGACTAGGAAGTAATTTGATTGTAACTCATGCAGTTTATGATTCTTGAATCTAGTAATAACGATTTAAATCACATTGTAAAAGATCTTTTTCTGATCATTTTAGACTATTTCTTCTATCTTTCTGCATGCATAGAGAAAATAATGTTCCCTTTCTGGCTGAAATTTTAGATTTATTCTGTCAACGCACCAAATACATTATAAAATTCCATTTTGCGCTTAACATTTCCAATAAAATGTGTAAATAACAGTTTTTCTCTTTGTAGGCAATTACAAAAAGCTGGATGCCATTGAATTAAACAAATTGCTTAGCTTTAAATTTGAGCTATGTTTTTCAAGCCCGATTAAAAAAGGAATTCAAAATGAAAAATCAGTTATTTTGGCTTGCTAAATTTCCTTCCCCATAAATAATCAAGTGGTACAGATTACTGAAGGATATGGTTTGGCAACAGATAGCATGCATTTTTTGTCCCATTATATGCATGTCTCTAATTAGCATAAACAAACTGGCAAATTGAAAACTTGAAAATATGTAAATGCTTAGAATTTTATTTCAATATTCAAGTGAATGAATGTAGTTCTCTAGTTTTTCTCTCAACATGTTGACTGTGACATTTAATTTTGTAATTAGTTATAAAATTATATTAAATCCATATTGGTGGAGAATTTGTGGAAGTTTTGAACAACCCTAAGTATCCTATAATTTGTTTCGAAGGAGGAGGTAAGGAATGATTAGCATTTTACACTTGTTTATTACATTGTAGCCTTTAGACCAGCAGAACCAATACAATGTTCCACATCAGCAGTCATGCCTGAAGTTAAGCATATCTTGAGGTTTGCTAGTTGTCAAATCCAGCTTAAAAGAATGATTACCATTCAGGAATTGTCTCATTGAGAATAATACTGTTTTGAAGAACTCTAATTGGCCAAGAATATGGGGATGTTTGGAGGCAGTAATTGAGAAATAAAAAAAAAATTCTGTAGACTGAGTTTCTTCCTGAACTCTTCATTCAAATGGACACGTGGAAGCAAAATGTAAAATTTACTAAAACATGTTACAGTATGCTATTGGAATTCAGTACTGCTCTATTGGAGCCTATATCTTCCATGACTCTTAGTGTTTCAGCTGAGTAGATAAACTCCAGCAGAACAGTGAAACTTATAAATTCCTTGATATCATCCAGGTTTATCAATAAGCATATAAACAGTACATCACGGATTGTTTTCAAGTCAATTATCAATGCTTCTAAAACACACTCCAAGTTATTCAACTTTTTAAGAGCTAATAGGTTTTATTTATAAACTGTATATCTGTTGTGGTCTATCTGGGTCAGTGTCATCAAAATATCAACCCTGAAGGTTATCTGGTATTTCAAGCATCTCTGAGTGTTCATATAAACAGTTGGATTGTATTCTCTGACAGAAACTTTTTGGTTCAGAGTTAAATATGTCATATTTTTTGGACCACATATGAAAAGTTGTTTGATTTTGCTCTTTAGTGTGCATTTCTTTTTGTCCTGTGAAAATCATTTGTATTCTACACTACTGCTGTAATTAGCATGTTGAGCTATGCTGGCAATAGGGCCGGTTTGGTACAGCCAAATGTTAAAAACACAGACAATTGCCAGACTAACTGTTAAAAGCATTTTCAGCCAACATTCCTTGCCCCTGCTGATTTTCTCCCAGAGAATACTATTACAGAATCACAGAATCATCATGGTTGGAAGGGAATTCTGAGATCATCGAGTCCAACCACAAAAAAAAATACCAACAACAAAAAAACCCCAAAAAACCAAACCAATCCAAATCAAAACAAAAAAACCAAAACACCAAACCAACAACACACACAACACCCCACCACATCACACCCACCCACAAACCAATAATCTTGGGCACTAGAGCA
>JAOXJK010000023.1:76781577-76817122 GCA_025774025.1 Xenus cinereus
CTTCTTGTAGTGAGGGGCCCAAAACTGAACACAGTACTCAGGGTGAGGCCTCACCAGTGCCAAGTACAGAGGTACATAAGGAAATTTGGCTCAACGGGTAGGTCTTTTTACAGATGTGAAAGACTGAACTAGACTTGTTCAGTCCCCACATTCAGAGATGGCTCATACCTTGTGGACAAAGGGATACAACCACACCATAAATTTATCAACCTCACTAAAATAAATATTTATTTATTGTTCTACATAGTGCAGAGATGTAAAAGAAGATACAACAGCTAATAACATGCACCAAGTTACCATGGATTTTTTTTTAAAAAAAAACAATGTTCAAATGCAATACAGAGTTCTTCTGCATTTGTGCACCTGTGTCATAGTTCTCAGTAAGGATTTTGCCAGCTTCTTCCAAGTTTGGAGAAATGAGTATGCAGCAACGTGGGCATGAGTATATATGAGATTCTTACAAGGGTCCTTACGAGTTAATAAACTTTTTTTTTTTTCTTTTTTTCCAACATATAGTGGCTCATCTTACCAGTGTTATCTTGCTCATGAACAACCTATACTTTACGTCTTTTGTATGATATTTTTCCTTTAGAGTCTTTTGTGTCATTAAAGTACACACCCACCCACCCACCTACACACTCATGTAGGTACTTATTTGCTACACTACTTTCTGTTGGGATTCCCACCGACTAAAAACGATAAAGGAGCAGTCACTGACTATGATACCTTCTTGGTTTTAGTGTGGTAATATATCCTGCTTCAGTTTTGTAAAACTTTCTTGCTACTTCATTTACCTGAGGTATTCCAGTCGCTCCCCCAACTTGTGAAAATCTTTTTGAAGCAATGAAGTCTTGCCACACCCATGTGTCTGTGGTTTTCACATCGGCCTCATTGAAAGTCTCTTCAGATGCTCCTCTTACTCTTTTCTAGTTGAAAAATAGGCTTTGAGGAACATTTTTTTCAGTGAGAGGAAAATAAATGTATTCTTTAAGATTTAATACAGGCACTAATATAGGTCTTCCCTCCTCCACCTCCCCAAAGGAGTATTTCTTATGAGAAAAACTAATTTCCATTCCAATCTCTAGTGATTTTGTTCTAAAAACTGTCTCTATGTTGTTACTGTTTAGGAATCTCACAGTCCCTGGAGCTTTCTTAGTTTCAATCAATCCATGTTTCAAACAATCCAGCTGATGCTCTGTGAATACTACTTATCACAACACCTGTAAATACCTCCTACATGTCCTGTGTTTCAAGATATTCGAAGACCTGCCTGTTATTATTTGTGGACTATAAGCAATTTGGGAAAAGGACAACATTTTTTTTTTTTGTGTAATGTCTTATGTAATGAGTTGGAGTTTCTGTCTTACACAATTTAAATGAAAGTTCAGGCATCAAAAAGGAAATAATATTCAGTATTGCACTGAATGTTATTTCCTTATATAATGTTGTATAAATATATACACATACACATGTATAATGTATTTGTTTAGTGAGATGTTTTAAGATGCTTTGGGTAGGGATGGCTGTTATTTAATCCAATGCCTAATGATATCTCTGAATACCAGACTAGAATAGAGAGAAGTAAAGCAGAAATTAGCACTAACTGGGAGTTCACCGTATATATATGTGTAGCTTCTATCATGCAATTTTATTAATCATTATTTGTCAACAGAATAGCTTTGTACTGGTACCAATTAACAGTAATGAGAATGTTTCCCTTCCCCAAGAACTTTTGTTATGTAATGAACTTGTGAAAAGCAGTTTGAAATCTCATGATTACTATATTAAGTATTGGGGATATCAAAAACTTTTTTTTTGTCAAAAGCTTTCTGACTTTAAATGTGTTTAAATTTTTCCACTGTACAAAAGAAAAAGATAGTCCCTTTCATAAACAGATGGCTAGACCACAGTACACAATAGCTTTGCAAACAGTCCCACTATGCGAGTGTGTTAAAACCTTCTTAGCCACTAAATTTGTCAATGATAAAAATGTCTTTTTTTTTTTTTTCTTTTTGGTATCGTTGGGTTTGGGGGATTTTTTTTTTCATTTTGTCAGTCACAGTTTATCTTTTTAGTAAATACATTTTGTCTTTTGGAAAACTGACAAAGAATACATCCCTGGTAGCTAATGGCTGTTATCATTTCATTTTTACAGATGACAGATTTTCTTTTAAATATCCTCAAGGGTGATCTTTGCTGTCAGTATCTACCTTGTGCTCATCTTCTAAATTTGGACATAGTTGATAGAAATTTCCAGTACCATGACTGGGATGAGGTTTTTTACCCACTTAGACGAAAATTCAACTTGTTTCTGAAAATATTGTGAAGGAGGTGCTTTGCGTGATTGAGCTGTGAAAAAAAAAATTATTCTCTAGGGTTATTTATTATTTTTTGGGATAGAAGGGAGAGATAGAGAAGGGGAAAAAAAATCACTTCAGTCAAACAGTGAGAAGATGTGTATTAGAACTTATTTTTCTTTCAGATAAAGAGATGTTCTTTACAATTTACATTTGTAGTATTTATTTCAGGTGAATACTTTTACAATTAGGAATGTGAAATAATGGAGAAAACTTTGTCCTGTAATTTGAGGAGAAACTCAACTTTCAACAACATGGAACCCCTTTTCTATTAGTCTATTTCCATTTTAAAAAGTGAAAACACTGCAAATATAATTTCAGCTTTCCAACCTTACAAAAATGTTTATATTTGTAGCAGTTAAATTTTCAGAGAAAAAAAGACCAGTCACACTTGGTGGCAGATATTTATATTTTGCTCAAAAATCTTTCTTGTAAAATGCAAAAGAAAATTTGATCTTTATAGAATTATGGAGAAAAGCCTAGAGATATGGGTAAATTTGAAACTCTAAATTAAATTCCTCTTCTTTAAAGGTACATACAGAATGTTTCTATGACCAAAACCTACCTACACGTCAGAAGGATCCTTCTGGACTGGTATTGTAGCTATAGTATGAGACCTTGGATCCTGGCCCTGAAAGAGCTATTAATTGAGGATAGTTCCTTTGAAGTCAATGTGTGGATCCAGTCTCAGAAATGTTTCCTTCCTGGCTTTATTCTATTGGTGAGAATGTGAAAGCAAAACACAACTGAGATGGTAAGAGGAGAAAAGGTACTTTACAAGAGCAAAATTCATGAAGCAAGAGAACCAGAGAAGAAGATTTCCATAGAAAATACACGGAAACAAAAGAGTTGATGACAGTTGGGAGTTCTCTAAATGAACAAGAATACAACTTTGCTTTCACTAATGAAACTAGTTCTCTGTGTGATATTGAACTTGGACTTATACTTGCAGCTAAGGGTTTACCTTGAGGGAGAAGAAAGACCCAGTTTTCAGAAGCCTCAAAACCGAAGTATCTCTGAATTAATTCAGTACACAAATGTAGCTCGTCTGAGTGGACAGTTTCCCTGGTTTGTTTCCCTGGCACGAGAAACACCTCATCTGTTTGTGATACCTTTTTATCATTGCGGGGGGGGGAAGCACCAATAAAGAACAGCAAAATTAATTAATGAAAGCTGAAATATCTGCAGGGAAAATACCAAATCCTCTGTCATGTTATCACTAGAGTCTCACTACATTTAGCTGGTTAAGTGTGAAACTCCATAATGTTCATTTTAAAAGCTACCTTTCAATAGCTTGTTGCAGAGAGATTGTTTTCGAGGGAACTGATCCCCATGGAAGGTGAATGAATGAATTTTGTCATGGATTGAAATACAAAATGGGCCTTAGCCATCTCTAACCTCCGTGGACCACTTACAGTGGAACTGGATTGTCAAAATATGTTGTTCTCAAATATACCTTAATTTATGTCAAAATTAAAGGAAAAAAAAATCCAGACTTTGTTTTATGTTACTCAAATAAATCTAGTTAATCTGAAGTGATATGAAACCCATTCTTTCTTCTTTTCCTATTAAAGAATGTCTTCTCAAACTGCATTTTAACTTGTATGAAATATTCGCTAATCTTTTTTTTCCTTGTAAGGTTTAAACACAGCCGATACTGTGAAATACAGCTGATACTTCTACAGCCGAGCATGTGATGTTTGGAGAAGAAGAAAAGTAATTAAAAAAATGAAATAAAATAGCCAACTATTTACTAGGAATGCTGCAGCAAATGTACTGAGACACGTCAGAAAGTCACCTCATCCACCCGGTCTTAGTCTGTTCAGACTGTAGATAAAGCATAGATATTTGTGTTTGTGTAATTAATTCAATAAAGATAACTTTTAGTGCCCTAAAAAGAGGCTTTAAACTGATAAATTTGAAAATTCAGTTGGACAACCTTATTTCTGCTATAGGCAAGGGCAGTCACGTCAGAGATAAGGAAAGAAAAACCTCTTGAATTGACTTGACATAAGTGATAAGTGCATCTGCCGGAATGTTCTTTTTGACACCATCATCATTAAGAAGGCTTTGATGACTAAAAAGGTATGATCACTGAATGAGAATAAATACTTATTAATAAAGATATCAAAAAAAGACACAAGTGTCTGCCATAGCAACCAAAAAAATCTCAAAAAAATGTTAAACATATAAAGAAGCACAGGAGAAAGATACTTCTTGAAAATACAACTAGCAGATTTTTGTTATTCTAGTGTTTGTTTATTTTTTAACAAAATAAAACTGGACATGTTTTATGAAGGTTGTGGCCTCTTCTGTTTTGTAAATGCTAAGAGGAAAATACTATTGGCGGTATTAAAAAAACACAGCAGTCTTTTCCTTTTTTCTAGCAGTTAGTCATCATAATAATGCAACCACTGTGGTTTCATTAGATTTTATTTTAATGCTGTAGTCTATGGCTGTCTCACTGGTTATTCCAGAATTGCATTAAAGGGTATACTGAATTCTGACAATAGGTTCTGTAGGGGTAGCACATGTTATCCAGAGAAAGCAGATTCAATCAAAATAAATTTATGCTTCAATCTAGGACTTGAAAGGAGAGAGAACAGGGTCATTATTCTGATATATAGTATTAAATGTCTCAAATATAAATTAATGACCCAGTCTAAGTCTAGGATTCTCATTACATGAGACGCGCAGCAAGTTTTGGCCAGTTATTTGTGAGAAAGGTAAATACCTTATTTATATTTATAAAGCATAATTCACACTCTTTCAGTTTAATTCTATCTCTGTGATCATGCACATCATTTTTGTAATAACTTTTCCAAAGTTTTTGTGTAAGTTTGAATGCAGCAGGTATCAAAAGTCTGTTAAAGGCAGCAAATACTAATACAACAGTCCATTAATACATTTTTCCCATTTATATACATTTCTCAACATTCATATCTTACATCCTAAGGGCAATAAAGAGATATTGAATGCTTTTCTTACAAAAATCTCTTTGGGCTTTCTTAGACACTGTGAACATGTATTTATTCACAGGTGTACCTGTGGACACTGTACATAAATTTGTTTTAAACTTACAGAATAAAAGCTTTATTTGAGATATGCTGAGTTATCATCTAGTTAAATGCATGATAACCTGAAATATTTCTGTACATTTAAAGGTGATGTCTAAGCTTCTTTTTAATCTCACTAGTCTGGGATTTGAAGTTTGGGATCTCCCTTTGCTGCTGTGACTCTGAGGTGGTGGAATTCAAGATTCTGAAGGAAGAAGGCAAAAAGCAGGATCACAGCCCAGGACTTCAGAAGAGAAAATCATGATCTCTTCAGGGACCTTCTAAGAATCCCATGGAATGACTGGGGACTAGAATAAAGAAAATGGCAGTTGTATCTTCAAGAAGAGCAAGAAGACGGCTCTGGAGAACTACAGGCTGTTCAGCCTCATCTCATTTCCTGGGAAGGTGATGGAATAAATCACTCTGGAGGCTTTTTCCTAACATAAGAAGAACAAGAAGGTGATTTGGAATAGTCAACATGGATTTATGAAGAGGAAATCATGTTTGACGAAACTGACAGTCTCCTACAACTAAATGACCGGCTTAGTAAATGAAGGCAGAGCAATGAATATTATCTTCCCTTCAAGCAAGATTTTTGTCATTGTACTGTCACCAGTTTTTCTGGTAGTTTTGTAGGATGGTCTGGACCTCTGTGATACTTGTGCTCAAGAACAGTACAATAGTGACCACTTTCTCAGGGTCTCCTAGTCTTCTTCAATTACTTCTAATGATCAGGGTAGTTGCAATTTGAATTAATGACGTCCAATCATTGTTGCATACATCTTTGCTATTGCATTCCTTTGTGAATATTATAGCAGTATAAAAATAGAAGAATGTGAAAAAAAAAATATGGCTTTGGCTCTCTAAGTTCGGCCAGGAGATGAAGAAGGAGGAAAGGAAGTTGGGAAGGGTATGTAGGTTGATATCAGAGTCAATTAATGAGTGTCTGACTGGACTTTCGACTAACTCTCCGTCAGTTCTCCAACTGTGATTTTTTTCTCTCTATTTTTACTGCATCTGGCTGATATTTTCAACTACTTACAAATTCCATATGACTTACTATCCACAAGAATTACTTGTATACAGCCTCAAAACAGATCTGTCTTGTTCTTCAATCAGGATTTATATGTAACAGTTTCTTCTCTAAAGTATTTTGGGGAGGGTAAACCAGTTTATTTTTGCACCCTGAAGTTCATTCTGTTCTCTCCTGAAACAAGATCCAGTCCTGCTTCTTCCTAATTAGAATAAAAGTATTTTTCCCATAAAAGCTTTAAATTTCTAGGAGTCATTTTTTAAGCATGATTCATTTGCACAGAACTCTCAGCCTCTAAGAGTTGCAAATCCATCATCTTTGCTTTCAGTAGCGTGTTGGAATTTTTCAGTTTGGGAAGTACCTTTTATCAGAAGTTCCACTTCAGTGATTAAATACAGCTGCGATATGGACATCTAACATTCTGATTGCATTTTGTTCATTATTTGCACTTGAGTAAGACAATCACAAAAGTAAATAAGCAGTTTGGTATAGAAACTCATCGATGTTCAAAGTATTCATTTTATGAATATTGTTATAATTCTAAACACTAAATATTAACACTAAATTTTAAATCTGAAGTGATGATAGAAGGATCAATAGACAATACGATATCATTTGAACTAATGTATATTAATATAATGCTTATTTGCTGCACTATATTCTTCTTTCTAATTCTCCATTCCTATTTAGCATAATCCCATAAATTACATTCTGAAAAACTTAATTTAGCTAATACATCCTTTCAAAAAGAATGCATTTTCCACCTAGATTATGTTGCTTTTAAGGTTTTCAACTTTCTTTTCCGAGTATTTGCCTCTTCCCCTTGTAAAATACAGAGTGTTACAGAACTTGATTTTTTTTTCCCAACAAAACGTACTTTTTTAAAATATACTACCATTCTCAAAGGTCATGCTATATACACTTTAGATTCTGTTCAACCTCATTTCAGATCTTTGCTTATAATGTGGGATTATTTTTTCCTATATCTCAAAGTTGTAAATAAACTTTAGTCAAGTTTTATCTGTTTATTTACAATGGGAAACAAAAGCACATTCCTGCAACAGTTTTGCAGATGAGGAACAAGTATTTGCTACTAATTTTGCATCCTTAGTCTTTTTCATTCAACATTTGTAGAAAACCCCTTTCTGTTCAACACTTGCATTTCATGAGGTATTGGTCCATCACATTTTCATAGAATCATAGAATGGTTTAAGTTTGAAGGGACCTTAAAGATCATCTAGTTTGAGTGGCTTCATTTTGTTTTGCCACCACCACTTCGAATGAAGGCAATCCAGTGGAGACACTATATGCTGCCCTGTAAGACTATCAAGATCAAGGGAAGACTTTTATCCCAAGCTTTTCTTGTTCCTTTGACAAATCTCTGTAGTGACTCCTTAATGGTCTATTACTCTTCTCTTCTTGCCTGCTGGAATGTACATGGAAGGATTTATTAAATTGTTGCTTGATTTCAAGCATTTTACAAATTATTTTAGTAATTGCCTTTCCAAAATGGGTACTGTTGTCTGATTCTGTTACATTTAGAACATTTTCCTCTGGGCACAATTAGCTCAGCTAATACTTTTGGACAGTCTTTTGATATTACTATTTTGGAAAAATTAATTTAAACAACTTTCTTCCCATGTAGTAAGGGAGACAATTATCACTCAAAAGTGCTTATTTCTTGCCCATGTTTTTATAGAGAGATTAATAAAGTAAATTTGAATTCTACATGAGTGTCATTCAGTTCTTTGAAATCTTAAGAAAATTTTTCTTCTTTGGTGGAACATACCTACAGCAAGCAATTGTTTGCATGTTACATGATGTCTCGCTATAGTTTCAACCATCATGTTGAGCTATGTCGTGTTTCTTAGAAGTTTTGCCTTCCCGTGTTGTGGCAAAACACTACATATATTACTAGATCAACCTTTTAATTTGGCTAAGAATACTCATTCTGTTCTCTGGAACTACACAAAAAGATTCCTTTGTTTGGGGGCATTTTTTGTGCTCTGCACATTCCAAAAATGTTCATTAGAAAAAAACTATCTCAGACTTTAAGATTTCCCTGGTACTTCATCATATATCTTTATTCCTTGCAGAAGTTCTCTGTATGAGAATCTTGTTATTGATTTTGAGTAATTTTTGTGACCTTTTAATTCTCATTTTAGGTGGTACTGATATTTTTCAATTTAGGACTGTCTGCTAATTTCTTACATTGGAAGAAGTTTCTAACAGGTTGGTGCCTTCTTAAAAAAAAAAGAAATAGATAAAAAAGTAAAAAAAAAAAAGAAGGAAAAAGAAAAAAAGAAAAAAATTTACTACTCTTTTTCATCTTGTGAATAATCTTTTTTAATAAAGTAAATATTCCTGCCAAAATAGCTTGTTTGAAAAATGAATCATTCTGATTTTGTCTGCAGCTGACAATTCATAGACAGCAAAACTGCCCCTCTAAATAATTCTGGATCTTTTCTAAGCCTTTTTTTCAAATTTCTGCTTTAATATAGATTCAGGAACAGTTCCATTCAAACCTTCCATAAATTAGTATAATCTATTATTGTGTTCCTTGCCTTCAGGTTCATTGTTTGCAACTGTCATAAATTACAGCTATGTAAAAAAAAACTTGGAAGTCTAGTTGCAGTATATTTGATTGGTTAGTCCAGTGAAAAAATGTAATCCAATGACAGCTTTTGCTCAATATTGTCACTTTACCTCTTTTTTTGATGATTATATTAATTGTGTTTAAGTCAGTTTCCCACATGAGTTTTTAGTGCTATTTCAACAGCTGTAGAATATCTCCCTTTCTTTCCAGTGCCATTCTGGAAAGGCATGATTCTCACACGGGTCCAGTAACATATCTGTAAAGCATATGCCTTCACCCTTGGGACATCTCTGCTGCATCTTCTCCTTCCTCTGTTATGGAAGAAGTGCTATAACAATGTTCTAACAAACTGTCCTAACAATGGCCATGGACATTGCTCTTCCCCCCACCCCTTTGATCATCTCTTTATACATTTTCTTCATGATCATGAGAAGAAAAAAAACAACAAACAAACCACAACACAGTTTGTTGCTGTCTCTGTCAAGTAAAGCACAGGCAATTTTATCTCATCCGCCATTTATTTTTTCCAGACCTCCAGTTGGTTATCAGAGCAAGGAATTTTACATTCCCACAGTTAAGATCAATCTCCTTCTCCAAGGCATGGAAAGCCACAGCCTCTAAACATCGTTATTCCGTACAGTTAATTCAGTGAACTGTGTCTTTAGTCCCATCATTATGTTATTTCTTCTCTCTTCTGATCTGGGTGAAAAGTTTTTTCTAGATAAGGAAGTAGTTTGCATTTCTAGAAAATCCATCATGAGTGAATCATATTTCAAATTGGATTCCTCCAATTAAATTTCTTTAACCTAATTTTTGGACTTGTGAAAGAGATCTTATCCTTTTATGGAGAGGGGAGGAGTAGTTCTGAAATAAAATATCCTTTTATATTTCCTCTGTTTGATATTGGTGCCACTGGCCATATTCAGACATTCTTCTAAGTTTACAAAAGCTCTTTTCCAAATCCATTGCAAAAACATCTCACTAAATCAGTTTGGTCCATAGAAGTAAGATATATTTCTGTGTTTCCATTTCCCCATGTCTCCCTTCTAACTTCAATAATAAAGGCTCATACTCATCTCACCAAACTTTGTTTTCTTGTCTAGATCTTCTTTGTAATTAACAAAGAAAAATAAGTGATCCAAGAGGGCAATTTACCTTGCTCAGTTTTCATATTGACCTTAGGCTGAATAAATTACCTCTTTAGCATTACTATATGTCTTCAGAAAGTGCCTAGCCAAGTAGTTCAGGACAGCCAACTAACTTTTAAATAATTAAAGCTGAAAGAAAAATCCAGTCCAGTTAAATTTTCATAGTAAAGTGCTGAAGACAATTTCTTCCACTCTCCACAATGTGTAAAGCCAAGATTTCACACACAGACGCTGAAATGTGGAAAAAAGTCTACTTGAACTAGGTTTTTCTACAATGGAAATATCATTAATGTAGTCAAATGGATCACACGTTTGCTCTTCCATGTTTGCTCAAAAATGATATCTTAACATTTGGTAGATAGATTTTGTAACAAACATTGGTTTATTCTTTTTAAGTTGAACTAGGCTAGACACTAACCTAACCCATCTGTCACTTCTCTGTATGTCTGGTCATGTAACTGATTTATATTTGTGTTGTTATATGCCAAGTATGCCACCACCAAAACAGGCTCACATGGTCTCTGGCTGTCTTTGTCCATATTTACTGTCACAGCCGGTATGACTGTTGGAGTAAGTCATGATTCGATGACATTCAGAACAGTAAGACTGGATGTACATCAAACTTTGCTTTTGTTTCTGCTGCCCTGAGCCTAGAATATTTCAGAATCCAACCTCAACCCATGACATAAAGCCTTCTGGCTCATTACTACAGAGGAATGAGACAGAAAATTCTCCAGAATTTGGCAGACTTTTTTTTAAAATCCTGAATTTTAACAAAGCTTGAAGTTAACAGTTCCATTGCTTTAGAACTTTGGCTGTCCTTAGTCACCACCAAGTAAATCTGAGCTAGCATTTTTATCTGAATTAGCATTTTTATCTGAATTAGCATTTTTTTCTTTTCTAAATACTACAACTAATATAGCTAGCTGTTATGAGCCTCATTCATCTAGTACAGTCATTCTAAAAGGTTGTTGTGATGTATCTGGCAACTACTATCCAGCAAATTTAACATTTAAAATATACTGTATGCTTCTTCCAAAACACTTTGCAAAGAGCATCATGAACACAGTTATTTGCAGAAAAAAGTGTCAGACTAGCATGTGGCAGACCAGCAGAAGAAGCTGAAACTTGTATGAAATCCTATTCGATAAAGACTGAGAAGAACATTTGATTTTTAGAGCTAATCAGCAGTGAGCTGAGAAACAGAACAGTGGATTTCAACACCTTCTGTGTCCAGCCCATGTATCAGGCCTGACACTTCTCAGATTCAGGTGAAAATAGCACTTGGTTGACTCAAATTAATTCTAGGAAGCTGAATGTACTGCTAGTTATCCATGCATAAGCAGTGACCATAATTTACTTCAAAGTGCATGAAAAAAATATGAACTGTAAATAAAAAGGGGTATAAAAATATCCAACTGAAGCCTGATTTCAAAATCAGTGAACTGTTTGCCTTCACACTTTTAAGCTATGCAACCTGAAAAGTGAGTAAAAATGATAATGTAAGTTCTGCAAATTGTATGTATTAGCTGATGCTCTGTCACAAGACATATATAAACAACACTAATCTTTTCCCCTCTCCTTTCCTCTTCTAGAATTCAGAATATGTCATTTAGTAATTCACAGGTACTTAGAGTTGCAAAGATTAATTTTTTTAGGGAAGCAGTACTTTTCCCCCATTTGAGTATTGAAGGTGGTATATAAAATGCTTAATTCCATGCCTTATAGGAACATATGCTTACAGAAGCAAACACTATTACTCTATATGAAATCAACATGCAACTCTGGGAGAGAACACAAAACTCTAATGTTTAATGAACTGACCTTATTTTTGAAAATACTCTTTCTACTCAGGCCTCTGGGTATAATCTGATACAATGTACTATAAAACAAATCCAGATTGCTTTAGTTTTCTGCTTCAGTGGGTAATTCCTTACTGTGACTAACAAAAGTATGGAGCACAAAATAAAACTATATACTAATAGGCTTTTTCTCCAATTAAAGCACATCATATTTCTCACAGGTAGAATGAGAATGCAGTAATAAAGCTGTAACTCCGCAAAGTGATTGAAATAAATAACACATAAATGATGCATAAGTAGATAAGAAGCGGGTGGATTACAGCTATGAATGCAGTGAAGTGAAATGTTAGGATTAGCAATGACTTATTCATGTCCTATATTCATCCTCTGTGGAATATGGATCAAATAATTCTATAGAGTAATATTCATTTATATACAGCACCTATGAGTCCCCTGAAGTTCATTTTTAATGAGTGGCAGCATGGTGCTCTCTGCTACAAGCACCTTTTGAAGTAATTTTCTCCAAGTCCGTAGGAGTAAAGTTCATCTCTTTGCAGACATTCAGCTCCTTCCTATCTGCTATATATCACAATTATGTAGATAACATGCACTCTTTGAGGGGTGGGGGAAAGACATACAGAGCATTCCAGTTATTCATTTTCAACTGTGCATATGCTAAACATTTGCAGGCTGAAAGTGGAAAGTTCTCGTGACATATGGGATGGCAATGGGAAAGAATGTACCCATATTTTAAAAAAATGCACTTTTTATGATAAGTAATTTTAGGAACAATCTTGGGGGGCACAATTTACTCCATATTTGTAAATACCTATCTTTCCACTTGCATAAAACATAATACAATAAATTAAAACTAAAACAATGGTGAGAAATACCATGAATTTAATGCAGTAGTATACAGTAAAGGGCACTCATGTTACAATACTTCCATATAAAAACTGTGTATGTGTTTAATTAGGTATTAAACACCTGTTTCCTTGCCTCCTTGCCAGCTGATTTCTCTTCTGAATCACCAGTTCAGAACAGGTAATGGTGAAGGGTGAAGTGTCACTTTGCACATGACTCAACGGTATGAGAAAGGAACTTCTAATTTACAAGCCTAAATTTTGGGGAATTGACATTTTCATCTGGGATCATGGATGAAAGGCAGACATAGAATTATGTAGTCACATATATTTAAAGTTTTTTATTTCAAAGATTCCTTGGAGAAAAGTAATTTAATTTAACTCAGTCTTCTAGCAATGCTAGCCAGACTTTACAGACAATGAATAGGTAGACATTTTTAGGACATGATTCATCTGACCTGTTATAGACAGTTACATGAACTGATTCATGTGTTAGAAATGCCTAATTCCTTTCATTAATTATAAAAAGAAGCTATGATGACTAATTCAGCTGTATATGAAAGCAGTGTGGATATATCTTTGGTCAGAGGCCTCCCACTTAATATATCTGTCAAAAAGGTTAATTCTTGATAAAAACAGGCCCAAATAATTCAAACTTTTCCACGCACTAAGTTAAATTGTATCTAGAAAAATAAACAACTGTCTTTCTCTCTATGCAAAACAGATGACAAAAGAAAAAAGGTAATTGCCATAGCTGACATACTGATAGGAGTGGCAAAATCAAATCCCTAAGAGGGAGAAACAGAGAAAAGGAGAGTGAATGACAGAGGGATACATGCACTACCCAGGTTTTTCAGGTCTGTGTTGGGCCTATCCTGGCACAGCATTGATGGCAAAATGACTCCTACAGACTATTCTCCCAGCAGGTTCTGGGTGCTGAGTTTGAAAAAACACTTGACTGCAATAAAAAGCAGTCATAACTCTGTTGCCTGTGCTCCCAGCTCTGCTCTGCAGCTATCTTAGCAGAAAGAAGTTAGAGCATGACCACATGTTTCCCTTCAGACTATAACCTCATATAATCCTGAGTCAGGACACAGAAAGGACATCTGACTGAGAATCCAGGTGCTCCTCAAGCACCTCAAGGTTTTAAACAAAAAATAAAAAGTAAAATATTCTTTACTTGAGAAAATCCAAAGGAGTGGTGTTTTTTGGTTATTTCTCCGATTTTCTTATGTGAACCATTATAACAAATCATGTGACAGCTTTCCTGTGTACTATGGCATCCCCAGTGGGTGTGGAGAGGCTCTGAATGACACTAGTCTCAGGATATTAAGTTTCTTTATAGACAGAATAGATGCACGAAGAATCAAACCACAGCTCCTATCAATACAGATAGATGCGTATTCCATGGAAATAAAGTTTTAAAAATTTTTATTTAATCATTTTCCTAGTATAGTTAAGAATATTTCATTTAATTGGCAAACCCGCTTTTCTGCTGCACAACTGTTTTTATAACTGCTGCTATGGTAAAGACAATACCTTTAAGGCATTGTTCAAAAAGTCCATGGAAACACGTTGCAAGATCAATTGGGAGGCGACTAGCAGTACAATACTAACATGTAGTAGTTACCTCTGTGAAGAGAAGGCTGCAGGGAGACCTTATTGTGGCATTTCAATATATAGACGGGGCTTATAATAATGATCAAGAGAGGCTTTTTACCAAGGCCTGTAGTGATCGGAGAAGGGCCAATGGTTTTAAACTGAAAGAAGGCAGATTTAGATTGGATATAAGGAGGACATTTATTATGATGAAGGTGGTGAGACACAGGAACAGGTTGCCCAGAGAAGTTGTGGAGGCCCCATTCTTGGAAGTGTTCAACATCAGGTTGGATGGGGCTCTGAAAAACCTGATCTAGTGGGAGGTGTCCTGGTCTATGGCAGGGAAGATTGAACTAGATGATCTTTAAAGTCCCTTCCAGACCAAACTATTCTATGATTCTATGGTTCTATGATTCTACGATTTTTAAACATTATCGTGATGTTACGCTCACCCTTACACTGTCCCTCTGCATATTAATGTCCAGGGTTTCTGCCTGGGTAGGGGATATATGGCAAGTCATTATCAGCAGGAGTCCTTCACTGGGAGTAGTGTGATGTTGACGTAGATGGTTTCTTCCTCCTCACTTTGGCATCTGCTGGGGTAATTTTTACGTGTTTGCTACAGTCTAGACCCAGGTCTTTATTGGTCTGCGATTTTACATTTGCAGACAGATTTACCATAGACGATGTGATTTACATGCCTTGCCTACTTGAGCTTGTTTCTTTTTATTACCCTTAAATTGTTTTTACTTGGCTACCAAGACTGCTTTGTTTATATGTAACCACTAACTGATGTCTGTTGAGTTGTTTGTAGCCCTTGGGCCTCCAGTATTATCCTCTGCTTGTACTTTCAAGGCCTTTTCAAGGCCTGCCATCCCATGCCTTTATTCCCTTGCAGTGCAATTTTGTTATCGGGTCATAGATAATTCATACTACATTGAATAGCTACTTGCTATAGCCATCTATTAGCTACCAAAAAAACCCCAATCGACAAATGTTATAACACACAATTGCACAAAGCTAAGCAAAAGTTAAACGAAAGCAGCTAATAGTTCCCTGATTGATTATTGCCATTACAAGCCAAAACAAATCTCCATACAGGCCAAGCCTAACAAGTCATGAAGCCTCTGGTGATTGTTTACACCAAGGCCAGTGGCCTGTTTCAAGCAAATGACACCTCTGTATTTTGCGAGCTACATATCTGCATATGACACAGTACTCATGAGGAACCTGTGTGCCTCAGGAGAAGTAGCCATGGCTAGGTGGGACCCTCTGTTGTTTTGCACATCATTAGACTCTTTTAAGTGGGCAACTCAACTGAGTGCTTAAGGTCACATTGCACCTGGGAGTGAGAAGATTGTCTCAAAGACCAATTTTATATTTAACAAAGAAATCACTAATCTTTCATATTTTCACTTCAAAGAAAGGCATTCCTTTAAAAATTAAATTAGTATAAGACCAAAAGTCAGAATAATTTAAGTAGTTTAAGGATATACAGCAATACACCCCCATTTAAAATTACAGCTGAAGTGATTATTTTGGTACTCCAGTTCTCTGTAAGTTACAAAGTAGGAATTGATACAATATTTTTTGTAGTCTGTTAATGAGTAATAGGTTCTCTTGAATTGTAGACCATGCCTACTTTACCACGTAAAGACCAAATCAGTAGAATGAAAGCTGTAGGGTCCTGTAATCCTACATGTACAATACAAGCAGTTCAAGATTTTATACTTCAGACAGGATTTAGCCTAGTCCAACGTCTTCATTGCTGATAATCTAAAGCTGTCCAAAAGAAAGCTATCTGCCAGCCTTTGTTTCCTCAGCTGTGAGTTTCATTCTGAATCTGTACAGAAAGAATCATTGTGGTTTTTTGCCCTTTTCATGCAATTCATAGAAATTCACCTCTCTGTCACCATCACCTGTATGAAGACATACACAGGGAAAAAAAGCTTTATTTCTTCTTCTGTTCTTTTCTGAGTGACACCAAAGTGATTCCTTACTTCCACCTGCTTATGGTGATTACTCTCCAGGGAATTCAGGAGTCTTCCTAAAACTCATTTTGCTTAAATATTAATTCATTCCATAATCTAAAGGGTTTTCTTGAGGTTAGTGATCTTAACACCCAGAATCTTATAGATAGGCCTTCCTCTTCTCCACACTAAACTAAATCACTTTGGAAAGAGGGAAGCAATGTTTGCCATCTGGGGCAGAGCAAAGCCTTCCTTTAAGAAATGGATTAGCCCAGATCAGTCACTAGAAAGAAAAAATTGATTTTGAAAGTAGAAAGTTAAGTCTTTTTAGTGACTGATCCATTTCTTATATGGACTACTTGGCAAAATTTTTTTCCTTTTGAACACATGCTGCACTTCTTTGCCTTTACTTCCATAAAACTCTTAATACTATGTTTAAAAAAGAAAGAAAAGAAACCCACCAACACCAGAACACTGAATTACACATATAGCTTCACCACATGGGAAAATGTGAAAAAGAGTAAGGGACCAAAGACAACTGGTATTACAGAAACTTCTCTGAAACATCTGTGATAAAGTTATTTCAGTAATGTATATAGAACTGCGGAAGTCGGATCAAGATGATATGGGTTATACTCCTAGCAAACAGCATGATCACGTTATTTTATGTCCCGTATTCATTCTTAAATAATATTTACCTCTTTGGAGTCCATACAATCTTCTTGATAACACAGCTTCCTGACCAAACTCTATTTTCTTCTCAAAGCAAGATTTTGGGGGAAGCCCCTTGGTGATTGGAGTTTCTGGATCTCAGCAGATTTGGCTTTAACCTGAGGTATATTTAGATTTAATCTGGTGTGTATTTCTGCATGTTGTACAGAAGAAGAACTGCAATCTGCAGAACAAAGAATCATTTTATAAGATCTTATAGAATTGTAAGTAGAAAAGGAAGGAGAGATGCATCTTAAGTTCTGCTTTTGTACAGTGGCCATAAAGTCTAACAATATCCCTATGATTTGTGTTCTCTCATTCATGGTACAAATAACTTGGATGAAGGAAACCAACACATCATTGGAGCCAAATTCTTGAAAGAACCACAGTAAAAGCACTGTTAGTCTCCAGTTTCCTCTTTACTGCAGATCCACTGAGTCTGTAAATGAGTTAGATTTTTATTGAAACATATTGATTCTCAGTTTTCATTTTAAAATCATTCCAAATTTTAATCTAAATTGTCTCTTCGTTTGACTTTGACATTGGAATATAACAGGTGTTATTATATATTTTTTTTCTAAATGCCAGATGAGATGGAATTCTGGATTTTAAATATGAGATCTCTTTGTCTCAATTTTTTCTTCTACTCATAGTGTATTAGAAGACCAGTATCCTAAAAAAACATTAAAAAAAGTTCCAGATACGTAAAACTAGCATATTACATTTCAGGGAAATATGTTCCTTCATATTTTTTTTTTTTTTTGAAATTTCTGATCTAGTTCCCAGAAATGTAATTTGTTCGTTGCAAATTACAGTCTGCATTTGACAAAAAATTTGGTCAAACCTCAAGATCAAAATTTCAAGAGTTGTAATCTCAGTTAGCAGAATACCTGAACTGTTCTTGAATTTCCAAGTCTGTTCCTCTGCATAGCTCGCTTAGAGAGAAGGGTGAGGAACAGGCAGAGTGGTGCTTATGAATAAATTGCTAGATCATACGGTGTTATCAGATTTAGCAGCATTATATTATCCTTCTGTCTTTTTCCCCCCAGTTATATGCTGATTAAAATAAATACCACATAATGATACTGTAAGCAGTAATGTCAAAATACTATGAAATGAAAAACAAAGGTCAACAAAGCTTTCTAACATAAATCTTGTTAAGATTTGAAAGCAGAAAAAATGGGCCAAAATACACAGGACACAGTATTACATTTGGGTCAATCACATTTTAAAAGCAGAAAATTCAATTGTTTTTAATGTTATGATGTAATTTATTTCTATCTATCAGTGTTGTCGATTTGGTTGCTTTTTTTTCCTTGCACTTTGGATAAAGAAAACAAATAATCTAATTTCACTAACCTATTTCTCATATGGCACACAACACTTTGAACTTTATGAACGGCTCAACTCAAAATATATTATTTTAAAAATACATTTTGAAAATCTTTGTACCCTTCTCTCTCAAGTGAATTTGAATAATATTTCTTAAAAATGTTGATAAAGAGAATGGCCTTAGGAAAATAGTGAGAATTGATTACTTGTGATAAGATCACAAAATCTTCTTTCTAAATTAATCTTTTCAAGCATTTTTCAAAGATAATGAGACACCCTCTGGTGTTAATAGGTTCAGGAAATAATGCCTGTAGAACTTTGAAAAGAAAGAAAAAACATCAAAACTAGGAGGTGTTTAGTTCCACCTCAAGGCATGGAAAACAAGTTACAAATCACTCTGTAAGTACTTCAGTACCTGTTGAAGTCATCTAATTGATGAAGAGTAGCCAAAGAGTATTTTTATTAGCTGATCAGAATTCTTTTGTGTTGGGAGAAGTTTTAAGTTTGAAAATAAGATCTGTTCTGCACTGAAATAGAAAAAAAAACAAACAAACAACTTTTTTTTGTGGGGGGGATGACATTCAAAAACTATATGCTTAGAAGCAAAAAAGTGTATTATTAAAAATTATCTAAACTAAATATTGAATCTGTATTCCAACACGAACTATGGTAATTTCTATCTAGAAGTATGATAAAACATGGGGAAAAAAAGCTTATGGGTGAAATATTCAGACACAGATTCTCCATGATTAAATTTATTAGATAGTGAAAAAGCCACTCAAGGGAAATACCGTGACCATCATTTGACCCTTACTGAAATGAGGCTATACAGAGCTCATCTCAGTCAGAGAACAGACTGTGCTAGGTGACTATGTAAGTCTTTTTTGCCATTAAATTCAGCTGGTTTGTAAAGTTGAGTATATTGGCTAGAAACCCAACCAAATTTATTTCAAACACATAAGGATTTATTAATCCATCCAATATCTTTGTATAAACACCATTTCCCAAAGATGTGTGCAATAGAAATGTAATCATTTATATAATATCATACAAAACCCCTTACTTTTTATGCTTTGAAGATGGTAAATATTAAAGGCAATTTTAAATGTGGAATTGCAGTGGTTAATGTACTATCTCACACAATACCAAAGGGCAGAATCTTTTCAGAGTACTTGAAGATAAAACATTTGCTGTAATTTGAGTTGAGTGTCCAATGAGGATGAAACAGGTGTTTTGACAAAACTACTCACTTGAAGCTGAGAAAGTAAAAACTTTCCCTAAGATTTTAGGCCACCTACTAAAATTCTGGTTTGCTCTCCCTATAGTTTTAATAGACTTCTGTGCTTTAACCATGGTAGGCAGCTCATCGCCATACAGCTGCTCACTCATTCCCCCACAGAGGGCTGAGGGAGAGAATTGAAAGGCTAAAAGTGATAAGATTTGAGATTAAAAATAAAGACAGTTTAACAAGTAAAGCAAAAGCAGAGCACACAAGCAACGCAGAACAAGGATTATAGTCTGAGACATCCCTTTGGTCATCTGGGGTCAGTTGTCCCAGCTGTGTCCCAGCCAACTTGCTGGTGGGGCAGTGTGAGAAGAAGGGCCTCAGCAATAACTCAGCAATCAGTGTAAAATCTTCACAAATCCAAAACATAGCACCATATGAGCTATTATGAAGAAAATTAACTCTATCCCATCCAAAGCCAGTATATAGCCTTACAAAAATTTATCTATTTCCTCCTTACCTTCACCCCCTTTAGTAAAAGCAATCTTGAAATAGATTCTGTTTCCTTGAACTTATGAAGAGGGAAGGGTAAAATGGTCAAAAGATGAAACATCATGTGAAGGTAAAAATTCTTCAGAGTTACATTTTTACGTGTAAATTTGCTTCTTGTTGCATCAGTGAAAAGCTTAGTATTTCATGTAAAGTGTTAAAATATCAACATGGGATTTTTGTGATTGTGTAGGTGGCAGGGAATTATTTTCATTGTGAGACAATGCTAGTGCTTTGGTGTGGTTTTGATGGTCTAAAATTTTTGACCCTATAGATCTTGTAGCTAAAGTTTTTCACCAGCTGGTGTATATGAGAACATTAGCCACACTTTCAGACATTGAAACAGTTCTTCATATCTGAAATAGAAGCAGCAGATTTCAAAATTTTATAAGTCTCAAGAAATTGTTTTGAGCATGTTTAGGTATGCACTGGGCCATCTCTGAAAGGACATGGTTGATGCTGAGAACTAGAGTAGGTGTCAGTAGGGGGAAAGAGAGAGAAAGGTGATAAGGTACAGTATTTGTTATACTTGTTTCAGAATCTACTGCTTCTACTTCATACCTGAAATCTATCTATTTATCGAAGTGTAGTACTGTATCTGACAAAAATGCATTGTCTTTACCTACAGATGTGCCATAGTGAGAACACTCTTCTGGAAGATGAAATGTATTCAGATTTCATCAAAAAGACTAATTTTCTTACTTACTACATTCCTTACATCACCAAAGAGGAGTAAAAAGGAAGTATTGTGTCATTTACTTCTTTTGTAAAACCAATAATTCAAAATTTCTGTTTTGTATTTAAAAAATTCTGAAATTGCAGCTTGACAAAATAAAATATTTCCCTCCCTTAAGATGACTTTGTTTCTAAAACATTGTTTTGATTTCACACTAGTTGCCACCTTAACTATAAATTACTTACACCTTACTTACACCAACTGATACTGGCAGAAAGAATGATGAATTTTTTTTATATTTAATGATAAGCCATAATTCATATCTTTTAAGTCACAGTGGATTATAAGTGATCATGAGCTACAATATAGAATAGTAATATACGATTGACAGAAAAACTTTCATGGAAAATGGGCTATACTTCCAATGTTTGTGGGTTGGTTGGTGGGTTTTTTTTTGGTGAGGTTTTTCCCTGCAAAGCAGTGTTTTAAAAATATTTAGAACATTTTATGTGGTAGTAATTGCATTTTGATCAACTACTCCATGAACAAGGAAGAAGCCATTCCTTCAACAACAGGACATAATATTTCTATATTATTTCATAATTAGATGGCATTTAAAATACTGTATTGCATACAAACACAAGCTGAAAACCTAATTCAAGGCATTTTTTCCTTATGTTTTGAAGGCTACAAGATGCCCAGAAAAAAAGCAACTAAAAGAGGATAATGAAATTATGAAGATCTAACCTTTTCTTTAAATTTTAGCAGATGAAGTGTCACTTAACCAAACAATCCATGTTTCCTCCTTATTATGCCACATGACTTCAAGAAAATGTCTCTCTTTTCCTATTCCTCCTGCCCCCTGTTCCTCTTCATTCGTTAGTGCCTTTATTTTCAGTTGTTTTGATAAGAAAATAAATTTATACTACTTCTAATAAATTTTGAACACAGTGAATTTTGATCAAATTTGACAGAAAGATGGAAATTTTAAAATGTGTTGCACTTTATAATATCAGGAAAATCTTGTGTAAGTAGACTGGAGTGACTTTTTTATTACCATATGCACAGAAATAAAGGCTAAGCATTATGTCAAACCACTTTGAACACCAGAAAATCTGCACAGCAGAGCATCATTACAGATGCCCAAACTGCAGGAAAAGCCTAATCAGTGGTTGCACTTTAGATGTTATGAGAGCATCCAGCCCCAAGCACAGATTCAAAGTTACTCCGGGTATCTAAACAAGGAAACTACATAGTTGTAATTTTACTACCAACAAAACCTCTTTGCTTTTCTCAGAATTTGACACTAGCATACGATATTGAAACAGTCTTTTAGCTTTGGAGATCTTAGATACACATTTTCTTTTCCATTCTAAATTAGTCAACATATTAAACCTTAAAAAAGTAGCTAAACTGAAAAACAAAGCAAAGCAAAACAGAATCAGCTTTTCCATACTGAATAATGTATCTGCTTTAATTTTGGCAGCTAATTTTTAATTTAAGAACTCTGTTTTGTGTTTACATTTTTCACAGCTTCTTCAAAATCTAGTTGCTGCAAACCTTACTGATCACACTCTTCACAGCATTATTTTTGGCCATCAAACAGAGAAACCCAATCTGTCAAAGAGCAAGACTTATGTGGTATGAACTCCACATTGCTTATTTTCATCAGTTTTCAATCTTCCATATATATTTTGAAGGACAGATTGATTTTTTTTCTTTTTTTCGTTAGCAGGATAAAAAGGAAAATTAAACTTCTGCAGCATTGTTGGCTCATAGCTCTCCAATCTTTTAAAACTGTTGAAAAGATAGGGTTGAAAATACATAAAGCATAGAATTCTAACAGGTTATTGTTGCACCATTAATTGAGAATGGCTTCATATACCCTGAACTTTATAATACTATAAATCAGGGAAAAAATCTTCATTGGTGACATTTCATTATCAGTGATGTCACATACCAAATATACATCAAGAAAAAATGAGGCCTGTGATTTGCAGTTTTTAGTGGTGATATTACTTCTAAAAGCTTAAAGATAGATTCCGGTTTTTTTCACCGAAGTTGATTATGAAGTTTATTCTGATAAAATTCCCATGGAGTGTCAAATAGTGTATTTTAAAGTGAAGCTCAGTATTTGTTTTTTTAGGACATGATATTCAAGCAATAACTCTGTTTCTGAATTATAAAAATATACAGCTATGCTCTTAAAAAAGAGGAGATGTTTTCTAGTACAGCCATGAAGAAAGTGTCAGTGAGTAATGACTGAATTCTCAGAAGTACATTTCTGTAACATACAGTAAAGTAAAATGGAGTGAGAAACAATTAAAAAAACCACCAGGAACTGCAAATCACTATATTAATATCTATGTTAGAGGACTAGAATGTGTTAGCAATAATTTAAGGCATTATATGGTGCTATTTGTCATTTGTGTATGCAGCATTTAAAAAACAAGTCGTGATCTGAAATTACAAGTTCCCAGATGGTATAGCAGAACATACTGACCAGCCAGATGAATAGAAACAGGTTTGGAGTATGTAAGAAGACATATATGTGGAATAAAATTTTTTATTATAGATGATTTTGAGGGGATTTTATATGATAAGGTAGCTAGAATCCAAACTGCTTTCAAAGCAGTATTTCAGTGTCTGTTCTAGTTGAAATGAAGAAATATAGATCAAAGACCACAAAGACATAACCAGACAGGTCCGAGTCACGTTCCGTCTGCTTTGACTAGGTATCAGTCATCGTTAAAGTTTTGATCACAGCATTGTACTTTTAAGAGAGAGATGAGGTTACATTTTTCACTCATGCAAACTTGTGCAGACATTTCTTTGAATGCTTTTACACTTGCAAATTCTGAACCAGAATTTAGCTGTTGCAGTTAAAACAACTGAATCAAGAACACGGAGAGCAATTTTAAACGTTTCACAGGACACTACTGCACTAGAATAATTCACATAAAAGCTGTCAGCCTCCAAAGGTAGTAACTGAAAATTCCAAAGAATAAACCACGTCCATGAATGTTACCAAGAACTGAAAGTTTCTTTTTAAGATGGGAATGTTAGAAACTAAAGCCCTAATCCAGCTCTTACTGCTACAAAAAAAACCCCTATGGAATAATTTCTTTTCCTTAGAATAGATATTAAGAAATAAATAATTCAGTAGTAGCAAATAAAGAACAGAGAGAAAAAACTCGTTTCAATGTATATATTGTTTTATATTGAGAGAAAATCCAACAAGATTTAATTGTTGTATATAGGATATTAATATGCTCACAAAATGTGGCACTGGACAAGCAAGCTTGGCAGATATATCAACTCTTTGCTAAAAATACTCTTGAGGAAACACAACTATAAGTTAAAACTTTCTCTTCTGTTATTCATTTTCAGGATCCAGTGGAGCCTCTGAAGTCTTCCTAAGAGCAAATCTTTCTGAGAATTTTTCTCCCTGGAGCTGTCATAGGCTCACATTCAAATGTTAGTTGTGCTGTGATATATTCCTCCTGAGGTCAAGTTTACTCTTTTCAGAAGAGGCTGGATTGCTGATGCCAACAGACTGCTGGGACATATATGATCTATCTGTAAGGAAGACTGCTATAAGCTTTCCAGTGCTCACAGAGTTATGAAATGCAATGAGCACTTCATAGATGCCGAATTCTTCCTGAATGCCGCTGTATCAGCCTGGAGAGTTATACACAGAATATAGTATTTCTTTGCTTTACTCCAAGGCTTAATCAGTCAGATTTACCTACTTTTGTATTTTCACCAGCTGTTGTGGAAAGTGTATGATGGAAGAATTTTCAAGAATATTCAATTTTCTTTTCAGGAAAAAAAGACACTTTTTTTCTGCCTTAGCCTTTATAAACAACAAGGAGATCGACATTTTCTTGTTATTCTGGGGAATGCCAGAACATGTAACCTTTGTTAAGTTATATAAATATATAGATAGAAAAAAATATATTTAGCTGTCACAAAAGGAAACTGCAGCATAAAAAATACAGGGAATTGAACATTGAAAAAGGGAGCAGTCTTTGTAAAGACAAAAGGCAAGTGTAAAGGCTACTTAACAGTACCTCTTATGTACATAAATATATATATATAAGCATGCGTGTCTGTATATGCATAGCTGAATTAGCTACACACATTAGCTCCAGGAGCACATGTAAAGTGTTCCAACAGAAGATGGGCAATCAGAATGCAGGACCAGACCAGAGGGAGTCTGAAGGTACCCTCCCTCCTGAAATGTGATAACGTGCCCATCGGCTCCCCAGCACCTGACCTTCACACTCACTTGGGTTATACTATTGACCAAAGCGGAAGTGTAGACAAGACCCTTGAGGAGCATGAAAGTCTGGTTGGTGGAGTGGAAGAAATGGATTAGGAATAGAGGAAGAGGAAAAGGAAAATACAGAGGTGAAAACTGGGGATAAAGCAAGGCCTAAATTTCTGTTTTCTAGCAAAGGAGATTATGTTGTTAGTGATGAGTGATATAATCTCTTAATGCTGATGCTTGTTGATTTTGGTAGTAAGCCTGTTGAATAATAAAAGAATTTCAGCTGAAAGGATTTCTACCAGGCCAGTTCCTAATTAACTGTTCTTCTGATTTCTATAATGGATCAAAAAATTTCATCCCTTTACATAAGATCAAGCACATGCATATGTGTATGGTGAACATATTTTTTCCTGAAGATGAACACACTTTTATCTGTGAAGTCAGTGGTTATGTGTGACAATTTTTTTCGTTGTTGTTGCTGGGGTTTTTTATGCTGGAAAAGTAATTCACTTTCTAGCTTTATTTGCAATCCAAACTATGTGTATTTGCAATGAAAGCTGTGTTTATGACAACACCGTCAGCAAAATTCAAAGATTTTTTTAAAGTCCTTGAGCTATAAATATCATTAAAGATTAGGTTTTTTAACTTTGGCTGGACTATTAAAATGAATTAGAAGAAGTCATTAAAATAAATAGAATTTGTTCAAATAAATAGTAAAATTACTTTTTTTAAAGGAATACAGTGCAAATTTTGTACAACTGCACCTTTTTGTAAGGAAAACCTTATTTCATTCTAGAACACTTTTATTTCATATTGAAAAAGAAAAGAAACGTGTCTGGTCTTAAGCCAAAGTCCACTTTGCTGTGCTCCTTGAAAAGCGTCCCACAACAGCACAGGAGTAAGGTAGCAAACACAGAATAAAACTACTCATTTTTATTTACAAAGTTAAAGGGTATGTCTTCCTGTTCAAACCTTCCCAATTTTAAAATTATTTTTACTACTAGTGGTTGCCATAGTAGTAATGTAATTGAGAAAATAGCTCCAAGAGATGAAAATTGTCACAATTATTCTAATTTGCAGGAGTAAGCTTCCTCCAGAACCTCAGCTCATTGTCCTCAGGGGAGCTAGTATTGCTATGCTGTGATCAGCCTTTTGGAGTGGTTTGACTGACTTTTCCACAATTAAGGGGAACAATGAATTATTCTTGTCTGTGAGAAAGACCTAGATTGCCTCCAGAGAAGTTTTAAGGACATTCTGCATCTCTACCTGAAGGCTAGCACTTTAACAGAAGGCACCTGTATATCATTCTAGGAAAATTATGCAATGGCTTTATAATAATTGGGGTGGGGAGTACAGTTGTAGGCTGTAAGTGAGGAAACAGGGGAAGTTAGAGACTTGTGAGTGGGAAAATACAATTTTTCCCTTTCCTGTGAAGCTGGCAGAGAAGGGATACAGAGTCTCTGAGTCTGGGATTTGGGTAGAAAGAGAACAAGGTCTCACAGCCTTAATTTATGAAGCATGCAGCTCTTATTACATGGAGGAAAAGGTACTGCCTCTGGAAGTTTTCCAGCAAAAAGTAAGTCAGAGTATAGAGTATTGTATTTCTAACTATGTTGGTTTCTCTAGTGGTTCAAAGACTATAAAATAGTACAATTTATTACTTGGAAAGAGACTAGATACATCAAAAATATGTCAGGATTAGCATTTTATGTATGTTTTTAATCAGAGCATTACCACATCCAAGTCAGTGACACAGAATCTTTAAGAGAAAGAGGCAGGAACTGTATATTTCATCTCTACTCATAGTGCAGTAAGAAGGCTAGCTGGTACGGCATTAAAGATGATGGTACACAAGCTTTAGATCTTATCAGGACTAACAAGTCAATATTAAGAATTTAGATTGTCAATATCTATGATTTGATTCCAAATATTTTCCTTTTTTGGTATGTAATATCCAGTGCTTTTTTTTTTTTTTTCTAAATTAACAGTTAATTCCTTTTGATTTGTTCCTGCTAACCAGCAATCTACAGTATTATGTCTTAGAGTCAGAGCATTTGTGATATGTAGTGTTATGTGTATATATTCCTAGGTGAACATGAGATCTTAATAAGAAAGACAAAAGAATCTTAAAGAATCTGAAACTAAGGGATATTAAAATTTCTGCAGTATTTTGTACATCTCCTCCAAGACATGAAATTATACCAAATAACTAATATTAAAAGAAAAAAAATAGTTTAATTCGTTGACAGTACCAAAAAAGTGCACAAATTCTCATTGTTTTTAATAATTCATAATGACATCTTCAAGTGCAGTATCTGCTATTCCTTTTGAATTAATCATATGTTCATATTAATATAAATTCATGTACTGAGTCAACCTTATTCTAGGAATATGTTTACAAACATTTTGCAAATTCATGAAGTTTTCTGCAGTGTAAAGCAAGCCAAAAACTCTTCTTGAAGGAGTAACTTAATTTCTCTGTAGTTTTGACTAAAAAAAAATAATTGCACAGAAAATTATAATAATATATCTAATAGTATTTTTACATTGTTATTCCCACCTCAAAAAAGAAAACCCAAAACACACTCACCCCCTGCCCCCCCACCCCCCCAAAAAAAAACCAAACCAAAACAAAAAACACACAAGACAAAAACCAACACCAGAACTTTAAAATAAAGCGTGTAAAATATTTTCTGACCATAATTGATATTAATGAATTACAGGAATGTGTACAGCAATTAGTATTCTACCTAAAAAAGATTATGAGTTCTCTGAACACATCCAGGTGTTCATGAGTTGTTACCATAAAGATTCACACAAAATTCATCAGAGAAATTTGTTTTGAAATGTTACCAGGCTAGGAGTCATCATGTAAATTTTGGGATTTACAGTAGTAGTTGCATGCATGTCAAAAGTAATTAAAACACCATCCCCCCCAAAAAACCCCAAACATCACAACAAAAAAACTCAGCAGAACCTCTCAAGTCCCAAGGAAACTATGATCGAGTTAAAAATGATCACATGTCCTGACTTCCCAGGAACCCACCGCTACCCAGCTGTTCTCATTTAAAATTAATGTAATATTACGAAATGATTCATTGAGAATTATCTATGGACTCATGGCAATGGAACTGCAGCTCTTTACAAGCAGAATATGGAAACCAAAAATGTCTTCTCACTAAGTTTAAATCATTCATGATACATCTTTATCCAGGATAGATCAAACAGTTCCTTAATACACATCTATTTTCGATCTTTCCTTTGTAGGCAATGATATCGTGGGGGAGGGTGGAAGAAAGAAAAAAGAAAGGTCGAGTTTGTTATAAGTTGTTCCTCAGGGTGTTATCTCATTCAGGTCTGTGAAAGAACATCATTGTAAGCTGCAAGTATAAAGCTTTATATATAGTTTTATTTTTGCTAAATGCATATGCTCTGAAAATCCTTCAAATCACCTCAGTCTATCATCTTAGTAGTAGAATGCAGAAAAAAAATATTTAAAAATAAACAAGGCTTTCTGAAGACATTACTTATTAATAAACTTTTTTCAAACAGTTTGTAATGCACTGCATACACACACATACTACCTGCAGGACCTATGCCAGCCAAAAATCCACTCTCCTTTAAAACTGCAATATTAGTTCTTACATTATTTATGTGCTTTATAACAGACATTCTCACTGAATTGTAGTATGCATTGTTATTCAGTTATCTCAATTACACCTGGAATACAAAATACACTATTAACTATTTGTGGGTTTGAAATTTTACTTTTTTAATAGCTTCTCAGCAATAATATCTGGGATAGGGAAATCGTCCTGCAAATGTAATAGCAACCATTATGTGCTCCCTCACATTATTCTGTTCAAACTGTTAAAAAACAAAACAAATAAACAAACAGACAAAAAAAACCCCCACCCCAAACAGAGTAAAAGAAAGCCTTTATTAAAAACTGAAATTCAGTTATCTTTGTGCGACCACAATTTCATTAGTAAAAGCAATGCAACAGTGGGAATTTCTGCTGTATGTGAAATTCAGATTTAGATAGACATATGTCACAGTCCACTGCATGGGATTAACTTTAGAAGATTATTTTATCATATATTAATTTCTCTTAAATCTCATGCAATACAGAAAGGCAATTTGTCAAGATGGCTACTTCAAAGGTGGGCATTATATATCATATCATAGAACAAAGTCGGGCTGACCACATGCATCATCCAGTTGTAAATCAGCATTATGCATAGTGAAGATTATAACTTCATTCTTGAAAGGTTATGTTAAGCGAAATGTAAAAAGGGATGACTTTGCACAAAATATATTGACTTCATTACATGGAGTGCCAATATTCAAATGCATATTTAGGACATTTTAAAGGATTCTGACTGAAAGATAGTATGAAACCAACCTGATAAGTGTCATCAATACTTATGAGTATGTGTATGACTGTGTCAGTAACTAACACTTGCATGAGTTAGTAGGGTCACACATGTATTACTGCACACATCTCAAATACCAGAGACAGCAGAAGATTTAGATACATTTAATCCATTGGTTAGGGACTGGAAATACAAACATCCAGTTGTCATTCACAGAGGCACCAATGGGCCAGGGAGCACGTCACATGTTTCTGTAAGATGAAGATAAGTGCATAAACCACAGTGATGGAGATAAGCTGCTTTGATTTCTAGAGGGCTTTTTTCAGTACAAAAAAAGGTATTGAAAAGCAGTTTGCTGAAAGATAAAGCATAATTAGATAAAAGAGCAAGAAAATAACTGAAAGCTTGATGCAATTTGTAACTTAACTAAATTCTGAAGAACTTTTCAAATATAAGATCTCATTTCATAAGTAATCAGCACTTCTGTACTGCACAATACTTCCACTTATTTAAACAATGCCATTTTGATTAACTTGCTTATTTTCATAACATGAGCAAAAATTAGGATGGTTAGTTACTCTGAATTTATGAGGTAATTAATGTATCTGTGTTATGCAATAACTCAGAGAAAAATGATGAAAAATTTATTAGTTTGAATATTGGAATTAAGAACAGTAAGTACAAATTTTCCATTTTCTGACACCTTGCATAAGTTTTCCTATTAATTTATTACAGTCATATTTCGTAACTAATTCTACCCTCAGTTAACACACTGATGAAGACCTTCTTAACCTTTTTGCTGTGGGATCAGGGACTAGAAATATCTGCATGCAGTTGAGGCCCTAAGCCATAAATCTTAGTGTGACTAATGAGGATTAGATATCTAACTACCTCCTGTGATGTAAGGATCCAGATCCTGTCTACTCTGAGCAAAAGAGTATGGTACAAAGATCTGAGTTACAAGGCACAGTACTAGGCTCATCTAGCTGAACTGTCATAGTACTGAATAAAAATTAGCAAGTCCTTCCTGCACTCTGTAGGATAAATATGGACAAACTTTGAAAAGAAGGAAAAAAATCAACAGAGAAATGTAGAGCGATGTATTTTGGGAGACTAGACAGCTCTGCCTCTTCTGGGAAAGTAGTGAAAGCCAACTGCTCATCCTGTCATTCGTCCCTTCTGTGCTCTAGGATGTGAGGGCAACCTACATCACTAAGAAAGGAAAAAAGCAATAATTTACATAGAAGGCAAGTAAGGATGAGAAGGACCTAGATCAATACAGAAAGATCCACTGTGTCACACATAGCTTATTATCTCAAAAAGGTACTCCTAAGGAATCTCAAACAAACCACAGACCAATTGTGGAATTGTTTTTAAATGCAATGATGTACCAAAGCAGAACCAGAGTTGTTTATTTAAATTACTGGTTGTACTTATTTCAAACTTACACATTAAAAACCTTTAATTTGAGATGCTTACTGTGAGTCAGGCCTATACTCATTAGACTGTATTACATTTCCTTTAAAAGACAAAAGTATGAAGTAGAATGTATTTCCTGCCAAAGCTTTAAGGAAATCAGATTACTGAACTAGTAAAAGTCACTGGCTATGCAGACAGTGCTAAAACACTCCTGACAGCATCTATTCCTTCTGCAGGTGCACAGAAAATAATTTATGCATTCTAAGTGATCTGAGTAGATCAATTCAGTGACTAGTTTACTCAAACGTGAGAAACTAAATAGAAATGAAAGAGAAAGCAAGCAATTCGAAGGCTATGCATGAAGACTAAGAGTGCAATAATGATATATACTGGACCTAAAATCTTAGAGGATGAAGTAACCAGAAATGTTAATTTGCCAACTACATGCAACACTATTTTTTCTAAATAAATCTCTTGCATGTAAAACATGTTTTGGCAAACTATTTTTCCTGTATCCCTTACATCTATTTAGGTTTTATTTTAAACTCCTGTTACTGCATGAATTAAAAAAAAAAAATTCTAATTCTTTAAATACAGACCTCCTTTGGGCTATGGTCTAGCACAGATTACAGATACAGACTGACCTGAACCATCAAGACAGCTGTGAAGAGGAATAATAAACCAAAAGTGGGGATACATATCTCTCTTAGACCAAAAAATCTTGAACCATGTGCCTTGTATTTTTGTGTTGAATATATATATATATTGCTATTTATAATTCTGTATGCATATTGGAAATACAAAGTATGTAAAATTTAGGGCAAACTCTGTGTTAATGTTCTTTCTTGTGATTTTTTTTTAAGTAAATAAATCAAACAGCAGTAAAGATAACGGTAAGAAGTTTACTGGTTTCAGTCATACTGTGCGTCACCCTGTGCTCAGTAGTTTTGATACCTGGTCTAATATTTTGGACCAGGAATAGATGCCCTTGGTGTGGAGAGCTTTGTGGCTACACATTCAGCTCACTCCCTTTTTGTATGATTGTCTGTGGTCACCTGTGGTTGAAGCCAAGCAGTGTGGGTCACTGTGACTGATTCCTTGTCTTTTTTGAGAAACGGGATTTTTTGGCATGGAAATGAACTACTTAGAAATGCCTGAGCTATGCAAATGGATGATGCAGAGACATACAAGGTAGATCCATGGTGCTAAAACCTATCATGGGCGTGATATCCCATTCTTTGATTCCATAATTTAAAGAAGAAAAATTAATTGTCTTTCACCATGGAAATCACAAATTTTCAATATCCTATCTTATCCTCCATTAGTAATCTAAGCATACTACATGGAAGACTGAAAACCAGCTGGTTTTCTACCAAGTTCTTTAATCCTGAAAGGCAGCAATCTGCCCTCCAAATATATTTCCCCTTGCATATTTCAAGACTTTCTCAGGATTTCAACTTCTTGTGCATTGTCTCTTCAGTCTTTTCTTCCAGCTTAGTTACTTAGCTACAAAAATAGAACCTATTTGTTTTCCCACGTACAAAATGGTTGTTGTTTTTAAATACTACTGAAAATTCATGAGTAATATCGTTCCTTCTCTTAAGTCCCTGGCAAAGAGCCCACTGAATAACAGGGTTTGATAGTAGCACTCATTGATTTCAAGTTTTTAAAAATCCCAACATTTATATATCAAGAATTTTACAAGAACTTTTTGGGCCTTATTCTTCTTCCATTTAAGTGGCAGTTTTTCTAGGCACATCAATGAGACCCCAGAATGTTCTTCAAAGTTTAGGGAAAAGCAGGTGAGAGAAAGAGAGCAAGAGAGAGGGACATGAAGCGTGTTCAGAGGACTAGAAGGATCATAGTGCAAATGTCCCTATAATAATGGTTAAAAAAAGCAGTAGAGGTAATTGGTGCAAAGAAAATGGCTCTGAAGATTAACAGAAGTAAATGTATTTTTTCCCCAAGTCTTTTTAAGGGACATAAGTTTTTTGTTGGAATTGTACAGCTTCTAAAAAAATGATGTTAATAATTTATTGAAATGTGAATCAGCTGATGCAAAAATGTCATATAAGTTTTTAACTGTAGTATTAAGAAAGGGAGTAAAGTTCCATACTCCAGAAGAAGACATAAATTTCACATGAAGAAAGAAAAAATATGGAGTTGAAATGAGTATCAAACCAGGATGAATGGTCTCACCCTCTGAAAGCTGCCAAAATGCCAAAGCCAAATGGAGCTTTAATCTGAAGAGAGCAGAAAAAAAAAATGAGCAACTGTTAGTAGTATATCCAAAAACTTATTGAGACCTGGAAAAATAATGTGAGCAGAGAAAGTTAAATGTTATCGCAGTATGTAGAAAGTGATTTAACATGGCTCTAGTAAAATATTCTCAGAAGACAAATAACCTTTACTGCAGTGTACTGAATATAAACTTGAATTGGGTACAGCCTGAAAACACCGAGAGCTTTGACGTTAATTAAGTGTATTTAACATTGATCTCTAATAAAAAAGTCTAGTAAATTGAGGGTGGGAAAGAGGTTATTTTGGTTTTATACCAAAAAAAAATTGGTGAGACAAAAGCTATGGATATCCCTAGAGTATCTTGCTTTTAGAGAAAGTTTTGCTATGATAGAACCCCAAAGACCAGTAAATAAAGTTGATTTGTGAAAGGGTCTATAAGAGAGAAGTGTAGTGCACCTGGGAAGGTAAAGAATTACAATTAATCAGAGTACTATGATAAGGAGTAGTTGAGAATACCTTTATTTTCATTAGATTTTCCAATGAATAGTGTACTGACTCAGGAATTTGTGCTAGTGGAATCAGATCTGTTTGCCCCTTATCCAGAGCATGTAAGTATATTCAGGAGTACACTTATAAGCAATGTGTCTGTATCACATGTCTCTTCTTTAATAAAGATTTTTTCTATACAAAACAGTGCATTTACAATGACAGTGACACAGGTGTACAGGTTGGAATACTACTGGTGTTATTACTGTAAAGCTGAAAATTATAATAAATCTAATAGATACATACTAACATACTTGATTGCAGTGATGGCACTGTGCTTTATTTATTTAAATTATATTTATAATTTATATTTTATTGCATTATATTTTGATACAATTTCCTTTTTCGTATTGTGGTGATTGTCATTCTGAATGTCTGCTTAAAAGGAAACAGATTTTAACTGTAAGATACATTTGTGACACCACTGATAGACTTTGCTTTTTTTTTCAGTTACTTGTATTGTATTTAGAGATGGCCAGCCTCCCACTGTCCACATCTGCTTTCAATTCACAAGCAGTTGGTGTAAGTCATGCTTCATCAGCGTTGTGTTGGCTTGCTATTCTGTCTCATCTGGGAAGCTGTTATACAAATTAATAGAAACAGAAAATACATACACTCTCCCTTTAAATTTTCAGCAGGGATCTGACTTTCTGTAACTTCTGCAAATTGCACCATTAAGTTGTGTATGTTGGCCTGTTGGGCACCAATGATTAGACAAGTAAGGAAAAATGCCCATAAACTTCATGAACTGACTAACTTAGTAAAATTGCCAGTGAAATAAATGAGCAGACTGTAACATTTCCCATCTTCAACTTTTTTTGTCTCTATTCAACCAGCTCAAGTGCTTGAAAGCTATGTAGAAATGCAGTACATCATGACAATTATATTTAGTGATACACACTACATATAACATACATGCAAGCTCCCTTTAGCTCAGTATCCATCCTTCTTCAAAGACATGAATTGGGAACTATGAGAGTAATTTCAACAAACCGTTGGAAAGAGAGAAGGTAAATTTCCTCAGTAGAAAATGTAGTCAAATAATGAAAATAGGCCAAATTAGTAATTTATTAACTTACTTATATATTTCTTTCAAAAATTTATTTTGTGAAATATCTAGTTTGTTCAAATAAAATTCAAAAGGAACCAAATTAATTTAAGCTCTGTAGGAAAAACATCCTAGAGTGGTGCTATGTGAGCAATTCCCTGATACGATATATGATATAGCATGTTTTCCTTTATTCTAGCAAGAACAGAGAAAATATAGGAACCTGGGTGTATTTTCCTTTCTTTCTGAGCTCAGAGAAAGGACCGTAAATTTACCTCTAACTCACAGTTGTATTTATTTTTGCAGAAATATACATATTATTTGCTGAATTTTATTATCAATTATTTATTATCAATAGATAATAGTGATCCATTTGGGGCACTGGGACAGATGGTGACAGGAAGGACAAAGCCATCAGCTCTGAACCATGCTGCTTTGTATTCAGCAAATCTGAGAACTTTTTTACAGCACAGTATCTACATTCCTGGAGACTTTCTATAGAGAAATTAAAAATTAGAATCTTGAAAGAAAAGACAACTGAATGTGATTGGAAATGGTATTCAATTCACTGACATTTCATTATTTACTTCTGTTCCAAGTCAGGAAACAGTTACTCTTTTCCCATCATGAAATATGAAAATTTTTTCAAATGAAATATCATGATATCCACAGTTGCCTTGGCTCATTAATTTGAAGCAAGCTGAGCCTCTATATAGGTTTTGCAG
>JAOXJK010000023.1:76838567-76855931 GCA_025774025.1 Xenus cinereus
CGGCAGCTAAAAGTATGTCATCCATGTAACGATAAGTTATAACATGAGGGTTTGCATTTCGGACAGGTTGCAAAGCATTTGCTACAGTTAGCTGGCAGACAGTCGGGCTATTTGCGGCAACACAGTCCAATGATACCGTCGTGTGGGCTGTTCCTGATTGGCAGATGGTGCAGAGAATGCAAACCTTTGGGTGTAGAGGAATAGCAAAAAGTCTTTGAGATCAATGATGGCTATTGGCCAATGTCGAAGCAGCAGAGAAGGTGAAGGAAGACCAGGCTGTAGCGCACCCATGGGCTCAGTGACTGCAATTATAGCTCGAAGGTCATGTCACAATCGCCACTTGCCTCTTTTCTTTGGTATTACAAATACAGGAGCGTTCCACGGGCTGGTGGTGGGTACAATGTGGCCAGCGGCCAATTGTTCTTGCACTAAGTCATGCAAATGCGGCAGTTTATCCTTTTTCAGGGGCCACTGATCTACCCAAACAGGTTTTTCTGATTTCCATGTCAATGAAGAGGCCTGCCGCTTGTCAATAGTCCCTATTTAAAGATTGTTTTCAGGAGGATTCCCTACTGGTTTAACAAGTCTCGGCCCCACAACGTACCGGGCACGGGGAGGACATAAGGAGCTGTTTGTGGAATCTTTTTTAAGATGCCCAGGCTTTCCACAATTGCAGCAGTCTGCAGTCAGCAGCCCCCGCAGCGAGCTGTGTTGATAATTCATCAGCTAAGAGACTCATTTTATGAGTTTCTGTGCCGGTATCTTGGCACGCTTTTATCGCATCAGTGATAGAGGGATTAGCATTCTTAATTGTTTGCAACGCTTTACGGCAGTCCGCGCCAGCATTTTCGAGCGCTAATTGTTTCATAAGAGTATGACGAACTGCTCGGTTATCCAACGGTCCCTCTATTGCATTTTGGAGCCGACCGGGGAATGTTCTACAGGGTTCTCCGGGCGCTTGTGCGAGAGCAGAGAAGGAAGCTTCTGGAGCGGCTTGTCGGGTACCCGCCTCACCGCGCGCACTTTCTGTCACTTCGGTTTCTTTCACTCGCTCAAAAAACACCCTCTGTCCACCTGGGCTTGTGCCTCGGGAGTAGCCCGAGGATCCCTCACCGAGGAGCTCATTCACACCAACAGGAGTTAAATTGCCCGTGAAGTTACCCGATGCTTTAGCGAGATCCCGGTACTCGGTCGCGAATACAGCGCGTTGCGTAGCCCGCAAAATCACACAAAATCACAACAGCTTCCAGTTGATTCCAGAGGAATCATAACATATCCCTCACCAACAGCTGTTAGTGAGTTCATGGTAGATCCTGACTGGAGACCGTAACCTTTTACTGATTTCCTCGGCTCTTTAGCGTCATCAGAACTCGAAGCCTCCCACGCTCCGGGCCGATTTCCGCGGTAAATAACAGGAAACGCCTGCAAAATGTCTGCGTCGCCTTTATCCAAGGCTTCTTTTCTACATCGTCCCAGAGCACCGTAATGCACAGTCTGAGCCGGCGCAACGCCCTCAACCGCCCCCTCGGTTCGTCATCGGGGGGGTGGGGGGGGAGGTACAGATTCGGCTCCTGTTCAGGGTTCGCAGGACCAGGGGCAAAAGGATGGTCCGCCCCGGGGTCTGATTTTTGCGTTACAAGGAAGCGGGAGCGGTAGAGCAGAGGAGGGGGATCAGTTTTTGCCTCTTTTCTAATGTGTGTCAAGGCTGGTAAATGCTCGGCGGCTGCTGAATCTGTTCCTGTGGCCGCATTCCAAAGCTCAGTGCTTATCCTGTCCCACACGCCCCCGACAAAGGTGCCGGTCTCAGGAAAGCCCGGGACATTTTTTCGTACCCAGTCTAAGAAAGTTACTAAAGACAGGGCAGGTACAGATCGATCCTCAGTTTTTAAAATACCCTGTAGTACTTCTAGATGCATTTGCTCCTCTCTCGGCAGAGCGTTTCCCACGGTTCCCGGTGGCTCCCCTCGCTCCTGCAGAAGGCGACGGGCCGGCACCGCAGTCGGTCCCGGGGGCAACCCCGGCTTCCATCGGGCCACGCTACCGGTCGGGACGGCTTTAGTCTCCTGATGAATGCCCAGCATTTGCAGCGTAGGAAAGCACGGCCCCCGGTCGGAGGTGCAACCAGAATCATTTATTATAACCAACAGGCAGCTTATATAGTACTGATGTATCTTCTTTCCCAACCCACACCCCCCTGCAACCCCCAGCTGCCAGGCGGGCGGCATTCCCCCCAGTCAGTCGGGCCGCCAGGCGTTGCTTATGGGTCGTTAGCACTTGCTCAGCGGCCTTCCCCTGCCAGTGTTCCTGCTTCTTCTATTCCTTCTCCTGGTCTCTGCTTCTTCCACAATCCTGTTCACCCGCAGTTATCTTCTTACTCGCTAGCTCTTCCTTCATACTACAACCATAGTTCCCGACACTCACATCCTACTCATCACTCGCTACTCGCTCAAGGGTCCAACTGAGGACAGACATAACTCTTTATTCTTGTCTGTTAATTCCTTTCTCCATGTGTTGCTTCTTTTCTGTTCATGCGCTTGACAAAGTGATTAGCATCTGCTTGCTACAGCAGCAGAATTCACCTGGTTTTGAAATAAGACAGAAGCCGCCACTCTTTTAGGTGGGACAATTGGGGAAATCTATATTTCTACAGATAATGAATTTGCACTAAGTCTGCTAAGTTTCTTTCTTCTGTAAAGCATCGAGCAGATAGAATTAGTTGCATGTTGTAGACTATGCCTAGTGTGCTCCGTATGAGGTATGAGCAGAGAATTTTTTGGCTTGGGTAACTGCTATTCTAACAGAACTAATGAGATTACGAGGTAAGGCTAACATTATCCACGTTTATAACAGGAGACCTAACAGCAAGAAAAGAAGAAATAACTTTGAGACAAAGCACAAGTAGAGTCCTTTAAAGTTCATGCAGAAAACTCCTTGGAAATCTTGAGATGTGTAGTGGTAAAATGACTTAATTGTAAAATTAACTTCAGAAGACAGAGAAGTGGTGGATTGCTCATCATTGGACACTTTTAAGATTCAGCTGGACAGGATGCCAGGCCTTCTTGTCTAGGCTGTGCTTTTGCCAATAAAGGTTGGACCAGACAACCCTCGAGGTGCCTTCCAACCTAGTATTCTATAATTCTATGAATCTATTACATAAGTGAACTTTAAAAGGCATGTAAGAGAGAAACAGAAAATGGACATATTTTACACTGCTGTGGCTGTTTCTACAGTTATATATTTATTGGCAATTATGTATGGATCAGCCACACACTTCTTGAGTGAACTTTCTAATTGTCCCTGTGTGCTACAATTTGGTTCATGCTGCCAAGCCATCTTGGAGAGTGCAAAGCAATTTCTTTCTGATTAAACTAAACTCGAAAATGCACTCCAGGAACACATGTAAAGTACTGTAACTGCTAATGAGCTTTCAGTCCACAAAAATACACTTTTTTTTTTTGCTTTTGTCTACATCTGTTTGTGTTTTGTTTGATTGTTTTTTGTTTTGTTTGTTTGTGTGTGTGTGTGTAGTGTGTGTGGTCACTACCTTAATTAGAAAGGGATAAGCTTTTATAATTGTGATTATGTCAGTGTGTGTCTCTTTTTCACTATCCTTTGGACTGAGGTGCAAATTTAAATCACAAGGCTACAGCTCCAGGAAAGAATGTCCTACTTACCAAGACATAAAAAAACCCAGTACGTGAGCCAGAGGGTGAAAGACACAGTATTATAAACACAGTCTAAAGACCAAAAAAGGCTTAAAAGCACACCAAAGGTGCATAGAGGGTAAAATGCGGAGAATCTTGAGAAGTGTTCACTTGAGGGAGATCTACCAGACCTAGCTAGTATTTGTTTACTAGGGGGGGAAATCCCATGACAAAGAAAAAAGATCATCCCTGGTCAGGAAGTATATTAGTGAAAGTATAGCATCCAATTTTCCTAGCTTTTACACAATGCTATTTTTTCATGGCTATTACATTTATTTTTCATACATGTCTCTCAGATCATAAATTTACTTATCATACTTATGTCATGTTTTGGTCATTTACTAGCTCAAAAGCACAGATCGCTTTTAAATAACAACTTGAGATACTATACCAGCTAGATAGTTTTCACACATGGAAAACTGGCCAAAAATTCTTGTCAGCATACTAAGGAGTGTAAGACTCAGAATAAGAATGAAAAAATGTTGCAGAAATGTGATTTAGCTCATATATTAAACTGGTGTTACTTGTACATTAGAATAAATCAGCAAATTCTTGAATCATATGCTCAGCATCAGTCATATTTTTAAAATTAACCTTTTTGCATTGCTTATGCCAAACACAGGAAATTTCCCAACTGTCACAATGACTTTAATTTTTTTGACCTTTATTTGGTCCATTAAAAAAAAAGAAATCTGGAAGGCCTGGATGATTTAAATTTAGAATACTTGTTTTGTTTCAATACTGAATTCAGGTTGCTTTAAAGTTAAAACAAAAATTCATTTATTAAGGACACCTTTCTATGTCCACTTCTGCACATATGTAATTAGAGTTCAGGTGTATTTTTTCTATTGACTTTATTCTAACGTAAATCTCTTCATCTTAAATAAATACAAGATTGAAAGGATGCAAATGTTATAAGCACAGTACTGAAACACAAGAACTGCTTGTTCCACCCTGATTTCTCACCTTAATGTTCTTGAGAAGCCTCCTGAGGTCAGATTTTCAAGTGTTCAGGCACCAAAAAATCCGGTTGCTGTCAAAAGTAATTTTCAAAGCAGCCACGGTGATTTAGGAATTTTAATTTCTTTTAAACTGCCTTAAGGTGTCTATCTTAGGTGCTTTTGTAAATGCCACCAAGAAAGGGATAGAGGACAGAGCATTCACTCCAGGGCTATTTTGTGTTGAGCTATTTTAGGAATTTGTACTAAGCTCAATTCTAGAGATGAATGTTGCTTTAGTCTCCTGTTGGGGCGGGGATGATACCATCAATCCAAATAACCAGTGTGCACCTCAGCTGTAGGTAGTAGTAAACAGAGCAGAATTTCTGTCTGGCAAGTAAATAAATTCCTTTAAATTGCTGATAACTGCAGACTACTATGATAGACTGGGAAATGCACTGACAAAGGCATATAGCTGCATCCTCTCAACTCAACTTTATGTGTCTAAATATACTGGGAAATACAGTCTTTCATCTCAAATATCCTAATGCAGTTGTTTACAAATAAGTATAGTAAACTGTAAATCTTGGAACTACTTTGAGGTACATATATTTGAAAATTCTGTCTAATTTTGTTTCTGTGTGAGGTACAAGTGTCTTAGCAGCTCTCTTTCATGGTGCTGTTAATGAGCATTTGCTGAAGTTCCCATGCAACATGAAGATTTTTTGTGATAAAAGTATCTTGAACATATGAAGGGCTTGCGTGTGCCTGTGCATGTAAGTATTTCCATATTCAGTGGTGACTACTATGTATTCTATATGTGTATACTCACATACATGAAAACTTGCACACACACACACGAACTCTAAATAGCAACATAACATCTGTAAATATGCATGAATTTTCCTAGACTTGTTTCTGATATTCAATTTGTATTCATATGAGTGCATGAGTCTAATGGCAAAATCCTGCAGAACACTCACCAGCACTACACGCTTTCAAATACTTAATATACAGTTTAAAAAGGTCAGGATGTTATAATTGTGTAGGAGCAAGTTTGTTTTGATTAGTAGTAGCAGAAACATTACTTCCTTTGGGTTTAAAACAGAGCAGCACAAGCTTTGTATGTTAGGTCTGTCTGAACTCCCTCTGTTATACAGATATTGCAATAAATATTCCGGGGGATGATGGCCTGTAAGTTGTCTCACACAAAGAACTTCATAGCCTATTAATGCCTCATTTGTTAACCTTAGTTATGGATAAATCTTTAGATGAATTTAGTGCATTATGCATGCAATAATTTCATGGTTGTGCCACTACAGACTATCATAGTGTGTAATAAAATATGCATTTACTTGCTGGGCAGAAAACCATGTCTATCAAAGGAACACTCACACCTTTTATTCTGAGATATACTAGGAAGTCCACTTGACAGAGGGAAATATCTATAGCTTCGGTATAGAACTCACTGGGTTTCTCATTATGCACTAATGAATCACAGAATGGTAGGGGTTGGAAGGGACCTTTGGAGATCATCAAGTCCAACCCCCCTGTCAAAGCAGGGTCATCTAGAGCAGGCTGGACAGGAATGCCTTCAGGTGGGTTTTGCATATCTCGAGAGAAGGAGACTCCACAACCTCTCCGGGCAGCCTGTTCCAGTGAGCTGGCACCCTCAAAGTAAAGAAATTTTTCCTCGTGTTGAGAAGGAAATGCAATTATGTTTATCTACTGGCTTCAGGAGCACAGAATCAAGCTTTAAGGGATCCAGTCTGCATTAAGTAATAGGTTGGCTTCACGTCACAGCCAAATTTGGGACTTGGAGGGAGAATATGCCAGCTTATTTCTGGTCCATGTGCTCAGTGTGCAAGTGGTGGATGGAAGGAGAGCAGAGTGGAGAAAAAGCCCTCAGGGACATTTGACTTTGCTTGATACTGAATGAGGACAAGGCCAGAGCTGCAGAGCCGGATCTAGGTCCTGACGAGCACTTCCAGATTCATCAGCACAGATATATTTAAATATGGTTTAGTTTTGTAGTAAGCACGAAACTCTTAGGCTCCTTGATGCTCTACAGGTCCAAGTTAGGCACTCAGATCTCCTAAACAGACTGCAAAAGAAGACAGAAACCTTAAGAAGATATTGCAGGACTGGGCATAGTGAGTGATGAGCTAGCTAAAGCTACAGGATACATTTCCTCTCTGCTGTTTTGTCAGATTGTAGTTTTATTTCCAGATCTACCTTTAACATTGCAATCTTGAATATCTTGAACAGTGTGGGTACAGTTGGATGGACTAACTGACTACTGGCTAATTGAAAATGTGTATTCCCAGCAGTAGAAATTTAAATGACTACAGAATTTAGTAACTTTATTTATTTGGAGGTAGCTTGAGTGAGAAATCTGAAATATTTGAAACATTACTTTATTCCTCTAAAACTTCTGAAAAATAACAAAGATCTTTTGTGCATCTACCTGTTCTCTGAAAAGACAAAAAGTCAGATTTTCCTACTAAATCAAGGGGGAAAAATATATTAACTCCAGTAATCTGCTTGATTAATAATATTAAACATTCTGAAGCATTAAAAATCCACTGGGTGTGCTTTTTGATTAGGAAGAGGTAGGTGATCGTAGTGGTTTGGTTCTACTTAACTGTGAAGCCAAAGCAGCAAAATCCCAGAATGAAGCTTCAGTCTCCGTGTCCTGAAGTGTCCATGATTTTATCTATGAACATGAAAGGGAATATTTCAGCCTGAATACTTAAAAAAAATACATTGCCAAAAATATTTTAAAAATTTTCTTTAAAATCTTACATTTAAAAATTTTAAATTAGAAAGACTAAAAATGAAGAGTTAAATTTAGATTTTTTGTTTCTAACACTATGTCAGAAAGCAACTTTTGGAAATATTTAAAGGAAATATTATCACAGTAAATTGTTAAATGCCCTTGAGATCTGTTAATGGCTGTCCCAATTTAAAACTAAGAAATTATTGCAGAAACAACTTCTGGTTTGATTTAATTAAACAAAATACCAATAAATTCCTGTGTAATTACAGTTTTAGCACAATGTCTACTCATATCAATTTTTGTGGTTATGGTTTCTATGCTATTCCTCAATTCAAGAATTCATAAATATGTTTTTCCTGTGTTTGTAGTCTACTCTGTGTGTAATTTTCACATTTTTCTCTCCTGTCACCAGAATATTAACAACACTCAAGGATATAACTTTCCAATAGAACATATTTTGAAGCATTGTCATGTGGTCTCCTAGGAAGATAATGCTGAAATAGATATACTTTGCATATCAATTCTCCCAGCTACTGTGACTCTGATTCGGGTCCTGTGAATTCTGTGAACGCATATTTTGTTAGAAACTCTACCTGAATCCCTAACTTATATGTCTCTACTGTTTAAGACACTAGATTGGCACAAGGCAGATCTAGTACAGGCCTCCAAACAAAGCTGTGATAGTAGCCTAGACTATGAAACCACATTACTTCTGGCACGTCTTCAGTTCAAAATCAGATGGTAAAGGAATAATTGCTCACATAAAAAACGATCATTTTGAAAAGTTTGGTTACTGCTAACCTGGTTAATATCTGCAGCAGCTCTGTCTAGCAACACATTGGCAAGTATTCTTCAAGTATGAAATATTCTCAATTTCCTTGACTTTTCCTTCTAAATAGTTTTCTGATATACATAAAATCATTTTCCAGTTCTGAAGAAAGGCCATCCCTTTTCCTCCTACCTCAAAAATACTAATACTGAATACTATTGTTTTTAAATGGAGATGGTAAAATGAATTAAATATGTAGCACTCTTGAACACTCAAAGAACTTTACAAACATCTTCAATTTCCCCACTTTACTCTGGAGAACAATGACACTGAAAGTAGCCAAGTCAATTTTTGTGAATACCTGACTCCAAATTCAAGGAATTAATAATTAATAATACATTGTGTTTCTAATGAGTTATTCTACAATGGCAGTTAAGAATAATCTTAATTCTCATGACTCACAGTCTCATCAACAGAAAGCAGCTGCTCCAACACAGTATTGACAGCAAGTGCCAAAATTCACTCGCCTTTACATCAATGCCATGTTCTGGCAACAGTGGGGAAACAAACCATCATCAGGCTTTTTGTAGTGAACCCAGAGGGTTGTCTTTAAATCAACTTTTGCTCACATTTGTCACTAAAGTCATGGAATCATAGTCAAAGTCCTAGACAATGCTTTGAAAGTGTATCTTTATAATTCTGAGAGATTTAATTATCTTACAAAAATTAATCAATTGTGAGTATTTTAAGTCTTCAAAAATATATCAGAGTATCTTTATATCAAGCTTCTTTTGGTACCTAAATGCTCTATTGTAGTGCAGAGTGTTAGTAACAGATGAACTAAAAGGTCTCTCTGGTGGCCTGTGTTTCTGCTAGCTTGCCATTGCAGCAAGAAAATACTTTCTGCTTGAGAACTTCTGGTCTAGAAGACTAGACCCTACTCTAGGGAACTGGAGAGAGAACCACGTGCTGCTAGTTTGATCCAGTTTCCTCCACTGACACTTTTCACAGAATATATAGGACAACAGTTAAACGAGTACACCAAAATTCTAGCACAAGTAGTTATTACCTGACACCTAAACATCAAAGGAATGTGTTCCTGTGTGGTTTGCTCAAAGTAGTAGATTTAGGAGCTTTCCCTGTGCCTATTCACTTATTTATGTTACGGCTCAGTAACAGACATGAGGACCAGGCTGCTGTCTTTGCTTGTGCTGAGAATCAGAGAACTTAATGATAAATTCAAACAGAGTTTTTAAAGGCAGTACTGCAAAACTTAATTTTTAGGCAATGCTTGTCTCCCAAAAGTGAAATTTAGAAACTGAGGGGGTAACTAGGGCTCTTTGGAGTCCGTGGGGTGGAGTCTAGGGTCCTACAAACAGCTGCCGACACAAAGAGTTGCAGGTTAGGACCTACCTTGTCGTTAAAATCTGAAAAGAGGCTTGCAACTGCGCAAAATCAATGGAACAGAATTCTTCCCTGTGGGTCATCCTTTCTTTTGTTCATTGCCACATTATTGATAGCTATACAGTGTATTATCAGCTGTACAAAGATCACAGCTCAATTCACTCCATAGCCTGGTGGTAAGACAGTTCTTAGAGGGTAAATGGGTTCAAGAGTGTGTATTGAATCAAATAGAATTTAACATAAGATACTTTAGGAACTGAGATGAAAGATCCTAGAAAGCAGTAGGAAAAGTGCATGCCTCTCTTCTCTTCCCAATACAGGACTCCCTTTTCAGCCAGGAGGAAGTACAGCAGAATGGTCTAGCAACAATCTTAAAAAGGCTTCTACCCAGCCTCACATATACCCATGCATAGAAGTAAAATGCATTGGCAAGATGTCTAGCCTATTGCTGTTTCATGCCTCATTCTCCTAATTAACATGATCAGTGATTGGAAACAGTTAGCCAAATGAATGTTCTCCCTCTTTATAATGAAGCTAGCTTTGCACTCCTGAGCTTTTTGCCATTACTCTCTCAGTATGCTTCTCCAGTTCATAATGTCTGCCTAGACTTGATCCACACACAATATAGAGCTGGATTCAAATGTCACTGCAAGTACTGGTTGGGGATCCTCATTTTATCAGATTTCAGAGCTGGCAGTGCAGGTTTCCAGACGTGTTCTTTAAAACAAAAGATGAATATGCTATAATGGTCTTGGGTATGCGGGGAGTCACACATATTTGGTGCTATAGACAAGAAAGGTATGATCATAGGTTAATTCTGGATGTTTGGGGAGAGGCTTGTCTAGGCTGACGGGTAAACTAAAAGCTGAAATCTGTCCCAATTAATAGGGAAGTTTTATCAGCTCCAAACTATTTTTTTCATAGCCCTATTCAGACATACATAAAATAATTCATTAGCATAATAGCACAAAATTATTTCCCCAAAGGAGGGGAAAAAAATATTTTATACTTTCTAAAAAGTGTTTGGTTTGGGTTTGGGTTTTTGGTTTTTCTTTTTTTCTTTTTTTTTTGCTTTGATTGTTTGGTTTTGGTTGTTTTTTTAAAATTTCATTTCAATAGCATATCCTTATTGTGTCCATTAGCTTCAAAATATGACATTGTATTTACATTTTACTGGAGCTCTTACTGCCAAAGAATTTTAAATATTGGCATTGTATGTTTTGTCTTTCCTCAATCTTAGTCAACTCAAAGTAGTCAATTCTCTTTTTATCATGTGATAACAGTAAGTACAAACCATAAGGACTTTGTTCCTACATGACAAGAAAATATAGTCTTCACTTTTGCTGCTTGATTTATTCTGTGACCAAGTAACTGTGGTGGGAGCCAGCAGTCAACAGCATGGTTGTAGAACTGGCTACAAATGTAATGTAAAGCACCAATGTGTCAGTTAATCTTTCTGATCTGAAACTTTCAAAACGTTTCTGTATTATGACTCCCTCATGCTCTCCTGTGAAATTAGCAAGTTTTGTCAAGAATTCATTGACAGTAAAAGTTCAAGAAGACAGCCATTTTTCTATCTGTTGTAGTAACTGTCATGCACAGATTTTACATGAGTGAATACAAATTCTTCTACAGAAAAAGTGTTCATTTATAATAATTCCTCTTAGGAGAGGAATTGGTTTTGTTTTGTTTTTTTTGTTTGTTTTGTTTTTTTTTTGTTTGTTTTTAATTTGGGGGAGGGGGTTGTTTTTTTAAATGTGGGAAATATAATTATAAAGTTTCTATTTTCAATAGAGTAAAATAAAAAAATATTTGTAGATGCCAGAAAAGACAGAGAAGTCTCATACACATCTCAAATATGTCAGTGTAGACTTGATGCAAGATTATACGAAGTATCAGAGCTACTCCAACATAAAAACTAATAGTAATCTATGTAACTTGGGAAAGGTTTCAGCAGCCTTTTTTGTCTCCATACCTCTATTACTGAACTTTATCTGTCAGATGGGCAACAAAACATCAGACAGACTAGCAGTCAGATTTAAATTTGCCAAAAAACATGAACAGTAAACAAACTGAAGTAAATTATATCTGTGGGTTTTTTATATCGTGGCTGCTGCTTCCTAAAGACCATTTGAGAGCTGCAACGGAAAGAAGAAAACGGAGGATATTAAAAGAAGGTGATTTCATTCTGCAAAGAACAAAACCATGAGGACTTAAAAAATCACAGAAGTGGTGTTTTATCACCTAAGGATGCAACAGACTTAAAAACTCATTTTGTCCTATGCTAGCATGGAACTCGCAGTTCAGTCCTCATTTTTCTTTGTTTGTGTACACAGCTTTTGCTTTACCTATTAAACTATTTTTGTCTCAATCCATGAGTTTTCTCATATTTACTCTTTTGATTCTCTCCCAGTCCTAGAGTGGGGGGAGAAAGCGAGCAGTTGTGTGGGCTGCCTACCAGGGCTACACCATGACAACACTTCACACTGTTTTTCTGACACATCCTTCTGCTTCACCTGTAAGACCTTTTTTTTTTTTCCTGGTAACAATGGCATATACAGAGGTTGTATTCTTTGTCCACAGCTGTAATGATAAAGTTAAAAAACATTCCGGTAACTTTAACTCTGAGATTTCTAGGAATGTTCTGAACATCTGAAGCCTGGAATTACATGAACACATAAGCTTCAGCAGATTGGAAAAGAGGGCTTGTCCTTACTTTCTTATCATTACATGCTGCGTATATTTGTATAGTTATAAAAACAAGATAAATTTCCCCATTAAAATATAACAAGATATAAGGATAAAAATAATTTCCTTTAGGGAACATTGTCTTCCATTGCTAGATACAGTTATAGCTTTAGTAATTGCAAGGTCAACTAAAAGTCAACATGAAATGAGAGCAATATGCACGAGCAGCTAATATTGACTAAACTGCTTAAAGAACATTGCTGGAAAGTTCTCAGACCTACAAATAAAAACTGTTTCAACTACATAAATAAAAGAAGTATAATGGAAGTGTGATATTTGCACATATCAGATAAAATCGCTGTAGAAACAGATATTATTTAAATAATGGCACAGCATGAACTAGGTATAGTTCTAGCTTCTCAGAGGTGAACATATGTTACTTTGAAAATATCTTTAAAAATCTAATAAAGCTCTAAAGCACCTAATATAGATCCTCAAACCTATGGGTGTAAACAGTCAGTCTTTGCTTTTATAACTCTTCAAAACTACTTCCAAATTAATGAATTTTGAGGCAAAGGAGAGCTCAGATGAAGTTAAAGTTATACTGGAGACCATACTTATATTAATAATAATGCTAGCTTACTGTTCATTTCTTTTCCACATTATTGTTATCATTGTCCCACACTTCCAGTAGTTCTAAGATGTATGTACATTACTGTACAAACATGCAATTACTGCCAATGTTTCAAGAAAATGCAGATGTTTTGTCTATGAATAAGATGAAATAACAAAAAGAAGACTTGTTGTTATTACATAATATAAGCATTGTAGTTGACCTGAATCAGTAGCAGTCTGGATAGATACTCTGTTTTGGCTAAATTATTGTATCACATCAATTACTACAGTATCTGTGTAATCTATATTTGTCATGTTCACTTCTATCTAGAAGACTAAGCAAAGATTATTTTCATAATAATTTTAATAAATTTACAGCTAGTTTTGTGCTAAGACAGCAAATCTAAGGAAGAAAGATGTGGGAAGCTATGAACAGTAGAAGGATAATCAGGGACGCTAAAATATGTCAAAATATCACCGTACATATTTTTTCTCTGAAACTATAGAGAATTCATACACTATGAGGTGAATGACCAACATTCTAAAATTTTGTATCGTGGAAAACTTGGGTTATGTAAATTTACTTCTGTAGCAATCTATTAAATATAAATTTTGATATTTTTCACCATTCTGAAAGACAGCCATCTAGACATGAAGTTAATTTGTTAATTTAGACTGTCAGAAGTACACTTCTGAATTGGAAGGTTTATATGGTACATTTGACTTTTTTACCCTGAGAAAGAGAAATTGTCCTAAGGTTTCCTTCAATAGAAATATTAGCTTTCAGTTCTGTCAGTAAACTAGTTCTTTCAGTCACACTTTTAAGTTTTTCACACCACTATTAATCAGTTAATATTCTGGCAATATACTCATTTGACATATTCTGATTCAACCTTGTCAGTGGACATGCCATCTTTTGAGATTCATCCCTCTTTTACAGTGCTTTTCTTATATTCAGCTTGTCTTCCACAGGCTAATTATTTAAAAATTTTTTTCATATTCTATAGAGTCACCATTTGACTTCCAGGCATATAAAGAAGAATTTAGGCTGAAGGTTTTAAGAATTCAAGAGTTTTAACTCTACTATTTGTGCAGTTTATGTTTTGTTGGCATGGCTTCATATTGAGATAACTTACTTAATAATTGAATAGGTATGTAATATAATTGAAATAATCAAGTATGCAGATGGGAGATTAATCTAAGCAGTACAATTATGTTCCAGTCATTCACATTTTAAAGTCGTATTTCTAAGGTAGGTGAGTTTTCTAGTTTTATTATAAGTTTCTGCTTTCATATTTTTGTAAACTTCAGCTTCTTTGGCCTCAAGGATCTCCTTGGGCCTAATGCTAGAATGCATAGGTTTGCCAGACCAATAACACTATCTGTTTGTAAATGGCTGCACTGACCAGTGTGTCTTGTGGATATTACGGATGACCTGTTAAAAAATGAGCAGAAAATAAAATATATTATAATATGTAATGAATTGGTTAGTCTGAAATCAAGTCTCTAAGAAATTTAGGAAATTATATTTCTATTCATAGGGATATGCTCATAAAATCTGCTATGGGAGTGGATTTATCTTGCTTTATTACCTCCACCTAAAATTAGGTACCTTTTTTTAAGGCAGGCAGGCTTCCTTGGCTGTCAGTGAAGAGAGACATGCACTCCAACTGACAATTCATCATTGCTGCATTGGACATGTATTGTTGGGTAGGGTGAATCACCTTCTTTAAGTGCCTAGAGGGATACTAGATGATGATATGGATTAGTCACCTGATTTTAGACAGTTAAAGTTAGATAAAGTGAAGTCTCATGCATGATGTCTAATGTAGTTACTGCAGCACTCTTCTCTATATGCACAAAGGGCAGAAGATTTTGTCAGCTGAAGATAATGTATAGCCTGAACTGTTTATCTGTTCCTTGACCTGGGATGCAATAACCAGCATGTTCTGCATTAAGTAGGTGGATGGCATTCCATATTGACTGGAGTCTGGCAGCTCACTGTGATAAAAGCAAGAGAAAAGCTGTTTGCTGGGGCTTGTCTTGTAAAATGAGGCAAGCAGAATGTACAATTCTTTTTTTACTCTGGTGCTGGCAAAGAGGAATTCCAGTCCTTAAAGCCTAAGAGGTATTGGCACCAACATGCTTCTCTGCGCTCAAGAAAGAAATGAGAAATTAAAAACCACTATAGAAAAGAATAAATCAGAAAAAGCGAGCAACGTAAAGAATAAATAATTATTAAAAATAAAAAGAATAAACCAGGGAGGTGTGAAAAAATGAGGGAAGAAACAAAAAATGTATTTTCTTCATCCTAACATTGCATAGTGCAACAAAGTAAAAAAAGTGAAAGCATTTAATGGGACAAAAAGTTGAAAAAAACCCCCAACAATCCAAAACCGCAAAACAGTTTAGTAGTCTTAAGTATGTTTTATTGCTTCCTTATGACAATATTCTGTATTACGTTTATCTGATTGAACTGAATCTAGCTACAAAACTAAATTTTCTCCAAGGAAGAAATGATTATAGTGTTGTAGTTGTTTTAGTTTAGACAGAGCTGAGGTAGTATTGTGACTGTGGACAAAAATTCAGCTCTTTTTATCTATGGCTCTCCGCTGGCTCCTTGCCAGAAGTTTTAAGAGGATGTCTCTTGTTAGTAGCAGCTGCTAGAATTAGCTTCACAAGTTCTTTAAATATTGCTTAGGTTTTGAAGACTTTAAACCTAGGAATGGGTCCTATAAATATGATGGAAGAATTAGTAGAATTGAGGCTTGCATGCACATGCATGTACACACACACACTCTTAGTTTACTGGTTCTGTGAACTAAGTAGATTCAGGGTAGTAACTAACCACTGATGTCAAAAGACTAAGGCTATTTCTTACCTTTTTTTTAGCTTAAGTTGCTCCAGACGTCTGCATTTTCACTGTAGTTGATCAACTGATCAAGCTTGTTTTCAGCTTTTAAATTAGTGAAATTACTTGCAATGAATCCCACACCTTGAAAAGAACCATTACAGAAGGCCTTTTCCGTTCCAAGAGGCAAGGTTTGTGGTTGGAAATGGAAGCTGATGCTGCTGTGCTTTGCAGACAAACGGCTTACTCTGGCCATATAGTTATATTAATAAGACAGCAACATGAAAAACTAGTGAATGTGCTCTAAATCAAAGAGAATGTAAAGTCTAAACAGCTGGTTTACCCTGATTTATGGCTACACTAACAAGACAATGGTATGAAAAATACATTGTAGATAACAACAATAGAATAGTGACTTTGTGAATCACTGATTGAAGAGCGATTACCAGGGTAATCCTATCATAAATACCATAAGAGGGGTATCATAACAACAGACTGGGGCCAACGGGTTAAGAACAACCAGGGGCAGGTTTTTTATTTGGGAGGGGCAAAGTGTCATAACTAGAGAAGAAGCTGGGAGGGGGAAGCATAAGAAAAGGAGGCATGAAGTGAAGCAAATGACATAATCAGTGTGATTCAGGGGTACTTGTAAAGTGGTTCTGTGCTTGATCACCGTAATTTGGACATTTTTTCTGCTTTTGTCTGACTTGTTCCTGTCATCAGGAAGGGCCTGGCATGGCATCCCTGGCACTGCTGAGGGAATACTTGCAGCTTGCTTTCTAGCATGGACAGGGGAACCTCAAGAGTGCAACTTAATATCCCTTCCTAACCTCCTTAACTGTCCAACTAATCAGGATTGTATAAATTATTGATTTTTTGGTAACTAGAAGAGCCAAAATTAAAAAAGAAATACTGGTTGTGTTTTATTTGTTGATCTGTTTACTTTTTTTTTTCTTGTCCTCAAATTTATTTTTTTTTAGTACAAAGATTGGTTGATTGAAGACTGATTAAAAATCCAGTCAGCCACTTGAGGTTTTTTCACAGCTTTAGGAAAGGATGAATGTTGAAATAAATTACAATATTTTTACAGTATTAATAGTAAAATATTTAAATCTGTTTCATTTTATTCCTCTTTTTTCCCCCCTGAAACTATTATTCTAACCTATTTAGCACATAGTGCCTCAATATGAACATACACCATTCTTTTCACAACTCTTAATCTAGATTAACTAGTCCTGTTACAACACCACCACCCTCAATTCCCCCATAAAAATATTATACAGAGACACAAGGTTTTGTGAGAAAATAGTGAAAACAATTTCTTCAAAGAGTTCTTTATTTGTTTTCACCAGTGAAACCTATCACAGCTTCTTCAGGTACAATAAATGAATACTAATTTCTTTGTCAGCAGGAATTCAGCCTTTCATTATTTAGATAAATGCACCTTTGTGTTATATGTATAACTCTATGATGTCATGAACCAAAAATGATGAAAAGCTGGATCCTTTTCAGACATGTAAAAGCAATATCATATAGCAAGCACAAAGCACTTCTACCTGTGGAGTCTACTCATGGCTTCAGGATGAAATGTGAGCAAAGTTGCTGTGAAGAATCTG
>JAOXJK010000023.1:76864594-76875686 GCA_025774025.1 Xenus cinereus
AAATAATGGGGGGGGGGAAGGGTTCTCAAATAGTTTTCTGTGACTCAAGCTTTTCTTTTTAAAAGGATCTTTTCACTTCAATTTTTAATGGTGTGCAATTTTTCATAGGACATTCAGGATATATATTAGCACCAAATGGAGAAAAAATAATTCACTTTCCCACACACTTCTGAGCTGGACCAGTGATTGGAAATAAATGAATAATTTGCATAGAAAAAGGATGCAGAAACCATTCACCCATATAAAAATGTTATTGAAAATATATGAAACTATAACCATTCAATTTGACTCTACATGGTATGCTGCCCAGCCATTTCATATCTCTGTTTTTCTAAAAACATTTTATCTTTTCTTCACATTGCAGATGTATATAAACATGTATTTTGTAGTTTAAAATACATAGGCTCTTAGAAATATCTCAGAAATATCTTCAGCTGAAATGCATTTTCTTTCATGTTATATTTTACCTGAGCATTTTGAAATAAATGAAGAAAAAACAGACACAATTTCTTGAAGAATAAGATATTAATCCATTTTCTATGGAGTATGTAAACTGCTTGTAAGCAGTACAAGGATACTATTAAAAATAAATCATTAGCACAGACCTCTGTATATTATATAAATTTATGCAGATTTAAAGAGGAATTACTTTGAATACCAGTTTGTTTCCTCATTTTGTAAGAAAAATATTTTAGTAGAAAAGAATCAGTCTGGAATTAATTTAGAGGTTCTGAATTTGGAGCAAGAGGAAGTAAGACAGTAATGAGAGGAGGAAGGTGACATTTTAGGGAAGACTTCAGAATACATCCTTCTATGTGGAATGTCAGGACCTGTAGGAAGACTGAAGGTGCCAAAAGCAGGAAACTATGATGATATAATGAAATAAGAACAGAATCCATTAAGAGGTTACATGTGCCAAAGTAGAATGATACATATACAGGATCTAGGACAGGGAAAAGAGGCAAAAAAGAGATTGGGAGCTAGAGAGGTTTGAAAGAGTGCATTAAACTTGGATAAAGAGGAATGACGCAGCAGGGAAGGGGAAGGAGAGAAACCAAATCAGCAGGTAGGAAGTGGCTAAGTGAACAGGGTCAAAGTGGGAGCTGGATATGAAGATTGTCAAAAGGTATAAAAATAACAAGAGCTGACTGGAAAAAAAAAGGCTGAGATGGAAAAATAAAAATAGTCTAGCTAAGTATGAGATACAGTCCTAGAAAATGAGGCAGATATGAAGGAGAAGGATGGCTAAACTAGCTGTAACAGAATGAGTCAAACACGATAAGGCTGAATATGCAGTAAAATCTTGATCTGGCTAGAGCATTTTGTTTCACAGAGACCCAGGTATAATCCAGACTTCACAGTGTGAATACATTTCACAGCTGTTATTCTTTCAGCAAGTACTTCTTGCTGAACTCTGTAGTATACCTCTAGGTCATTATCTTATGTGGTAGAGGTAGAGTTGTGTCATGGGTCTAAGCAGCCTAGCTTTGCTGTAAGTCACCATACAGTGACAAATAGAATAAGATGTAAAATCTCTACATTTCCCCAAACATGTCTACAAAGACGATTTAAGACTTATTATTATTTATGAAGGACATAGCTTGTGTATATAAGTGGCAGAAATTTATCAAAATTCTTTGAAAAAATATATGAAAGGCTTAGGAGGTTAGAAGCTTGGCTTTTTGATAAAGAAAAGAATGTCATACAAATGATTTTATCTTTGACACTGAAAGCATTTTTGTTTGCTTGTTATCTTTGTCAATTACTTGACTAGTTAAGAAAGAGCTCTTGAAACCTGACAGCTGATAATCTTTTTAATCAGGTCAAGTTTAAATGCTTAATATAAATGAATGCAGTTCAGTAACCCTAACATTATATATTGGGGTGCACTTGCTGATAAAACACGTTGAGCCAGTAGAAATTAAGCTGATTGTGAGTTCATATAAACAAAATATTTTTAACATTTAAATTGGAAGTTGGGACAGAAAAAGAGGTGTTAGAAAATGTTCTTTTTAGAAAAGTTTTTCCATAGATGGGTGTCCACCATTCATCTTGTTTTTGTGTGCTTAGATTGTGATTATGAGAGAAATTTTTGTACGTTTCATGAATAATAGTAATCTTGATTTTATTGGTTAACGCAGTTAACTTTCACCAATTTAGATCTGAACTGGCCAAACACGCAGTAATGTTTATGTGGGAGTATTTAGATACACCTTATTGTTGCCCACCACTGCCACCATCCAAATGGGCCCACCAGTTGGAGGAATACTTCCAGTTTGCTCATGACCTTGCACATAAGAAGCAGGCAGGGAAATACCTGCAGTAATGATGAGTAGTTATTCTCATCTATGATTAAATTTCAAAACTCAAATACAGGAGAACAAACATTGGCCTCTTCAAAGATCTGCTTCAAAGAGTCCCATGGGATAAGACTCTAGAGGAAAGAGGGGCTCAAGAAAGCTGGTAAAATACTCTGGGTTCACCTCCTCCAAGTTTGAGAGAGTTCTGCCCAAATGAATATGAAGTTAGGCAAAAGTGCCAGGAGGCCTGCATGGATAAACAACGACATCCTGGCAAAGCTCAAGAACAAAAAGGAAGCATACAGAGGGTAGAAGAAAAGCTGGCAAACCCAGGAGGAACACAGAGGCACTGTCTGAGCATCCAGGGATGAGGTCAGGAAAACTGAAGTCCAAATAGAGTTGAATCTGGCCAGGGATATTGAGGACAACAAGAAGAGCTTCTGTAGTACATAAGTGATAAAAGGAAGACTAGAGAAAATGGAAGCCTGATGCTGAATGAGGTGGGAGACCTGATTACCCAGGACATGGAGAGACTGAGGTATCAAATGCCTTCTTTGCCTCAGTCTTTACTAGAAAGACTGTCACTTGGGAAACCGAGGCCCTGGAGACAAGGGGGAAAGGCTGAAGCAAGAAAGATCTACCCTTGATAAAAGACGATCAGGTCAGGGAATACTTAAAGAAATGGGACAGACATAAATCCATGGACCTTGATGGGATGCACGCAGGAGTACTGAGGGAGCTGGCTGATGTCATTGCAAGACCACTCTCAATAACCCATAAACTCTGGCTTCTGCCTGGCTTTTAGCTGATGCAGAGTGAGCTGCCATCTGCCCACTTTATTCCAGACAGACAAGAAAGTATCTATTGCTTTTCCCAACAAAGCACCCTGTTTGCCTTGTCAGCAGCGCACAGTTTCCCCTGGGCTAAATCAATTAGAAGACTTCAGCTGCATTTAAGCTCTTCAGCTCAAAATTGCAATCTTAAAAATTTCACACTGCCCTTTTCCCAGGAAAGTGCTCTATTCATCAGCCTATGGGCTGTTCTAGAAAGGGAATTCTGACTCTTTAGAGTGCTGGTGAGACCATTCGTCTGAGAGGTGACAGTCCTGCAATACTGCCCTTTTTTCTGTGGCCTAGCTGAGCATTCATTACTAAATTACTAATTGGAAAAACAATATAGAGATCTTTCTTGATCTTTCCAGACCGGTTCTTTTCATAATATCAAAACAGGACACATTAGTGTTGTTTTCAACTCTTTCCTGAAATATTGAGATGATTTACCTAATCTAGCTTGTTGACATTTGTATCAGCAGTGTAAAAGTTTGCATCTGAGCTAATTGTCTAAACTCTTTCAGTAGTTGCAGTGTAACAGGTATCCATGGAAACTATTTGTTGTAATGTGTTTGACTTATTTTAGACAGCTAAATTAGGTTGAGATGATTCATGTTCTAGATATATTTATTTCCATTGTCTATGAAAGTTGTTTGTATGAATTTCTGACATTGACGCCTCTATGTGGTAAGAGTCTAGATGAGAAGAATTACACTCCTGTTATCTTATTTTGTCTGGCTTGGAATTCTAATCCAAATGTTTGTTTGTTTTTTTTTTTTTTTATAAGATCAATCATATTGCAGAGAGTCATATGAGAATTGGAGCTAGTGAGTAGTTTCAGTAATTATGGAATTTTTACTTTCTGTGCTATCATAGACAATGTAGGCATTAGTATTTGTATAGGCCAGAAAGCATCATGTGGTGTTGTTACCCTGACCGTATTCTGTAACTGCAACTCAGAATGTTTGTGTTTGGTTACTGTCATAAGAAATATTATTTACAGTTGAATTAAACTTTCTTGAAAATTTCAAATTAACACATCTGAAAAAAAAGTTGTCTGCTGTTGTCTCTAGAAAACTGACCATTAAAGAAAAGTTTTACGGCTGAGGATGAAGACTGAGCTTAAGTATAGGAACCTCATAAAAGATTTAGTTGTTGCAGTTCTTATATGTCTCCTTTCATGGATGACCAACTTTGGTGGTCTGCAGTGGGCAAGCAAAAATTATATGAAAGGAATAGCAGGTAAGTAAACATATAATCTAATTTAAAAATATTCTTTTTCCTGCACATTGCTTCCCTTGAGGTAAGGACTGTTAACACAGAAAGAAGCTACAAACTGGAAACTAGTATAAGTTATTATCTAAGAATAAACATAAATGATAAGCAAATAGAGATTTAATTACTTCAGTGTCTTTAAGACACAAATAATTTATTTCAGTCCTGAAACCAAATTATTCTGAGAAGGAGCTGCTAATCTTGAGTAAGCACAACTTGTCTCCTCAAGGCATTCTTGCTCTACTTCAGTTTTTCTGAAGACATTTAAATATGCAATTTTAATCTAACAAACAGAAATGTTACATTTATTTGAAATGCAATTAATGTTGGCAATGCTGTTAAAAATTAGAGATCGGTTCAAATGCAATGTTATATATATACCTTCTAGGGGTCAGGAGTAATATACGATCAAGAGAAAGGCATAAAGGCTCCTTCATCCCTCTTCCTTTGTCCCTTCATCCTTCTATATCCAACTGCTTGTCTCCTGTAATTGTTCTAACTGATTCAAACTATCCTTCCAAGTTGTTACATCAATTAACACCCGTGTTATATGTATGTTCAGCACATGAGCAGTCTCCAGGAAACCTGAATACATTTCATAGAGTAAGATGCTATTTGAAATAGACCTTCTAAAATTAAATTATATTTGTTTGCCCTTGTGCAAGTAAGAATAATTCATACTTTATTTTAGCCTTGAACCTTAAAAGTTCCCTCTTGCTAAAATATCTACCTACTTCCTAAACTTTTTCATTTTTAATTACCCTTCATCACTTAGTATTATCAGTAAAGGATGCCATTGAAACCTCTCCTCAAAATTATTTATGTTCACTGTAATCATATACAGTTGAAGTAGTGGGATTTCTGTATGATAACATAGCTCCCCAGGCACACATAATCCAAGAAATACAGATTTTTCATCAGCAACTTGAAAACTGGAAAGGAATAATAGTATGCAACAATAATAAAAGTTTCTTTGGTCCTCTTTTCTTCCTACTAGATCAACAGAATGAGGTAAAGTAGACAACTAAGATATCTCTTATATTCAAACCAGAAAACGTTATCTCTTTTTTCAAGTACTAACACAAGAAACTTGGAAAGAAAAGTAATTAGCAGGACTTTAGAGTGCATAACTTGCAATTCAGATCTTTCTGCCTGAACACGTATCAGATATTTTTGAAAATATGCTAGAAGCTCTGGATAATGTGATTGCTTTTGATACCTGATATTATGATATATAACAAGGGAAATGCTGCATCACAAGTATTTGGCAGGTAAGACCTTTTAAGGTAAAATAACGATTAGTGGTTTTCATGAGTGACAACATTGCTCCACAGAGCTTAGTGGTAAAGAAGATTTACTGTAGAATGTTCAGCTCTGGTTTATCCCTTGATAAACTGAAAGACATAAAAGAAATGAAGAGTAATGTAAGTACTAGATGTGATCAGTCATGCAGTTTCAAAGAAACAAAACGGTAACTGTGTGTGTAAGCATCTGGAACACTTACAAGAGTAACTTGGATGAACTTCCACACCAGAGACCTAATTCACTGTATTTCTTCTGGTATTGTACGTGGTAAAGTCATATTGTGACACATTTCCTTTGATATTGACAGGACCCTGAATGTACCCGTGGACTCTGCAGCCTGTCCCCTTCCCAGAGGACTGGGCTGCTGTGGCTATTGCTTCAGCTGTGGTGTGCACTGTTTCAGCCTCACAAGATCTCTCCTCTATTACTTGAATATAGAGAGGTTAAGCTAGCCATGTTCATGGGCTGGAGCCTAGGGTCTATGGCAGACTCAAAAAATACATGAAATTCTTTTTGTTCATTATATATACCTTCTAGATAAAATGGGAGAAAACCAGTTGTGAATTCCTTAACATCTTCAATATCTAAAATAAGTTTTCAGTACACTTTAAAATACACATAGACAGTTTCAAATATGAAAGGAACATCCATTCTAAAATCTGCTGTGTTGATATGAGAAAATAATAAAAGACATATAGGAACAGTTTGTACTTTGTGCCATCAGACACTCCAATCACAAAACCATGCTGTTAGTTTCAGACAGCTTGAAGTGCCCTTCAGCATAACACAAAAGACAAGAAGAGAAAATGCAGTTGGTCCAGTATTGAGCTTAATAGGAAGTCTTAATCCTTTGTGCTTAGGGGAAATATTAAGCTAAAATTATCAGACAGAGAGAGAAAAGTAAGTTTCTGAGTACAGTAGTGACAGAGAAAGGTCCCAAGTTTTAGTGTAAAAAAAAAAGTTTTTTCAAACCCCCCTAAAAAAACCTGGAAAACACCTCATTCCCAATATCTGCAGAGGCTATTGTCCCGAGCAAGTAGAAATGAAGAATGATTGCCTCAAAGCATAAAGATGCTGACACTTTTATCCCCAGAGGACCTGTTTCTGTGTGAGTAAGAATTTCCTGCTGATGTCACCGAACCTTTTTTGGACAAAAAAGTTTCAGTTTTACAAGAGCTGTATGCATAGTTCTGCATGATAAAGTCTTACATATGTCATCTACATTTCTGCAGATTGCATGGCTTGGAGAAGACAGGTCAATATTTGTTATAACAGATCAGTCTGGCAGGAAAAGAATGATCATGATATAATTCTTTAAGTGGAATTCATTGTAACTACAAATGAGAGCCAGATAGAGCCCTGATGCAGAGCTGTCACTGAGTCACCTGGTGCAGGAGAGGGTATGTTACAACAGCCAGAGCAAACAACTGAGATTTCACCCCTCCTTTCCTCTGTTAAATCAATGTCTACTACAGCATTACATGTATGATATTATCTAGTTTAACGAAACCAAAGCAGGGAAAGATTGATTGGATAATATACTAAATGTCATAATGCTGAAACAGAGCTGTATTATCTGAAAAAAAAATAATCAGAAAACCAACATTTTAATTACCAAATATAAATGACTACATGGAAAACAATAACAGAGCCGTGTGCAGTGCAGTGGTTTACCAGAAAACACCGATCTTACAGAAATAGTAAAGGGAAAAGGAATTATACTGACTCTGGCAAAAAAAAAAGGACTAATTATTGTTTTTAAATAATTTTCATTGTTACATTATGTCATTCATATAGTTCTAAATCAAGAAGGAGACCTCACTGCAACTAATGTGCTTATGCAAAAACCAAAACCAAACCAGCCCACCTATAAGACTAGTACTAAATATGACAGCTGTATATCAGAAAACTAGAACACGGGCTACAAATCTTTTCATTTGCCGTATACAGGACGGTATGCAACTTCCTTGCATTTTCCTTGCATTTTTCCTCCCTTTTGATATATCACAAGCAGGCATACAAATACTTACAGTCATCTTCACTTTCGTATCTTTTACATCTGTTTGGAGATTGTAATGAACTCAACTAATTCATTGCTAGATCTAGCAACATCTTATGCTCAGCTTCTCATGTAAACACAGGCACATGGACATGCCACAAACATGCACTTCTGCATTCTTGAACACACAAACGGAAAAAAATTGTCTGGACATATGGACAGATAAACACTTTTATATGTCTAATTGAAAATTAAAGCACTTTCAAAAGACTTCTACACCTATATTTGAGAGCTTTGATACAGTGAAGACAAATGGAATATGCATGGTTCACCAACACTTATTTACTGTATCTTTGGCACTTTAGTCATTCATTTGCATTAAAAAAGCATCCCCTGGCCAGTACTTAGGCTGACATCTTCACAGTATTTAGATCTTGGCCTTTAAAATTAAACCAGATGAACATACAAAAACCTCAAAAAGCTTTGAAAAGTCTGCCTTTTATTGTTTTTATTACTATTCAGCACTTAGAAATAAGGAGGAGTGACTCAACAGTAGGGGGCTTTTAGTTTTTTTCTAAACAACTCTTGAGTACTCCCCAAGCAACACTGCAATATCCACAAATGACCAGTGAAAAATGTTCTAAAAATCAGGCCTACTTGGAAAAAGTATCATTTAAAAATTCTAGAGAACATTTTTTCCCACTTACAAAATAAGCTTGTGTTCATTGTTATGAAATGTAGCTTAATATTTTTAAAGAAAAAGCTTTTACGTTAAAAGGAATTCAACAGAGATGTAGGCAGAGTCAGCACTGTCTAAAAGTCAGCAGGTGAAAGTGGGTGTATTTTTATGTGCTTTTAAGTTCCACTATGCAATTTAGATGTCTGCTGTTGTAGTTTTGTTTGTAACTAGTTTCTTCAAAGGCAAATGTGCCTTGAATTTCTTTATTAAATTATACAGTTTCCACGTGCTGGGAACATATGTTTCTCCATTCTTGACTCCTCTCTGTTGTGTTTTGCTCCAGCTTTTAATCCTCTGATGTATTTGCTGTGAATTTTATAGGGCTATTTCAAATACTTTTAATCCAGGTTGGTAATATCTGATGGTAGTTACAGTGATTCTTATGATTAATCTACACTTGGAAACAAACAGCAGTACAAACTTAAAATAACAAAGTGCAATAATGAGCATATATAGAATTATCCAAAGTAATAAAACCCAAAGTATTTGTTAAAAATCAACACAATCTTCCTTGAACTTTACAGTTCTCTTAACACAGCCATGCACTTGACTTCTATTGGAAAGTGTATGATTAAACTGGATTAAATACTTGCATTTATTTTATTTGCAGATTTCTTTGCATTGTTCTTGTTTTTCATTGTCCTTCAAGCGTAAATGGAAGTTTGAATATATCTGTTTTCCTAGGCTTCCTTATACTGCAGAAGAACACTGGTTCTTCCAGGTTCTTTGAGCACTCAACAGGTAGAATTACATTATAATATAGATGTAAAAATGGATGGAATGCCAAGAATATATGTATTTACATATTTAGAGAGCCATTTCTTGCCTGGAGTTATGAGACTTTTCAATAGCAATAGGTTCATGTTCAATACTTTGTCTGGGCATTTTGAGGATAGTAGTAGTACTAAATAATCCTGTTATTTTAGACTGATCAGAGCCTTTTGAGACAGCCAGCTCTTGAGTTTTATATCTGTATTGATTATGTACATTTCCAGTATAACAGGCTGCCTGTCATTAACTTTTGCAAACAAATACTATTCAGCAGTACATTTCTTCACAGATGCAGTACGTCTTAGGTCTTGATTGTTCTAAATTATGCTACAATTGGTTAAATTATGAGGAATTTTTTTTTTTTTAATTGAAAAAGTATCTCTAGAATGTCATCTGACACAAACATTTATTTTTTTATTTTTTTGTTGGCTAGTAAGCAGACTGGCACTGCTGATGGGCATGCTGGGACATATTTTTGTAAGAGCAGGCCCATGACCTGAAGAAATCTGGTTCTGTAATTGAGAATTGTATCTGTTCAGATCTTGAGTCCCATCTGTTTCTATCTACACCCTATTATCACACAACTCCTGAACACCTTATTTACCCTAGCAGCCTGACATACTAAAAAAGACACCAGGATGTGGATATGTGTGTAACAGCAGCTCTTCAACAGGAGCTCTAGACAGCAGCATCCAGAGGCTATCCACTGCCACCTGACACTGCAGAGCTTGTTAAAGGGTAGCTGTTTACGATGCAAGTAGGTTCAGCTACGTATAAGTCATGCATGCCTTTTGAGGTGGGTTGTTTGTTGTTTTTATTGAGAAGACTTGTCCACCCCCAGTCTGTTGAAAAATATGAATGTTAATTGTAACCCTATGATAGATCTAGGGAAGAATTTACTGCAGCCTTTAGTGTTCACCACAACTAATTAGTTTTGAAACTGAGTAAGATGTAGGACTAATCTGTAAACACTGTCAGGGTATCTCAAAAATATGAAGAATTGGGGCCTATTAATACTTCCTTCAGAGAACAAGTGACATACCGTCAGCATAAATAATGAGAGCTTATAAGTAATATGACACTTTTTATCTCAATTCAGTTTAAATTAGACTGTGCAAAAACAGTGGTGAACAGACATTTTTAAAGATGAGACCAGAATTAATAGAACTGTTTTGGCTAGTAGGCAAATGCAAGTTCTAAAAAATTCATATCTGAGTTCCATAAAAAACAGGAACTGCAAAGCAATAGTGAGGCACAGAAGGAAGGACAGTGGTTAGAATTATGAGAAATGTCCTAAATTGGCTCATGACAGACTGATTTCCAACCTCCTGCAGAAAATGCCTCAGTAGAAGATGTCCACACTTTAAGAAATAAGAACTAAAATGAAACCATAGCCATTGGAAAACAGGGTTTTGAAAGAAAGGAAGGCTAATATGAGACAAATAAACAGCTAGAGACTGATTTTGTGTCAAAAATTAAGTACTTCATTCCTCAAATGAATAAATAGAATAAAAATTAAGAACTAAGAGAGATGGTCAGATTACTTACTGGACAGAAGTTTGTAGTGACATATTTATTAGCAAAGGTCCTACAACAATTTCTATCACTATTTCCTAAGAATTATTTGCTAAGATTAGGCCACATGGATTTATAATCTGTTTAAGTGCTTACTCCCCTACCCTAACCTTTCCTCTTCCAGTTCTGCTTTGTCTTGTTTTCTGAATCATTTTTTATTTATTATTTTGGTTGTATTATGGTTGTGACTTAAGACCCTTATATAAATTTATAATTATACAGTAAGAGTGCTATAGAATAAATCATAATATTTAACTAATATATTAAGTATATACTATTAATTATAATATGTTATATA
>JAOXJK010000023.1:76888200-76904967 GCA_025774025.1 Xenus cinereus
CCTAGTATATGTAGAAACCCACATTCAGATCATATTCTTATTTTGGACCACAATTAGGCATGTGTTAAGTCAGAATGAAATTACATCATGGCTTTAATGCTAACCATGAGTTATCTCCAGAATAATGACTTTATATTATTATTATTTATTTATTATAATAAATATATTTATTATAATGAATGTAATACAAGCTTTATTACAGGTCTGTATGCATTTATTTTTTCCCCAGGAAATTTATTTTTTTGAAAGCTAAAAAATAAAGTGGTTTAATCCCTAATTATAAATTGTTATTAATATATTTTAGCTGAACATAGCCTCATAGAGGCCAGTAACAGAGAAGTCATGCAGAAAAATGTGTATTAAGTTGTGATGAAAAGTTTTAGATAAGCTAAGCTTAGTAATGTCTGTTTCCATCATTGACAGGATTTTAAACTCGTTAATAAGCGATCAAAACCTACATAAATGCTTATCTAACTATTATTTTCATACGTATTTTAGCTGAAGGGAAATATTATGAAATAGTGAAGACTTTTCTAAAGAAAAGTGTGACAGCCTACAACTTGGCCAGGTTTAGTATGTTTTACTGTTAAGAAACAGAGAAACAGTTTAGTAAACTACCAATTACTTAATAGAGCTTTGAGAATATCAGCTGGACTCGCCTTGAAATTTGCTAAGAAATAAGAAAATGATACATACCATTGGAAGGAGTAACTCTGCTGATAGGGTCCTTGGGGTTATAGTAGACAGAAAACTATGTAGCCTTAATTTGAGCAGTCTGGAACTACCACAAAGAGGACTGTGCAGCATAGGTGGTAGATAGTTTGCAAAGAGCTCTGTCATTTTACTTAATGGTACCAAAATCATAATCTGTGGAATGCATTCAGTAGCACTTGAAACACATCAGGAGACCAGACTAAAAGCAGCTTAATTGTCATTAAGTGTTGAAATGATCGTGATTTACAAAGGAGAGACTAATCTGAATTGTGTTTTATACGTATAAATGCACGTAGATGTGTGTGTGCATTTCTGTGTATAAGTGTGCATGAATATGTCCCTGTCAGAAGGAAACAGGACAGGCCAAACACCACAAACCCATCTCTGAATGGCCTTGTGCATTGTGGCTTTAGCTTGTCTATAGTAAAGGAGAGACATTAATTTGTCAGTGTCTTAGCTGTTTTTTTAATTCCGTTTTTTTCATCAGAAGATGATGGCCTTACTTGGAAAAAAAAAAATTATTAGAGGACTGTCAGGTATCTCAGCATGCTTTTTGACTTTATTGATCTCAAGACAGTTGACATAATGAGTTCTTTGACATGCTCACTTAAAGCCGATTGTTTCACTCTAATTATCTTTTTTGGTTTTGCTTATTTACCAAAAAAAAATGCAGTTATATTTTTATTCCTTGTAGTAAAAAAATGTTTTAAAGAGACAAATATCAGGATAACGATTAAAACAGAAGCTGACCGAATTTATCCCCTCAGTCAAATTAAGATGTTTCATAACCTAAAGAACATGCAAAGTCCTGCACCTGTCTTAGGGCAATCCCCAATACCAGTACAGACTGGGAGATGAATGGATTGAGAGTAGCCATGTGGAGGATTTAGAGATATTGGAAGATGAAAAATTAGATATGAGATGACAATGTGCGCTTGCAGCCCAAAAAGCCAATCGTATCCTGGGTTGTGCAAAAAGAAGTGTGGTCAGCAGGTCAAGGAAGGGGATTCTTGCCCTCTACTCTGCTTCTGTGAGACACCGCTTGGAGTATTGCATCCAGCTTGAGTATCCCTAGTACAAAAAAGATGTGAGACTACTAGAGTGGGTCCAGAGGAGGGCCACAAAGATGATCAGAGGGCTGGAGCACTCCTCCTACGAAGACAGGCTGAGAAAGTTGGGATTGTAAGAAGAGAAGGCCTTGGGGAAGCCTAACTGTGGCTTTTCAGTACTTAAAGGGGGCTTATAAGGAAGAAGGAGAGAGACTTTTTACCAAGGTCTGTAGGGACAGGACAAGGTTTTAAACTAAAAAATATAGATTTACATTTAGACACAAGGAAGACATTCTTTACTAATGAGAGTAGGGAGACACTGGAACAGGTTTCCCAGTTTGGTTGTGGACACTCCATCATTAGAAGTGCTCAAGGTCATGCTGGATGGGGCTTTGAGCAACCTTATCTAGTGAAAGATGTCCCTGCCCGTGGCAGAAGATTGGACTAGATCTTTAAAGATCCTTTCCAACCCAAACCATTCTATGAATCTGTCATTTTAGCTTTAACATTTCCCATGTCACTATTATTTTCTACAACATTTTTTCCCAAAGCAGATATATTTTATTACATAACCTGCTGGTTAAGGTAATACTTGCAAAATCTTATGACATTTTTAAAAAATGCAGATTTTCCATGACTTGTGTACAATTTTGCACCTTTATCATTAGACTAGCCCATATCACATAGTTTCTTTTGTCTGACCAGTCTTATTCAGATAAAATGTATCTCCAAGACAGCTGATTTATTCACTTGCCAATATCAGTGCTCATTTTAAATCCCCTGCTAAATATATTTACTGTGACTGTAATATTTCAGATTCAAAACTTTTTTTTTAAATTGTATTATTTAGTTTCTACAATGGTGTATTTACAGACCAAGCGACGCTTTTTGTCTTCAGTCTAGTAGGTATATTCTGTCCTATTGCTCCCTTGCTGACAGCTGCAGCAAGCCTGGCAAGCAATTATAGAGCATATTTAATGAAAATAATTATTAGTAGTTGTAGCCATGCAGTATCTGACAGAGCAGCAGCACGAATGCTCATTATGGGATTCCCTGACACATGCAAGATCTGCTACTTCCAAACTGTTTCAAGCACTTGAAAAAATAATATCTAATTTTACATATACTCAGTAAATATTTTTTCTAGTTTTCCTCTGTTTCTATATTCACCTGGGCTGACTCTACCTTGTACCGATTTACAGAATCACTCCTCTCTCAGATTGACTTTTTTTTCTATAGGATTTCAAGAACAATAGAGAAATTTATTTAGAAATATTTATTTTAGCCTGAAATCTGAATTAGGAATAAGTGCAATGGAGTCACAGAACTATACCTCTTTGTGCACCCAAGAGACATGCTGCTCTGGCAGTTGTTCAAGGTTGTATAGTAAATGAGGTTACTTTTTACAATCACTCTCATCTTTGCCTACTTATTGGTGTAGAAATTAGAAAGTCAATAATGAATGAGGCAGAGAATTGTGGGAACAGGAAAGCTATTATGCCAACATTGGAAATTCAAACAGGCACGACTCGTATATAAAGAATCATAGACACAAAAGTTCTCAACTTTTTGCTCATGGGCTGTCAAGCTGACCTGTACATGTTAAGCAAAGCCAACACGCTACAGTATTATTAAGCTGCTGCATTTACATGTTCATACTGACTCTCTATAGTCGGTTTGATTTGTTATATTAATGGCACATATTACAGTATTGCTCACTGCTTTATACATCAGTGCCTGCAACTTTTAGATATCTAACAGGATAGCTTTTTCCACAAAGTACATACCAGTAGATTTCCTGCTGAAAGCAGTTTATCATATATGACTGGTAAAGCCGATTGGATCAGCTTCAAATCTCTCAAAAAATATATTCTTCATTACATACTAAACATTATTTTATTGCAATGAAAAATGTTAAAAACCACTTGTATTTAGCTAAAATTGCAATGAACCCCAAACATAATGTCAACATTGGTTGTAGTTGGGTAATTTCCTGCTATAGAGCAGGTTTCTTGATTTACAGAAAATGTCCATTTTTTACCTTTTACACTGAAGTGTAGCAAAACCTTTGAAGACTTGTTACAGCCTTGGATTTGTAAGTTTGAGAAAACTATATCCATTCTGTAGCTTTTGTATGCCACGTTTCCTGGTTTATAGAGTTGTGCATTATCAAGACCAATGTTTCAAACCTGGTTGTGTTTCCTAGTTACCTTATAACAATTTGCTGGCCTTCAGAACTAACAAAATCATATTCAGTGCTGAATGCTCAGACAAATATTGCCCACTTATTATCTTGGAGAAGATGAAGGTGTTGATTCAGGTATACCTAATTTATAGCGGCCTCAATGGAAATGTCTGCACAAATCGCCTTGATGTCATTTTAGCTCATATTAGATTTTAGCTTTAAAATATCTCATTTAAAGAGTGTTTGTTAGCTGAATAGCTGTGCTAGTCCAGGGATTAGCAAGCCTGGAAACTCTCTAGATGCAGGATAAAAATACAAGCAATGTGCCATGCTTGGTGTTGTGTTTGGTCACATGTTGATTACATAGGGTAACACTGTCCTGGTTAAGTCTTCATGCATTTTAATTTCATGAATAATGGTAGAAAACCTTTCTGTAAAGCATACCATGTAATAGGTCTCTGTAGAGCTGTGTGCAGCGTGACAATATATTTTATTTTCCTTTACTTTTGGCATTAGGAAGAACTGAACTGAGTCATTTGCACTAGTAGCAGATTCCCCATTAGATTTGTGTTAGACTGTGTGCCTGCTGAGTGTTTCAGACATCATTTTAGTGGCCAGGAAGTGATCCAGGAGGACAGTTTTCCAACATGTATGAGGCTGGCAAAATCAAAGCTTTCATTAGTCCAAGATTTTCACTGGAGTAGGCGTTGACACTGTTTGCCTTTTCTTTGTCATTGCAAAAATATTTGTGTTATGTACCTCATATGGCTATTGGTAGAGGACAGCTGTGCAGAAAATAAAAAAAAATTCAGAGATTCCTATCAGGAAACAAGATTTTCCAATTCTGAAGGCATTGATGCTGAAAACATACAGCCAACACACAACACTTTGGGGTCAACACAGTTCCAAAACAAATCTGTCTGTCTCTCTGCTTTTCTTTATTTCTATGAGGGATTCAGAGATAGCTGGTGACAACAGCAGTACAAGGTCATCATATCTGCCATGATCTCTCTGTGAAAGGCTTTCAAAGCCTCTCCAAGCGAAACATTTCCACATAACTGATTTTATTTGTGATGGCTTTATCCTGTTCCTGTAGAAAATATTTATAATTACATAAGCTTTTTCATGTTTTCAAAGTCATATTTATTTCCTCATGCATGTCTTATGCATGGGGAATCTCATGTATCGTATTGCACCTAATTACTTCAGCAAACATCAGTACTGTGCATTTAGAACATTTTTAGACACAGAAGAAAGAAAATGGTTGTGATGCAAGTTAAGTGGAAAAATACATTCCACCTCATACGCTGTTTCTTTTAGACCTAGCATAAATGTCTCGGAGGTCAGGAAAACCAATTAGCAAGAGGTTAGTGTGGGCTCCCATGAAATAACTTTCCTTTAATCTCCTGTCAATGCACAATATTTTGTCAAATTATTCAATGAATCAAGTAAAAAGTAAGTTGTCTAAAACTCTAATAGTCTGGATTTTCAAGATAATTGGTACGATAACAAATGTTATTAGTCATTATTTTGTCTTTTTTTGCATCACTGTTGCACTAAACTCAGTATTAAGGTGAAATATGTAATTTAAAATTGTTAAAGATGCTTATTTATCAAGACTAACTTCACCTGTGTATACCAAATGCTGCAGTCAGGAATAAGATCTTTAGCTAACCATGAAAGATATATTATCAATTTGTAAATTGTTGTACAGCTCTTCTTACACTGACAGATTATGGCTATTATATAACCTCAGTAAAGTTGAACATATGAATCATAACTGATGTTCCAAGAGAAGGACTTTTCTTAGAATTAAGTATTTCCTTGCTTTTTAGGAGTAGAAGAAGAAAATTCCAAGTGAAATTAGTGTAAGAATAAGTAATTATGTTATACTCCCTATATATTTTTGCTTTTTAGAGGCAACCTGATTCACGATTATCTGACATATATTACCAAAAAAAAAACAACCCACATTAATTTTGACGAAGTAGTACAAACCAGGGAAGTGGGACATTAAAGCAGAAACCTGTGGCTTACGTATATCTCCATATTTCTTTTATAATGTTGTACGCATTATCACTAAAACATAAAGCACAGTGGTGGTAGACTCTGAATTCAGTCTTTCCTAAACAACACTGACGCCATTTTACTATTTAGCTATTAGTAGACTGTTTCACACTCATTCATCATTTTCACAAAACAGATTTAATCCAGATTTTATTACAAGGATGTGAGTATTTTGCCACTGCACACAGCCCAAAATACAAATAATCATAAGACATTATGTGAAAATTTAACATGATGACTCTTCTACTTCATACACTCTATGGCTTGGCATATACAGAGACATTTAAAGTGCTATGTTTTCAGTGATTTATTTTCAACTGTATTCTTCAAAAAGTGTACACTTCCTGAGGAGAAAACTGTTCCTCTGGAAAATGTTTCAGGATATTCTTCACTTATCAATGAAGACAGGGTTTATTGGGGAACTTGATAGAGACAAAAAAGGTAAAAATGGGCTAATGAAGCAGTTTATCTTCATCTGTAGGAAATTTCATCTTGGATCAATTCTTTCCATACTGGCTAATCATAATTGCTTCAGCAACCCACAGTAGCTTCAGGTAGATATTTTGATTATTTTGAAGACAAGGATCAATTAAACTGACATAAAAAATAATTGGTGAAAAAGAGAGCCACAAAATTATTTTTCTAATCGCTGGAGCTTATTACTGTCATGTTGTACTATATTTTGTTGAACTCAAGTTAGACTGTTGTTTTCTTCTTGGGATACAGAGTCAAAGATGCAAAAAGTTCAGTTGATAAAAAAGAAATGTATAATAAAATTTTATGTTGCAAAACATTCTTCTTGTAATGTTTCACCTTCCCAGAAGCATTACTAAAATCTAGTCCTTGTTCAAATAATCAGAATAGTTAAAAACTCTGTTTGTGTAAGATTTTACAATATTGAAGTGTAAAACCTTAACTTTTAAGCAAGCCAAGGAAAATAAACTACTATTATGGATTAAATATAAAATAGAAATCTATAAAAAATGTGAAACAAAATTTTTAATAGTGGGCTTTTATACTTTTGAGTCTGATTCTAAGTTTTCCCAAAGAAGAAGGGAATCTGTTTCATACAGATAAAAACCACATCTGTATTAAGCTTTTAAGGTCAATATGAAACTCATAATGAAAAAGAAAAGAAAAAAAAAAAAAGGTTGTTTTTCAAGACGCTCCTGGTCCTTGGTGGATCTGACTAAATACTGTCGTTTATCCTGGAAAGTTATCATGCACTACTTCTATGCTATGTTGTTTGACCTTACTTTTGATTTCTTCCATGTGTCAAGCCTTAGGGGCAGGGAAACACTTAGAAAAGTTCCTAAACTGGAAGATGTCCAACTCAGATGTGATGTATGACTATCAGAGCCTCCAGCTCCATTCATAGCAAATCCAAAATCTTAAATTGCTGTTAAATACAGATTAAACTAGTTTAATTTTATCTCTGAATGGATTTGGAACATCATATATGTGAATTATATCTGAAGGCAGCTTCTGAACCTACCCTCTCTCAATTGTTACTTACCATCATTGATGAACAATGGACTGTGAGCATCTAAGTGTACTTTTGTTTGTCCTAAAATGCATGAAAAGTCCTACACAGAAGTGTTGGATATTGTTTTTTGTTTCTTCTGATACAATTCCATCCACTTACATCCTATTACTCTGTGCCCTTGATAGGTTTAATGCATGTGAACATGTCCAGAACAGGTGCAATTTCAAAATATTAGCTTAAATGTTGTCAACAAAATTTAATGCAATGTATTTTTATGTATTAGACTCTTATTACATTTTTATTATATACTATCCTTTTATGCAGATATTATTTTATCTATAAATTATTTATTTTATTATATAATGTTTGCAATTGAAAGAAATGAGATGCATATTTAGATAAAATTCATATGTACCCAAAATCTGAAAAGATGTTGGTCATTTGAGCAATGGTGTGTTGTATAACACATATATGCAGTATATGAATAATAGCATTTCTTCATCTGCTCTGCTAAAACAACCAAAGTTTACAAAAGACTATGTTTTACTGAAAGTTGAGCTGTTTATACAGCTTTCTTGATTCATGTAAAGCTAAATTTTATCTTCTCAGCCTATTTTCTCAATAGAAAAGCTTTCTAACAATTGCCTTCTTTTTTCTCTTCATTTTAAATATGTATTTGCTCTGGTATTACATTTCACATATTATCTTTGACTTAAAGCGTTTCACAGAATAGGATGTGTTATGCTTGAGGATATAGGGTCATTATACAATTACAATGAATTTTGGTGAACTGACTGTATTCTTCCCTTGAAGCATACACCCTGAAACCACAATCCTGAAAATGGTATTCACTTCTAATTTTTTTTTTTTTTAACCAGAATTAGTTAATAAGGCTGTTACTTCAAATTTAAAGAGAAGCATGCATAAACTAACCAAGATGTAAGATGTCTAGAAATTATCTTCTGTGTCAGGATTTCTTTAAAAAGGCTCAAAACCAAACTGCATAATTTCTTTCTCGGCAAAGTGATTTCTAAGGTGACCATTGCTACTTTTACTTTTGCTCCTGAAAGGCAATCATATCTTCACCCTCTAGTACACTCTTAAACTCCCAATTTGAACTATCACAAAGTAGATCAAATTTCAAATCAAAGGAAAAAGCCTATCAGGAATTCTGCTGAAAATATGCTTGTAAAAACAAAAAAACTTTGGTTATGTCTTGGAAATCCTTCTAGATTACAATAATTTGTTTAGCTGTTCTCCTAAGAATCATATCTAAAGAGTACTACAGTGAATCGGAGTACAAGGACATAGATAAGAACTGAGCAAGGTAACGCTGACTGTGAGAAAAGCAGATATAAAAGAAAACAAAAGAGAAGTGTTTTCTCATGAAATATACAGTGTTTTTAAAACTTAATTACAAATTCATATCAAAAATAGAGAAGTGAATTTCCTTGAGGAAAGGAGCTCTAGACTTAGGGAAACCAGAAGTATATATTTTTTGTTTATTTACTTATAGTCTACTTTTTATTTAGTGCAAGCTTTATGTCAGTTTTTTCAACAGAACTTTTACCTCTTGATTTCCCCTCTGTCTGCTCAGCCTCCCACTCCCTCAGTTCTCTAAGTCAGGTTTAGTTTGCTGGCTGCTGTCCTGGAATGTTCCTGTAAATCTTACTTTCTCTCTACTAAGAGTAAGGAAAATCAGTAAGATCCTCCATCATAAATGTCTGAGCGTGCTATCATTTTAATTTTCTTGAAAGTATATTAATTTCAGAGTATTTTTCCTCAAAAAAAAATCAATTTTGATTATCTTTTTTTTCAAAACTCTTGAATTTCTTGTTAATTCTGTGATCATTTCTCCTTGCATTTTCCAGATTTAAATAGAAATAAAATAATAAAAATTGTTTATTAGAGGAAAAATATAGTAGCATTAAAGAAATTAGTAGTATTGAACAAAACCACAGGGAAAATCTAGATGACAAACAACAACTTTTGGAATTAATTATCTTTTCTTTGTAGTATTTAATAATAAAATCATGATATTAAGTTCTTGTTGTAGATAAAACTATTCATAACAGTGCAGAGAAAGAGCATTTCAGTGTTTTTAGATGGAAAATACCTTGTAATTAAGAGAATGAATTTTATTCAGAGATTTTATCTGAAAAATGAATTATCATGTCTGTTCTTTCATTGACAGAATTTATGTATTGTTCTTACTAACAATAAAAGCAGATGTACACGTCAGAGGACAATGGGCTCTTATCAAGCACTACTTTATCACAGATACAGTATAACTTTTTTCCTGTAAATATGAATGAAAAAATACTAAATATGAATTAAGAGGTTAGAAAGGTTAGAATTATATTAAGAGGCCACAGATTATTGGAAAAAAAAAGACCAAAAAAATATTTAAAACCCTAGTTTAAAAGCACCATTTCAAGAGTCTGAGGTGTTAAGACGAATTAGTTTGACAGCAGTAAATAAAATATCAAGGATCTATAATAAGCCTATTAACTTAGCAGTCTAATTGTATGGCTGAGGAGTGATGAACATAGAGCTTTCACTTGAGAAAGTGAGACTGAGTGTGAAAAATGAAGTAAGGTTACTTGATGTGATCGTTATTGATGAAAACAACTGAATACAAAATATATATATTTACGGGGAAATATCTAGTTATCCTTAAGAAACTTTTTAATGAAGTGAGAAAGACAAAAGAGCTCTCCAAAAGCTGTTAAAAAGAATAGTGTTTTCTTTAATGTCTACTTTAGTACTCTCTTAGATTAAGTTTAACATCAGTAAACAGATTAGTAGATTAAGTTAAAAACATATTAAGACTAAAATGCTTTGTATAGAAAAAGTAAAAGGCTTCTATTTATTTAAAAGATACATTCATGTCTTGTTAGATGAAGGCAAAAGTAGAGAAGTATCCTAGATATTAGCTTGAAGAAAGAAAAAAAAAAAGTCAAAATCCTACATTAAAGATTGTTTAGGAATTTTCCACACGGAGAAAGATAATTAAAATATGCTAAACAGTAATATCTTCTCCTTATAAAAAAAGACTAGTTACGGCACTGAGCTAATGAAAGGTTGATAAAAGCTAATTTTGAATGAAACCATGCATGAAAGAAGGATGTTTGTGTTCTTCATGAAGTGATGGAAAAGAACATTAAAACATCTCCTTGAGCTGAATAAGACATTTTGTATTTCCTTGTCCTTCAATCCTTGATTTAACAGCATTCTTTACTTGCATAATCCAACAAAAATGCAGGCAACTAATATGATAGAAAACAAATTAAGTTTCTACAACAGGATCCAGAGGAAGCAACTTTCCAGTTCACAACTTGACACAGATTAAATACATCATGATTAGATGAAACTATGACACAGGGAGTATATTTAAACTATTTTATTCTTTAAAATATTTTAGTGGGGGTATTAAAATGCTGTTATCACTGAAGATATTAACAGTATCTGCAGATAATCTTGTTTTTCTTCTAGAAGAAAGAAAATTAACTAATCTCACAAAAATACAAAGAAGAAAATTATTGATATTCTTTCTTGAAATTAATTTATTTACTTTCTCTTATCCAATATCATATCATAGAATAGTTTGGATTGAAAGGAATCTATGCAAGTCATCTAGTCCAACATCCCCTGCAGTGAGAAGGGACTTCTTCAACTAGATCAGGTTACTTAGAGCCCCATCCAACTTGACCTTGAATATTTCCAGGGATGGAGCATCTACCACCTCTCTGGGCAACCTTTTCCAGTGTTTCACCACCCTCATTGTGAAAAATTTCTTCCTTATATCTAGTCTAAATCTACCCTCTTTTATTTTTAAACCATTACCCCTTGTTTAATTGCAATTGGATAAAATAACCTTTATGGTAGGATTCACCTAAGCTAACTTCATATATCTCTACATTAAAGCAGGATTCATTCTACTGAATGCTAGAGTTTGGATTCATTGCATCTTCTACAAGTGAGATACAATATAAATATTTTAGACAGAGTTTCCCCTCCCACTCTATGAGATGTAGATTTGTTTAACCAGTGTGTCCTCTATATGCTGACTTGAGGATGAAATGAATCAGTCCCTGGCCAGACTGACTGTACTGGGGGTATCTCCACTGATTCTAATGAAGACCCAGACAGACATCTCAGAAGCAGATATTTTCTGTCCAGAAGCCTAGGACTTACTTCAAATGAACGCATGCCAACCTATTGTAAAGCTAAGTATTTAATCTAAGATTGTGTAGGCTCCTTATAGACACTATAGAGAGCTAATACCACTTTGAGGATATATGAAACAAGAGTCTAGATAATTAGCTCTGACTGGTCACTTTATCTTTTAGATAACTGTACTTAGCATTAATTAAAGCATTTAATTATATTCTCATATGGTTATATGATTATCTGCTTATATTATACACTTATAGGACTTGTTATTATTCTAAGAAATAAAGTATACGGTGCCTTCCAAGGTGAGAATGACTTTAACAACCCAGTTCTTACTGGAGATCTCAGTAGCAAAAAGTAAAGGGAAAGGAAGGGAAGGATGGAAGAAGAAACTACTATTTATTGGTCAATATTTTTTTTTTTTATTTTCTTGTTTTCTCTCACAAGAAAACAGAATAATTATTAACTGTGATCATTCTCATTGTTTATAGCTGTGGTATCTCTTCCCAAGAGCACAGATAGAAAATCCAGATTGCTTACACAATGTGTGTCCCTTAATTGGCTTCATGGGAGGAAAAAAAAAAGTATATTCACTGTCTGTTTTTCTTCTTTCTAATTATGGATTATTTTCATACTTAGGTTTACTTTTCTCAACAGGCAAAACATAAACACTTTGAAAAAATCACCAATAGGAATTCTTCTTCCTTTCACTCAGAATCCATTCTTGCATGATGCTCAAAGTTATTGACCCCATCTTCTAAGTATAAACAGAATCTACCTCTTGGGTAGCAAGAGAAAATCAATGACCTCCAGACTTCCTAACAGGGTTATATTCTCCTTTGGAATCTTTATAGAAACATAGCTTTAAAACTTAAACTTGCAAAATCCAAACAGAGATATTTTATTGGAAAAGATACACATTTTCTCTGATGTCTAGGGGAAAAATGCTATAATCTGTATCATAAAATAGGGACAGTATAGAAGTTCTAAACTGATGAAAAATTTAGGCAAATAGCTTTACCTTTCTGAGTTCTTTTCTACCTCAAAAGAATCATCCCTATGTCAGATGAAGTCAAATGCAAAGTAATTCCCAATATAGAAAACTGAGAATTTTATGATTATAAAACAAACAGAAGAATGATCAACACTTTCCAGTCAGTATGTTTTTGATTGAACAACAGAAGTCTGAAAATATTTATATTTATATCTGACAATGTTCTCAGAGCAACTTACAGAAGTTAATTTGTTAAATGCTGCAATAATCACTTGCACAACCAGCATATATTCCAGTATGTGTTTTGATTTGGGTTTCAAATGCAAAAAATGTAAATATTATAAAATGCATAACCTTATCTAGATGTCTAGAACCAACTGCTACAGGCTGCTGCAATTATAAGTGATCACAGGGGCTTATTATGAGAAGTATCAGACAAGGTGAATAATAAATGGTGCTTGTTGCCCTGACTCTAATAGACACTTGCTGTCAGGTTTCATATTCCAGCCATACTGTCAATTACATTGTTCTTATGTCACAAAGATCAACAGAAATCAAAATCAAACCCAAGAAAATGCGCTAAAGTACATTTCTGTAGAAATTCATCATTCAAACTGAAAGGCCAAATGTTCATTTTGAAGAAACTGGGATGAAAATTGCTTTCTGAAGTTTTCAGCTTGTCATAACAGACAGATACACAAGATATACAGTTGTATGGACCAAAACAGAATTGAAAGTACTCCACTGATTTTGGGTGATAATACAATGCTTAGTATTCCTATAGGCCCAAAATCCACTTGGATTTTGGCAGGACACTCACACAGAATCCTGAACGCTGATGACTTACAGTGACGCAACGGAATTAGTATTAGCACGAGACGGCAAAATATTCTGGAGCTATTCTCTTTCACCTCATTGCTTAACGTGGATATCGAAAGTTGATTCTTGGTAATCTATATCATGTATATGTGTAAGATTTATTTACTTATGTATTTTTGCTTTTCACAGTGTTGTTTAAGGCTATTTCTTTAATGTAAACCTATTCCTTTGATTTCAGCCTATTCCTTTGAATTTGTTTCTACTGCTTACTCACCCCATCTCATTATCAAAAGGCTAGCGCTTTTGCCTTCACTTCTAGGTCTAGAGTTATAGGGGTTTATTTTACTTGCCATATTCAACTGTCACTGAATTTAAATTATTGTCCACCTACACCTATTACGGCAGTACGCACAGCAGATCATTAGCAATTCATTGTAGAGTCAATTAACATTGACATCTAATAATCCCTCTATACAGTAATTGCATTTTCAATATACCCTACGGGACACACATTTCCAGTTTGAAGAGCGTGCTTAGTAGCTCCACTGAAGGAAACGTAATTTGTTGCCTTTAGATCTGTTTTTTTTTTCTTTTTTTTTTTTTAAATTGAAGTAAGAACAATTGGAAATGAATTATTGCTTTCCAATTTTAGACTCATCCCACTGCTAACAGGTTTCAAAGACTGCAATTTAGATGCTAACTTTCACAAAGCTGAAACTGTGAAGGCTAAAATTGACAGCAATCTACCTTTCACTTTACTTATTGTTGACCATAATTGATTTTGATTTGGGGTCTTACAGCAGCATTGGCCATAACTGACCCTATGAATTGTTCAGATCACCTGTAATATTCTCCTTTGACCTCTTAAAAACAGTAATTTCTCTGTCCAAAATCTTTTTCTCCTGTAGAGCCAGCATTCAGTTACAACAGTGAAGTTAAACCACCTCTCATTTAAACTGAATCTGAAATCTCTCCTGGTCTAGTTTTAAATCATGTGGAGGGTGCATATTCAGGCACAGAGGATCTTGCCTTTTGAATCTAGTCTTTCTTCTGAGTGCCCAAGATTCCTCTCCAGTGAAGAGGATTAATATGGAGACAGCTGTGTGCTTGGCTCCTGCCACATTACGGAGTTAGGAAGCTGGGGTCAGGAGCCAGAGGTAGTTGTGGAACACGAGCATAAAAAATATCCATAGTTATCTGTTATGTATTTATATAGCTCTCTGCTCATTTGTTTGAGAAATGTGCCAGTTCATACAAGAGTTCTGTTTTGTAATGTTTGCAGTGGATAGGTAAAAATTAATAATTTTCTTCAGAAAGATTTTTTTTTTTTTTTCAGTTAAATTCTTGTTTAGTGAGAACTCCTGAAACGTCATTAATGACATCTGGAATTTTAGTTGGTGACAATTGCCAATAAAACTTGCATTAACCTGGCACCTCCACTCAAATTCCCAATCTACTGCACAATTACCTAAAAAAGTACTATTCCTAGATTTCTTACAAGAAAAAATTCTTCATTGTAGACAAGTAGAGAAAAGACTAAGGGGTTTGGATGTCCCGAATACTGTTAGCAACTTAACATTCTTCCTCAGCAAAGCTGCGATCCCATGGCCTGTTGTACTAGGTTTGACTGGGACAGAGTTAATTTTCTTCATAGTACCTCATACAGTGCTATGTTTTGGATTGCTGATGAAAAGAGCGTTGAAAACACAGGGATCTTTTAGTTATAACAGTAATAACACAGCATCAATGCCTTTTCTGTTTCTCATGCTGCTCTGCTAACAAGTTGGCTGGGGGTACACAGCTGGGACACCTGACCCCAACTGACCAAAGGGGTATCCCAGACTATACGACATTGCACTTGTCAATAAAATCTGGGGGAAAGGAGGAGGAACGGGTGATGTTTGAAGTTATAGTGTTTGTCTTTCGCAAGTAACAATTATGACGTGATGAAGCCCTGCTTTCCCAGAGATGGCTAAACATCTGCCTGCCGATGGGAAGTAGTGAATGAATTCCTCATTTTGCTTTGCTTGTGAACACAGACTTTTCTTTACCTATCAAGCTGTCTTTATCTCAACCCATGGCTTTTCTCACTTTTACTCTTCTAATTCTCTCCCCCATCCCAATGCAGGGGAGCAAGTGAGGGTCTGCGTGATATTTGCCTTCCTACTGAGATTAAACCATAACACCCATGTTTTAGTGAACAAAACCCATAAGGGCTACAGAGACAATCTCCCCCGTTTTGTTCCTAATACAGAGATTTTTTGTGTCAGTAAGATCCAGCCTTAGAAACTGCAGAGGCATGAAAAAAGGTTCGGGAAGTGAATCTTGGGCTGCCTCTCATTATCCAGCAGGAAACACTGGAGGACCTCCCCTCTGGAAGCAAGACTGTCACTGTCTCATAGGTATCAGTAACTTTAATTTCCAGTTTCAGTCTGGGCTCCTAGCAAGTACAAGAAGACTAGTTGATTGCACTGTTCCTTGCTTGAACAATTCTACTCAGACTCCTACAGAATAAGTAGTTGGATGGATGGAAATGTCCATGGACCACATTTGATCTGCTCACTGCAGATGGACTACGCTGATTTATGTTACATAACTTCTTCATTTATAACATGAAGTATGTATAGCCTAGACATCTTTTTTTCTGTTAAAATGTGGCTGAACAACCAAACAACAAAGTTTTCTTATTAGGAGTACTGTTTACAAGCATATTGCTTTTGCCACTATCCATTCAAAATCTCTTTGTATTTCTCAGATTCCAAAAGTGATGGGATAGTATTCACTTTTCCCTTAAATCTTAAAATTTTTAGGTGGTTTTAATCTGACTCATTCTGAGTCCATGTAGCACAGTAAAACATAGCATTCTAAATATGATTTCTTTTGAATATGAAAGCCTTTGGGAAACAAAAAAAACCCCAAACCAAAACTAACCTCATCTGGCTCACTGATCTCTAGAGAACTGCTCTGCAGGGTTTCTGTAATTGTAAATATATACACCTGGACATTTTAAATAACAGTTCAGAGTCTAGGCAGCTAGCTGGCTAAATTGAGCTAGCACAGAGTCTCCCTCCATGGAAATATTCAAAAGCCATTGGGACATGGACCCAGGCAGCTTGCTCTAGTAGCACTGCTTGAGAAGAGGGGGTTGGATCAGATAACCTCCAAAGGTCCCTTCCAGCCTCAACCATTCTGTGATCCTATGATAAAAATTAGTTATTAATGACACTGTTCTCATATGACAGACAATAGTGTTCTTCCTGCATGTGGCACTAATATT
>JAOXJK010000023.1:76908626-76922980 GCA_025774025.1 Xenus cinereus
AAGCTGTGGCTGCCCCATCCCTGGAGGTGTTCAAGGCCAGGCTGGATGGGGCTTTGAGCAACCTGGTCTGGTGGGAGATGATCTTTAAGGTCCCTTCCAACCCAAACAATTCTATCATAAAAAAACCCAGTATAATATTTCTGAGCAAGGAAAAGGTTTATACACATACATGTGTATATACATGCTTATACATACACATTTACGTAGTCATGGATAATATTTTTCTAGCCATTGGGCCCCCAAGCTTTTACTCAGTCTGAATTGCTACTGAAAAATTTTCTTCATTGAATGTTCCTTTTGATTACATAAAACAAAGAAAAACACCTTGTAGACTAATATGCACAATTTTTATCATTATGATGTATCAAAAAATATTTACAAATCAAATAATCTTTACTTTGTTTCCAATAGCATGCTTACTGTTTCCAATCCCCTTTGATTAGATTGGTTTAATTAATTGTATGTTAGTATCTGCATATCTGAATACAAATAGGCAATGTTCTGTATAATTTAGAAGACAAATGATCAAAACAAACTGTCTGGTTTCTGTGGCACATGCTATTTTGCATTGTTATTAATAAGCAATATGTTGTGGATAATTTGAAGTCATATTTCCTCTTTGTTAGTAGTTGACCTGTGCCTTACACTGATAGTTCTACTATAAGCTGAGGAAAAGCAATTGGTAACAAAGAATGGAATTGAAACATTAACTTTCTTTCTGACAGACATGTCGGTTTTTTGGACAGAAAACAGTACTTAATCGTTAATTTTCCCACTAATGAAACCAAAAGGATGTAATTTCTCCATTAAGTATATGCCTAATGGAAAGATACGCGATTCAACATATTATAGTATCCTCAAGCCTCTAGTGAATCTCCTGAACTATACTGAATTGTTTCAGGTTCACTACTCAAAAACAAAGGGTTATGAAAGATTACTAAATGGTCCTTAAACCATGCAGATTAATAATTATACAGAAAGCAAATTAATTTGAATGATTTGCTTGAAAAGTTTAAGTACTTGTTATAATTGCTGAAAGTTTTACATCATTTACTACTGCAAGCTATAATACAGTGAACCCTTTTTAAAAATATCTCTCCAAATATATTACTTGATTCTTCTCTTTCCACAGCTGATCTGTCTTTCAGATTTAGAGGTCAAATGCAGGACCCACATATGACTGAATAAAATAAAAATACGGCCCAAAAATCCCGTCTTGTAAATGTGGAGTTGTTTTTAATTTCACTCTCAAGTGAGCTACACAGAGCTTTCCCTGTGTAAAAGTGGGAGTTCAAGGTGAAAATCTCCAGAAATAGGTCTCTAAGTAGGAGATAAGATGAGCAGAAAATGAAATAAAATATTTTAGACCCAGAGAAAGGAAGAAACTAGGAAAATTGAGCTTTCGGTTCAGTTGCATTTTGCACTTCTCAGGATTATTTCAAATGGGGGGAAAGATGATTAAACCAGGAATATTTAGGTATCTATAACCAAAAATACTGTCCCAAATATTCCTTTGCATGAATCACATAAACCCAGGGAAAATTATATTGATCTTGCATGTCCCTAATGCCTAAGTTTTATTTCCTGTCTGAGACACCCTGAGATGGAAAGGTGGGTAGTCCACAGCCAAACCCTCAGATCTTCCATTAGGACGGTCTTTTTCATGGCCTAATAGTCATTTTTGGATGATTTCATTCTCATAGCCTGATACACAGACAGAAGGGACTTTACATCAAACTCCTGGCACTGTCTCTATGTTTTATAACCATAAGAGGATATTTTCAAAGCATTCTTTTTAGAGAAGGGCAGATCAAGCTCCTTGTAGTAGAAAGGGAAAACAAAAGGATGCCTAGTTCTTTTGCTCAGTGATGAAGACAAGTTGATCTTCAATTCTTCTCTGAATGGTGGCACAGATTCACAGCAGGGGATAAACTGGGCTATACCTACCCAAATGTATTGCTGCCTGATTAAGGTTCCCTCTGGGCTGACACTCAGTCATTCAAAGCCTAATGCTCTGATCATAACTTAAGGTTTTACAAAAAAGACACTTTCTATTCAGTCATGTTTAAAAGTTATCTTCGAGGTTCTGAAAGGAGATAAAAGTCTAATCTCTGCAGACTATAGCTCTCCTGTTAGCATTTACTGGTTGCCTGGAAAGGCTCATGCCTGTGCTTTAGGCTAGCTCTATATGGGTCCTCTGCTCAGTGTGATGGCTCCCTCTGACTCCATGTCTAGTTCCCTATGGGTGCTTGTAAATAAAACCTGGATGTCCATACTGATTTCTAACTATTAATTTTGGTACCAGAGTTACATGAAAATTACAGTCAAAGTATGGGGTACCAGAAAAAGCACAACCATCAAATTACTGGAACACACACAAGTAATACAGATGAAATTAATCTTCAGTGATAATTAAATATTTATGCAAATAACAGCATAGGAGAAAGGAAAAATCAATAATGCATTCTGAAGTAAGGCAATAGTGTAACCAGTGGATCTCCTTGCCAACTTATCTACCTGATCCAAAGAAAATGGTGATCCTATAAATATGTATCATGGCTTGTGCCAATGAGTTAGCCAATGACAAGACAAAAGATGCTCTCCCCATGTCTCACTCCAAGAAGAGAAAAAGAGATTGATGAGTTCAGAAAAAGTTAAACTACTTTAATGAAATATTAGTAATAAAATAAAAAAGGAAATAATGAAATAGATACAATATATACAAAACCTTATAAATTTCCCATGGAGATGTCAACAGCAGGCACTGGGGAAGCTTCAGACCAGCCTCAGTGACAAACAGGAACCAGATTCTGAATCTTGATTCAGGAACCCACAGATCAGGACTGAAGGTAGACAAACTCCAAGGGTCCTCCTCAGCTACCAGCCATGGAAGAAAGCACACCATGGGCAAGGCGCCAGCTTTCCTCCCTCAGCTTTTATAGAGAGGATGGCAGAGGGGATGGAATACCCTATTGGTCAGTTTGGGTCACCTGACCTGTCTACGCCTCCCCACAGGTGCAAACCCTCCACGTGACTCACTAAACAAGCGAGTCAGCTGACCCTGGTTGCCCCCGCAGCAAGTATAAGCAACGGCCTCTTTCACTGAGCAGGGAGTTGGCTTTGCTCTGCTACAAACCGGGAGAAAACGTCCCTGAATCTTACAATAGAAGATTCCCATTTTGCCTTAAAAAAATATACAGTTTTATCCAAAATAGGATCATTCAGATTTCCTGTGATTGTGACTGTGATAATAAATACATTTTTCTTAACTGATGAAAACCCCTCACGCTTACTACAGTCATGTTAATGATAATTATCATATTTATGTGCTAAAATTTTTTCAAGTCCTTTCAGGTTATGTTACCAGTCCTTGTCTAAAAGTTTAGTTCTATTTGGAACTCCCTGGGATAATTAGGCCAATACACTAAACAGAAAGAATGATGAATGAGATTAGCTAGCTGCAATAGTGTCCCCAGCCACGTCCAGAATGGGGAGACATTAAAGAGCTTCATGCCTGAGGTCTGCAGCAACCAGGAAATTATTGTAAACCAAAGCACAAATACGTTGCGAATCTATATGGAAAAGAAATACCAAGTCTGTGCTAAGTAAGTTCTAATTCAACTTGTAAGGATCTAGATTAATCACATATGCTCTTTGCTGTGTAACATACAGGGGCACACAGAAGCCGTGAAGGAATGAGCTAAATAACTGGATGTCTTTTTTGCTAAGCTGCCTTGTTCCACGTCGCTTCTGGTGTCCTCCTAATTTCTATTAAGTTTCTTCTTCTGCTTAACTTTGATCCCTGAATGAAGCTAGTAAATCAATTTGTTACTCATATGTTTAAATCTTTCAAAAAAAATCTTCTTATTTTCAACCCAAATTCAGCATTTTTGTTAGTATTTTGTTGTTCTACTGTACAAAACCAGTTACCCACTCAGCAAAAAAGATTGCAGAGTGGGTATCTGCTCTGCCATGGGCCTTCATGGGCTGCAGGGGGACACGACCTGGCGGAGAAGTTCCCCATCACACATGGGATCTTCTGGTGTCTTCTCACAGAAGCCACTCCTGCAGTCTCACTGCTACCGAAATCTTTCCATGTAAACTCAATTCACTGATTATACCAACAAATAACCAAGGGGAACATATTTTTGACTACATTATAGAAAATATGATGTGACTTTAGAGTGCTGGGGTAGGTATGAGCTATTGCTTTTTTAACACCAATTCCTGAAATTACTGAGATCTGAGACAGTGCACATCTGTCTGCATATGCATTACTAGCTGAGGGCAATTAACACTGATGATTTTTATAGGTGCTTGTCCTGGGGGTTTTTATTCAGCATGGTTATTTATATAGCTATTAGTAAAGTTAAAGGAAAGTTTGATTAAAAAGTTAAAAAACAAAATGCCAACAGGCTCCAGTGAGTATCTTCCTACAAGAACACCTGAAAGAAAGTTTCCAGACTAGAACTTTTCATTATTTACTGGAAAGAAAGACTAAAGAATTGTGTAAAAAAAAAAAAGAAAGACTAAGATTGTGTAAAATCAATCTGTATCAAAGAGCAACTTATATTAAAAAAAGCATTTATTTTAGAGGCATAAGGTTTCCATATCTGAAAGCCATTTTTTTTATTCTACATGTTTTGTGCCAACTTAGGCAGATGGAGGTCTCTGTAGAAATTCAGAGAAAAATTGATACCTGGAAAAAAGTTACTTTGATGCTATCCATGCTTACTAGCATAGTAATATTCATACATGTTAGCATAGCATATTCATACATGGGCAGTAGTAGCAGAATATCAAATTGCAACAAACTCTAGCAGAATATAAAGCACCCTACCAAGTAGCCATTGCTAGATTGAAAAACAGAAGTGGAGATCTGGGAGATATAGAACTGTAATGCATTTATGCAGCAGACTCTGGTCAAAAGAGATAATATTGAACTTCCAGAAAGTTTATTTCACCTGTGTCCAAGATATAAGAGCCATATTGATCCCAGAAGGTAATTATTTCTTTGCTTTGTAAAGCTTTTGAGTTTGAATCAGGCACAGACAGTGCATGTGTGAACACCTCTGCATATACATAAGGGATGTCTTGACAGTGAACTTACTAGCCAGCTCAAATAACAGAGACATATAGCTACATTGGAGTGGTACTTTGCTTAGGTTAATTAACCTATCTAAAAAGACATTATTTTTCTGTGGGACAAATGCTAGGCAGAACAAGTCCTCGTTGATTCCAGTAGCTGAGTTGATATAATATACGGGCAGGACACAACCTTATATCACACAGATGTGCTCTAAGAGGGAAAATTTTATGACTAAATATCTACATAGGTTTGTGGGAAATAACACCAAAATTAAAGCAAACACCTAAAGCATTTTCTCAAATTATATTTATTTTTTCTTTAGTTTTAGTAGCTTTTGTTATGTTTTTAATACTGTGCAGGAATTAGAAAGCCACTGTCAGAGAACCAGCTTCGCCTACATAGAAGGTAGTGACAGGTGCAAAATTGAACTGCATACTATTACTGCTGCTATTTAACAGTTTTAGACTATATATAAACAATCATTTGCACTGGTGTTACCCAGAGAGCAAAGACAACATGTAAACTGAGTTATAAGAAGTTTCATTAGTCAAATGTTCAGCCACATTTCCCTCTAGAATTATAAATTTTCTAGGTGAAAGAAGTACTGCTGTTTTCAAAATAGTAATTTCTACCATCTTCATATGAAATAATTTTTTGGAAGGGAAATTAATGGCTGTAGAAAATAGCAAACATAAGTAATAGTTGAAGTGTGCAGTACCAGAGAAAGAGATCGTGTAGTATAAGACTGCATTTGGTCTTCAATAGAATGTTAACCTCCTTCGTCTACTTTTAGAACTTTAACTTAAAATTGAAGACATTTTCCACAAACATTTTTTCAAATGCTCTACCAAAGTCAATAATGAAAACAAACAATACCAATCTCCGTTCTTTCATATGATTAAAGTAAGCTTATGTTATAACCACAAAAACAAAAGGTTGTTTTTTCAAAAGAGGGGGGTTAAATTGCTTGTTATTTTTCTAAAAACTATGACTAATGAAATAAAATTTACTCCTTTTCATGCAGCTCTAGTCCACTTTAAAAAGACAGGAGTAGGAAGAGAAAATATGCCATAAACATGAGCAAGAACTGAGAAATTGTTTCTACCTCAAAACTTTCTGAAAATAAATTAGCAGGGCAAGCTTTCCCTCTCCTTCTCCCCCGAATATATCTGTCCGCTTAATACTTTAAAGACTTACTATAAGTGATGGGTCACTGCTTTTACTAGGCATTCTGCCAATTTGATGATACATGCTTTCAGCCAGTCTCCCTAATCAACTCTACAGCCCCTTCAGTGGTTCATCACTAACTTAGCCATCTGTTACCACTGACTGAAAAATCCCAAAGTGGCTGATTTTCCAGTCTAATCACTATTTGAAAAAGAAAACAAAACCAACCAAACAAAAAAAAAATTCCCTTTTTTGCTTTCTCCCTTGCAAATGTATTTTACTCGTGTCTTAGCTTTTGCCAGTACTGCAGGAGCTTTGCTCTGTATTTTGCAGCAAGTCAAATAACCCAATCACTTCTAGCTGAACGTTGCAATGCAGCTTTCTTTTTTCACAATAAAATGATGAACTGCATATATTGGGTCATTTATCAAAAATGTTATTTTCTTAGGATTTGTATAGGAGAAAATGCAACCTAATAATTTTTTATTTTAGTCAACAATAATGTTTGCTACGTACCTGAAATATTAATGAATGTTGACATATTAAGGTAAAAAATTTATGTCAGCATTAATGAAGTTTTATGGGAGTCTTGGATCCACCGCCTTTTATTTTAAAGTAACTTTATAATATGTCTTAAAAGTAGTAGGGATTTGTAAGCAGATTTGAATGGGAGTCAGCACTCAAGACTTTTATGCACAATTACGTCCTACATATATTTTACTTAGAGATTGAAACTATCTATATACAGAAGGACTACATGTGTAAGAGATTGTTGTGCCTTTGGATTTTAGAGATTTTCCCTGAAAGTGCCACTTAAAAGATAGATCTGTTCTGGATCCTTGCTTAGGCTACCAATTATGGGTCTAATTTCTATCAGATGAGAGCATGATTTTGCACAGTATGAACCATCCCACAGGAAAGGGATGGAGCTCATCAGTTCTATTCAGAGAGCAGGCATTAGATAAAAGACATAAACTTTTGGTTTAACAACTTTCCACTGACCTAGACTGGATTCAAATGAATAATTTAGGGGAAAATATTCAGGTCACCAATGAAAAAATAACATTTCAAATATCCATTGCAGTTCTGACGAAATGATTGTCTCAATTGCATTCAGACTCCTTCCTTCATACTTGAAAAAGTGTTTATCACTGTATTTTTTTTCTGAGGATAATTGCCTCCTCTTCATAGCAAAACTTACATTTATATGCTGGAGAGCCTAGACATACAAGTGTATATGTTTCTCGACAACAAGTGTATGTCTTTCTTGTGTATTGTTTCTCAGAATTCTGTTGCTGAAAATGTTTTAATTGTTCTTCTGGGAAAAAGAAGTTATATATATTGCAAGTTCCTAATGAACAAATGCTCATAGGTCTTGAAATGGCATGTATGTAAGTCTCTCTGCACTTAGAAGGACAGAACTCTCTTAAAAATCAAACTGTGTGCCCACAAAGAGAAATTAGTGGGAATAGAATAGAGAAAAAGTAATATTAAAGAAGAAGGGCATTTTCCTCAGCCAATTTTAAGCCCCTTCTGAGCTCAGAAAGGTAATTTCTTAGCAAGTTGCTCATGCAGTTATGGTTTTGGACTGGTTACGTTTATGCATTGGGGTATACTGTCAGCAAACTGAATATGAACATATACAATGCAGGTAAAGACTTTTTGATTCCTTTGATTGTCCTTAGGATAACACATCCTATGGAAGGCAGTAATAAATCTAAATTTTACCTGCAATTGTAGAATCATTGGTACATAAATCCCATCACTGGGAAGGAACATACGGACTCTATGAGGCAAGTCAGGGTATTACTGTGGAATCCTAAGCTCTTAAACTTTTGAAGATTTGGAAAAGGTGACAAGGAGAAAAAAGTGAGGTCACTTGACCCTAAAAAGTATACAAATCAGATCAGAGCCCAACAATTAATATCAGTTTTAATTGCAACCTTTATGCTTGATTTACATGACTTAGAAGCCACATTTGGAATATATCCTGGGAAAGAAAATCTGAGAATAGTGGTATGTTTGAAATCATTCATACACAGTTACATTAGAGAATTCATCTATATTAAGAAAAATACATTAAAAGATACAATTCTGTATCAAAATATTTTTCTTCAAAGTTAAGTTATTGTTATTTCAGTTGTGTTTCAGAAGAATTCCATGACTTCGGCCACTTCTTGCTAGTTAATTTTTTAAAATCAGCATCAATTTATAAGTTTTGATGTTGAAATTCTGAAAAAACATGAATATGACTATTTGTACCTTCTTTCACTATAAAGAATACAAACACACTAGTGAATATTTTGCTTCATCAGCTCTTACTAATGGATTTACAAGCCCTATGGTTAAAGTATTTAAAACACAAAATCTTGGAAGCAGGAAGGGGTAAAATGCAGGTATCTTCTATATATAAAATATATATTTTTATGTATATAATAGAGTATATAGATACTTTTATATATGCGTGTGTATATATATAATGTGTAACCCTACTGAAAAAAATTTTTGAGGTAGTTTTTTTACTTTTTTCCTGTTTATTTAATTTAACTACCTACTGCCTTGACTGCATGGGCAATAAATGATGAAACACTTATTTAAAATAAATTTAAGCTAAAATAATGCCTTCTATATGGAAGATTTTCAGTCTTTAAATGTCTACATTGCACATCACAGTCTATTTAAAACATCACACTTGAACGTAGCTAAATTTGACCCCTTTTAAGAGCAAATTGCCTGATATGACTTTGCATTCTCACGTTGCATCTGAGAATGATTTTTATGGTATTGCCAAAGAGATGGGAGATCTTTAGTGCATGCAGTACCATAGTATCATTGCAAAAATGGAATAGCTTCTATGCCTGTCTGCACAAATGTCAAATTGCATGGGACAGATGATACCTATGTATGGAACTTTCTTTCGTTGAAAATCCTCAATTATTTTTCAGAATAGTGTAAAGAGAACTTATGCAATGTAACATACTAGTTATTTGTAGCATGAATTTTAGGAAATTATAAGAGTCTTAATTAAAAACCTTTTTGAAAGTATTATTTTTGTTTGGGAATATTTCATTTCAGTGCTTCAGAACGCTAGACTCTGCAAGAAATTTCTACAGGCAAATACCATTTAATCAAAATAGTATTGTCCCCCAATCAGTATGGTGAAGGCAATACAGCCCTTGTACAATCTCAAAATGAGCTGAATGTTTCTGTACTATTCCTTGCTAATGGAAATTGACATCAGCTCAGTGATGTTAGATTGATTCATATGATTTGGGAAAAATTGTTTGCCTTACAAATAGAGAAAAAAAAAACTTCTCAAAAAGCGTATTTGAATATCAAAGTAATTTACCTAAGTAACTGACAATTGTAAGATTATTGTCTTTATGTGAAAGATGAAGATAATAACAATAAATGTATTGGCACTAGATTCAATCTTGAATGACTGCCATTGTTGCATGATTTTTTATATACTTTGTCATCTTAAAATTCAGTACTTGGACAGTTTTCAATAGCTTAATCATTTTTTCCATGTCTGTGTTTGCACTGGCATCACTTTGCATTATTTTAAATTAAAAGTTTTCTTACTGGTGGATACTCCTTATGTGAAAGCATTGATTGATAATGCATATAACCAATGGGAATATGCAGTCTACTTTTATTATTAAATATAACTTCAAGGTTCTTGTCACTTTAATATGTGCTAGAGCAGTCAATTTCTTTTTTTTTTCATAGGGTACTTCTTCAGTATCTTAGTTTATCTTCTGTTCCACTGAAGCTTGTTCATACTCAGTTTAGCACACTTTCCCCCACAGAATTATAACTCAGATAAATAGAGATTATTTACTTTTTTACTGCAAATATCAACCCACACTCTCACCACGAATATTGAAAATTATCCTGCTAGCATGGTAATTTAAAAGTAATTAAACATTGCACATAATTGACTGACAAGCTGTCTCTGATATACACTTTGAAGATGTGTTTTTATACTTACAGTATAAAACAGTTCTGACTGTTAAGGACAGTGAAAGTTTTAGTGGTGATCTTAATGGAGCCAGGGCTTATTTGATTTGGTGAAGCTCCATCACTCAAGACTTGATTAAGAATAGTAAAACTTAATTATATTGGAGATTTCCAATCAAGCCTCTAACTTATAAACACATACGCATGCACCTAACAAGACCTGGATATTTCACGCAGATTTCAGTGCCCACTTTACTTTCTGAAGGAATCCAGAGTTTCTCAAGAGGTTTCAGTCCCAAAACAAGACTGAATGTTTAAGATATCAGAAACAAATCTGCGAAAGTCATCATATGATATGGGACTCCATCTAAGAACAAAGGAATTTTAAGCACTTAACTTCATTTTAAACATACACTTTTAAAGATAAGAGATTCCTTTCCCACCTGTGCTGTACATATGAAAGGGACATGGTTCTCATGTTGGAGGCATGAACCTTACATCCTTCTGTTGTCAGATCACACAATGAGGGGCATGAAAGTGTTCTACTTCCATCAGAAAAAAATATATATTTGCTCTCTCGGTATGGTTTACCACTACAGTTTATCTCTGTTTCCTTCCATAAGGGTCAAGGAAGAATGGGGAAGCCACTGAGCTGGGTTTTTTTGGAACATCTGAATTCCTAGTGTCAGAGTAGCTCAGTAAAGATGGAAGCCAAGTCAAGGCCAAAGCCAAAAAACTCAGCTCCTCTGTTAAATTTACACACACGTGGGATTTAAATGCCGTTTTCTGAGCGGTTGTTTTCACTCCATAGATCATAGCCATATATATTTCTGCTTGTAGGCAAGTCACTACATACAGCATCTCAGCACTGCAGTTTTCACTGGATCTTGAACAGAGGTTCAATGCGATAGCAGAAGGGAGAGGATTGGAACCTTCAATTTGTGTGGGGGTATTTCTAATGGCATGTTATTATGTTAAACTTAAATGGAAGAACTCTTAACGCTACAGATGATTTATTTGGTCTTCTTTTTTTTTTTTTTCTTTCAACAGAAATACTGAATTCCTACTTATCTGTAGGGGGAAAAAATGAAACAAAAAAGTGAAAATATGTCTGCAGGTCTACTTGCAAAGTTTATTGTGAATGGATATAATCTGTCTTTGCTGTACACCGGCTGACCGAAAGGTCCCACTAAGTCTGAGCAAATATATACAGCTGTGATATAAAGTAGCTTGGTTTTTTCACAATATATATATGTACAGTCAGTTCAAGATAAAGGCAGGGTATATATCTCACATATACTGTCTAAATATATAACATATATAAATGGTTAGAAGATTCGCCTACTTAAGTGTTTCATTTTGCCCATGTGGAATACTTTGTAAGTTATCACCTAATTTCTCCAGTGCAAGTAATAGCAAGTAATATATAATATCACTGTCAAATTTCTGCTCATTTGTCATTTGAAAAAATCAGGGAGATTTTCCCAGTCTCTTAGAAATAACGTAATATAACCATAAGAATAGTGCTGAACAGACTTGTATCCATTAGATACGTTTGAAAGAAGTATGCTACTTTCTTTACATACAAGCAAACAGGAAAAAGAGCAAAAATCTTAAACAATCATAAGGAAGTAAATTTTTAGTATTTCAACTCTGATGGATGAATAACACAGGGTTAGAAATGTATTGTCAAGGACAATTTCCTTCTTTATACAAAGAAACAACCTTGCATATATATCTTGTTTATCATGCTATTGCTGTAACAATATCACAGTTTCAATCATGTGAGCAGAAAAACATGTTTAAAAAACCAAATCAGTCAATTTTGTTATGTGTAATTTGCTAAGAAAAGTTCAGTTTAATAACTTGAGGAATCAAGTTAGTTTTTTTCTAGAGATGGGAAAATACTTCATTAAAGTATTGATTAGGTCCTTTAAGTGAAATACACAGTAAAAAAAAAGGTTTTAATTTTAACTACATACAATGTGGCTACAAAGCATTTCATAAAAACTCTATGGTACCAGAGATTTCAAGAAATTTGTCGTATTACATTAGAATAATAGTAAAAGCATAGTTTAAAAAGCTCTCAGTGAAAAATTTTTCATTTCTTTTTTCTCCCTGATACCCAAAGGATGGTTCTGTGAAAAGGTATTTTTCCCCAAGGTACTGCCTTAGTTCTGGGAAAGGTAAAAACTTTCCCATACGTATTTCACAGCCTATTAGCAGCTATTTCTATATCAGGGTATAAAATTTTAAACAACTGCAGAGACAGAACATACATAATCTGCACTCATGCAGGCCTTGGGCTGTTCTATCTAAATGGAATTGGAAGGGAGGGTTCCCAGGTAGCATGAATTAAACTAAATGAGGGATACCTCCTGCAGCCTTTGCCATCACTTCTCCTCTGTAAAACAAAACAAGACTCCTTGCTGTCATGGCACAAAGCTCAGTAGAATGGATCATAAAACACTGGTGTTGTGACCTGCTGCAAGGATGGGAAAAGTTGAGGGCCTTGCTATCATGGCGGGCAATTTTTCAGTGAGCGTTAATGGAATTAGATAAAGAGTTGATCCCGATAGACTGGATTTTCTTTAATGGGATCATTTTTGCTGTGATCCTTTCCCTTTTTCCTCCTCCCTTTCCTCTCCCTAGAATATCTTTTCCATGTCCAATACAGATAAAGACACAACAAATTTACATGGAAGAATCCTCCATATCTGCAAGAAGTCTCCTTACAAGCATAATATATAAGTAGTTTTTTAGGGAAACAGCATGAAAACATTATTTTTATTCTTGTCTTGTGGCAACGCAACCAAACAACTAGCGAAGCTTTTCTACATGGAAGTAGCTAATAGAAACAATTAATTTTAATTAAAAACAAAAAATAAACTAATGAATACACATGAGTTTTTTCAACAAAGGAATCTCTATAAGAAGCTGAAAATTATTTAAGCAAGCACGTTAATTTGGTGAAATATGACAGAACCTGCACACCATGACTGCTTCATAGAACAGTAAGACAAAGTATTCTGATATATGGTATCATGGACTTATTATCATATGTCAACATCGCCTGTTATCTGGACATGCTCATTATATAGGTATAATATAATTTCTTTTATCTCCACACTGTTAGAATCTATTACTAATTTTTGTAGATTTTGGTATGGCTAATATGAAAAGTATACTTCACATCACCCTTCAGCAACTTTTCTAGAATTTTCTAGTGGCAATAGTTCTATTTAAGAATGTAATGCCTATCCTACATTAGCAGCAATTAACCTTTTTGTAAATCCTCACTTGAAAAATATATAATGCAAGTATCACCAACAGACGAGGCTCTGCAATTGGAGTGGAACAGCTATCTATCAGGTCTTTGATATCATTAGCTTGCAGAAACTTGATTCATTAGATACATAAGATAAGCTTATCATGCTAAACCACATTTCATGTATCTATTTACACACTGGGACTACTCGGGACTTTTTCTGGTGGGACTCTTACTCTGTTACACAGCAGAAACCCATCAAAATCTCTTTATTCTTCCTACTAGATGCAAGAAACAGCTAAGGCAATTAGATGACATATTTTTCCACTTAACACTTTTTTTATATAAGCTCCATTTAGACAGCTATCTAGCACATTCATAAGGATTTTTATGTCCCTGAGCGATGAAAAAAAGGAAGCATATTTTACTAAACGCAGACAAACAGAGGAAAGTCTGTTCTAATTAGATATTTATCCAGATAGGACTGAATCTGAAACTCTTCCTTAAATTATAAACAGTCTTTAAAAATTCATGGGGTAGTCATGGGATATAAAGGATATTGGGAATTCTTATAAAAAATCCTGAATATTAAAAAGCATTCCTGAGAATGTGCTGCATTAAGTTTTCAAAAATACACCTAAGGAAATTATCAGCAAATAAAATAATCTATTTAGAGAGAGGGAAAAAATAACAAAGTCCTCCAGAATTTTGTGCTTTTCTCCAAACAAGACTTAACAGATGAGTTTTAACTAGCTTTCTCTCACCTCTCTTGTCTGGTGTTCTTTTTGTCTGCTTGGTATTGAATCTCTCTTAGCTACCCTACCACTACTTTCCAATAAAGTGACATTGTTATCTTTGATATTTTCA
>JAOXJK010000023.1:76930389-76953152 GCA_025774025.1 Xenus cinereus
CTTGCAGAACTTTCTTGTCAGCATAACTCGGCACATCTCTGAGGCCTACTCTGGCTAACTGCAACCATTCCCCAACATCTATACTCCCTGTCCAGCTGTATCCTTCTAGAGCGGAGTTGCTAGAAACTTCAGTGATTTCTTGGTTCTCTTGCAGTTCTCCATGAAGTACAAGATGTCAGGGGCCTGAAGGCATTAAGAGGCATTACTTACCTTGCTTAGCCTCTTATGGGGCTCCCCTTACCTTGCCCAAAGCCCAGGACTGCATTTCAACCCCTCAGGGCCAATTGTCACTGTCATTGTGCAAGCGATTCCATAGCAGGGCCAGTCTCCAGTTCCCCATGGCCCTGCCCTGTCCAGCCACAGGTCCCACACACATCCCAGCCCAGCATTGATCCATCCCCAGAGGAGACCTGATGCTCAGGGGTGGGGCTTCTCCCAGTGCCCCCAGGCTGCCCCATCCTGGCTGGGGTGGTGAGACAGGTCCTGCCTGCCACTACCCTGGGCTGCCAGGCCCTAGAGAGACCCCAGCCCACACAATGCCTTAACACAAGACAGTGTCGTTGCCGTTTATGCACTGGGCTTGTTTTGTTAGTTTTCACTTAAAAACAGCAACGTTTGTGACTCATGCAATTGTAATTCAATAATTGTGGTGTTGACTTTATTTGGGTTGCCTAAAGCAGCGTTTGAATTTTTAAGTTCTCTTGACAAAGGGAATGCTAAAATATTTAAGGCAGCGGGAAAAGAATAAGCCATAGTACAAAGGAAAAACATGCTTGAGCAACTAAGAGCAGTTTTAATTTAAGTGAAAGCATCATTGACCTGGTAGTTGTATGGTAGGAGGGTTCATGCTTCACTTTTTCCTTAAAGGCAAGGCTAGTAATCAATGGTGGGTGTTGTGCCTCTCTTTGGACAAAATATTGAAGAATCTGTTTATGCATTAGTCCTTCACCTTCACACATGACTTCACATTCCCTAATCTTGATAAAAGTTTTCCTGCAATTTGGACATGGACTAAACTAAGTGAAAAGGGCTACTTTTCTACGTAGGTTTCAAATGTACACCGTTAGGATAGGTACACGCTGTCCATTTTTTCAAAAGATATGGGGATCTGCACAAACTTTTTTTTACTGTATTTATGTATAATACATAGAGAAGCAGACTAATCAGGGAAAGGATTGAAATGATACTCAGATCTCGATTCAATGTTCATTCTGTTCCCAAATTAAAGCATGGATATTAGTAACCTACTTACATTTCAGAGCTCCATTTTCAGGTGTGTAAAATACATTTTAACTCAGTAAATTATTAAATTCTTTGGGATATCTCTGAGCTAATATTAGATAAGTAAAAGTTAGTTATCCAAGTCAAAGGAAATGATTTTGGCTTTCCAGTGTACTTACTAGAAGGAAATAGAAACTTCCAGAGAGTGCTTCATCTCCCCTAAGACATATATTTTAGGATACCATGAACCATTTGAAGGTGCCTATTTCCATTAACTACAAAGGAAACGTAGAATTATTAGCTTTGACTTAGACAATGAACTATTAAGTACCTAATATTAAGGCCAATTAATCCAAATTTAGATGAGATTCATTTGTTGGGAACTATTATAACTCTATACATTTGTTGAACCCTGCACATTGCTTCAGCTGATAAAAAGCTGAAATTTCTTAGGACGTTACCCATTACATGCAACTTTTTTGTCTACTGTGGACTTGAGATAAAAAGTGTTTTTAAAAGGGAAATCTAAAATTTTTCATTTTTAAATTTGTTTAATATCTGAGTCCCAATGAGGATAAGGTTAATTTTCACAAGGAGCTGGGAAGGGACACAATGGGATGGCTGACCCAAACTAGCCAAAGGGGTATTTGATACCATGCAATGTCATGCTAAGTATATAGGTGGAGGATCTGACTGGAGACTGGGGGGAGGAGGGGGCCTGGGGAGGGCAGGAATAGCTGCTTGAGACCAGGCTGAGGCTTTCTGGGGTCTGGTCGATGGCCAGATGTACATTAATCATGTTTGCATATTCCCTTATTAGCATTATTTTTGTGGGTTTTGTCTTTCCTTTGCTGTTCTGTAAAACTGCCTTTATCTCAACCCATGAGTTTTACCTTTTTCTTCTGATTCTGCCCCCATCCCGCTGCGGGGGAGAGTGTGAGCAAATGGTCACATACTTCTTTGTGGCCAGCTGGGGCTAAACCAGGACAGTACCGCATAGAAATTTGAAGCTCAATCTATTATAGCATAAATAATCTTAACAGGTTAGAACTAAACAGACAAAGAGCAAGATAGAAGGGGAAAACTGCATGATGCTTCTGTTTCATTGGTATTAGAATTGCTTGGAGAGGCTACTTGCAACTTTAATTTTGCTAGTTTAATTTTTTAAAACTATATAAGAACTCACTTAAAACTTATTTCTTGTGCCTCAGATGCAAAGATACAATCACTCGAGCACAAACTGTACACCTTTATCTGAGTATAGAACGTAATGAGGCAGTGTGCTGGGGCAGAGGGGAACCTCTCTTTGATGACTGCATATTTTCAAGATTCCCAGGCTTTTGAAAAACCTGAAAGTAGGATTTTACTGCTGTCAGTGAGGCTTCCCTTAATTCATTGAGTGAAATCTGATTCATATTAATAAAATTTAATGCAAAATTAATCCAGTGGTTACCTTGGTCACTTCCCAGTGAAATACACAGTACTGGCCAAGAGACCAGGTCTTGCAGATTGGCCATGCGTGATATTTTAAACAGATTTGGCCTCTGTAGCAGGACGGTCACCTCCAGACTGCCTTGTGGAAATATCTCTGGGCTGTGCTAACTCCCGGCTGTGTCCTGAGTGTGCTAGGTAGCAAAGGCCAGAGCCATGCCAGTGATGATGCTAACAGGAGAGCAGTGTGGATCATCTCTGGCCAGTGCTCATCTCTCTATCCTGGCCTTATTTAGTTTATTTGCATAGTCATAGTGTCAGGGTCTGAGTGATGAAGCCAATCTATAGTCATTGGAAAGACAGGTCCTCTCAGAAGGCAATTGAGAGCTCCACTATAAGGTTCTGACACTGAATTGAAAAGGAGATTCAACCACATCAGTTTTAGGTGCCTCTTTTCTCCAGGCCTTCTGCTGAGACAATGCTTTTGCCATTTCAGTTGCTAATTACACAAAACATCATACATAATGTATCACTGTTTCCAACAGGAGCACCTTCCAAACGAAAAGGAGAGGGTTTTATTGATAGTTACAAATAAATTAACCAAATTATTTGATGTTACTTATTTCCTTGATTTCTATTGCAAAATGTCTTTAACTGTTTTCTGTAAAAATCTTAAACTACCTAAATGTGTTGTCGCAAAAAGCTTTGTCAGGAAAATTTCACTTAAGGGGAAATTTCCTTTCCTCTCAATTATGATCTCTTCAGGTCTTTTCTCATGTTTAAGAAATGTAATGTGATGGATGAGTAATTTATCATGAAAATAGTGCTAGGGCCCTGAGGGAACCATCAGCCCTGACAGTCCCTGCCCACATCCCCCAGGACTTCCCCCACACTGTTCACGGCCCAGGAACCCATTTCAGGACCCCAGGGCTATCAGCCCCTGCCCCAGTGATGCCACAGCAGGGACAGTGTTCAGCTTCTCACAGCCCTGCCTTGCCCGGCCATGGGTCCTGCTGAGCTGGGCCCACCTACGGTCCCACATCCCAGCCCAGCATTTGCCCATCCCGAGGGAGGTGCCTGATACCCTGGGCTGGGGGACTGGGGCTCCCCCAATCTGCCCTGCATCCTGGATGGGGGTCCTCTAGGCCCATGAGCCTCACGCAGCTCCCAGCTCCAGGGAATTTTATCCCCTACTGTACCTAGAGAATTACTGATACTATCCAGGAGTTATATTTTCATTTTCTTGTACTCCATTATTACCTCCTGGTAATAATGACACAATATTACCATCAGTCTTGGTATGAAATGCCTGCACACTTTGGTGCTTACCGTTCTTGTTCAGCCTGGTCGTCCTCACTGTCCTCATGCTGTTGTGTCTGATGAGCGTAAATAGAGCGGAATACATTCTGGCAGTGGACAAGTTCTGACTCCTTCAGTGACACAGATATTTGCAGGACAGTCCCTCCACCCCTCGCAGCAGAGTTGTGGCTTAATTGCTCAAGCTGCTAATCACGGTAGGATTGTACCAATAAATTCATAGAGTTTTTCATTCACTATTCTGTTGTTTAATCACCCAACACTGAAGTACTCTGTGGTTTAAATAAATGATGCCCTGCCTAGCTTGACAATTGATGTCCTGACTAGCTTGATAATTTGGTACATTTTATCCACACTGATACCTGTAAGCAGTGAATATTCTCCAGCTGGGTCAGTGAATATTCTTAATGTTCCCCAGTGAATGCTCTTAAGCTGAGTCTTTCCCAGCTTAAGACAAAGAGTAAGAAAGAAACAATGCTACTAACAAAGTCCTTTTAATATGTCAGATTACTCCTTCATCATCAGAGTTGAATTTTTAAAAAATGATTTTATTAAATTGTTCTTTCAATACCATATTCATTTGTCCTCCTAAAATGAACACCAGAGAACCGGCGGTCTTGAAATGACACAGACCCATAATTTGTGTTAAATGATTTTTATAATAACCAGTACAGGAGATAGAAAACTCCTACATGTTTTAATGTGTGATGAAGGATGTCATAAGCTCCTGGATAAGCCCAATGAATACTGAATTGTAAAGCTTCAATTTTTTTCCTATTTCATTTGTGTCAGACAGTCTGAGCAGGCTACGTCTCCCACCACACATCACTGCATCTTCTCTTCCTGCCTATTGCAAGTCATTGCAGGATACTTGTCTGGCCAGGCAGCCTGATCCATAAGCCAAAATTAATGAACTAAGTGGACTAGTACACAAGTGAAATTCTGTTGTACGCTCCTCTAGCATCTTTAAGTGTGAGCATTTGTTTTATTTTTATTCATTTTTTCCAACAAATAAAACATTGATTTTTATCAGAAACCAATTTCTATTAAGTCAAACCAAACAAAAATTCACAAAAATTTTAAATACCCCCACTTGCAAAGTAGTTACACATAGCTATCTTTCGGCAGAGCCTTTTTCTTCAACTATTTTCTTTCAATATTTCATTGTACTTTATATACATATATATAATTATGACTTTATAAAACTTCACAACTAATGCTTTGGGCAGAAGTTAGTTTGTATTTGCACAGTTCTAATACAAACATTCTTATCTGTTCTGCTCTGGAAATAATTAGTAATAATATGAGTAAATGAATAGTAAATCAGAAAGAACACTGCGGTTTGGAATACAAAGTATCTGGCTATGTAAGTGTAGTTATTACAGAGCTGGGGGAATTCTTGGAACATGACTCACATGCATAGTATCTTAATGCTATTAAGGAGGCAAAGTTTGCACACTATGTGAAGAGAAATAAGGACCTTACCCTAATGGAGTATTAACTTTTAACAGTTCAGCAACCCCTAGCATCACCCCTAGGGGTGTAAATAAATTGCTAAAAGTACAAATATAAAATACAATCCTGTAAGTGATTTGGCTAAAATTCTCAAAGGTAGTCGACACTGGACTAACTTTCAGGAGGAGGAGGTCACCGTGCTTCAGCAGAGCTCTTTTTGTGCAAGAATCCCTGTTAACTACTTTTAGGAGTTAGCCGTGTGTCTGCAGGATATTCAACTGAGAAAACAAGTTGTAATGAGTTTTTAAACGTAACAGCCTATGAGCTATGCCAGTTTGGGGTTTAAAAATCATTTTCCATGGGAATAACATGGAAGTGTGAAAACAACTTAATTTAAACATTCAGAAAAACTTTAAAGCCCTCCCACCTTTTTCCCTGGCCTGCAAGTTTATTTAACTGTGTAATTTATAAACCTATGTTTCAAGGGTACATTAAGGCACATGTACCCTTTTGTTTTGGAAGTAGTCAAACACTTGTGTTAAGACATTTATTAATCTTGTAAAAGTTATTGTATCAATCTAATTAACTGAACTTATTTGCAAACAAAGCCTTTGTGTGATCAACAATAACTAATGGTGTATAGCTCTTTTAGATACATTCAAGATACGGCCACATAAATCTTAAGAAGCAGTTAATAAACAGGGCTGTCATTGTAAATACAATAATGAGAGACTTCTCTGTGAATACTTAAGTACCAAAATGTGCAGAATGTTAGAATGCCAGGAATGGTTTCTTTTCTCTCCATCCTCTCATCTCTCCGTACTAAACACACACAAACTTCTTCATTCATATAAGAGACAGTCACAGTAGCTTCTAAGATAACTCTTTAGAGAACCTTGCTAGTAAATGAATGGCACTTATTGCAGCATCTTAAAGACATGTCACTTACTGAAATAACAGCTGAAATGGCTCTGCAGACAGTGTCACTGTGGGACTTCTAGACGTTGATATGAAGGAATAAGAAGGCCCAGATAGTTAAGGCATTAGGGTATCCTTGTCACCTTGAACAGTGAAATACTCTGTTAGTTTGGACAACCTGAGTAAGAACATATTCACCAATTTAGTTGCATAAGTGATCGTTGTTATTATTGTTTAAACTTACTTAGTCAAGACTTAAAAAAAAAAAAAAAAGCGCAAGGTAAGAAAAATACAGCTAAAAAAACCGGAGATTGTATTAAATGATTCTTTTACTTTAACAACCACCTTAATTCTCAGTCATTCAAGACAGACAATGTTCTACTAAATTTTATTTTTTTTTTCTTAAAGAAGAATATATTGGTTCATAGTCACTTAAATGCCATTAAGTTTCATTAAATATATTCCTTTTCAAAGGAAAGTTAATGAGTTGAAATGGGCTGATCCTCATTTTTGTTTTTCATGTTGCTAAAGTCAACTATTGTTTCCTTGAAAATAAGAGAAATACATGGGGAAAAAAAGAAAAAAGCATAGCAAATCTAGAACATGCAATTGACTCTTACAAATTTGTTGTTGGATAATGGCAATCTAAAACAGAACGATGCGAACTTTTTAGGATTCCCAGTAAATCCATACTGCGTTGTGTTATTGGTAAGGCTGTATCTTTGTGTCCAAGAAAAAAGAATCAGCTACTTCTTCTGCACTTACAGCCATGGAATAGATGACTATTGTGCTGTCTTGATCACCTAAAGTAGGTTTTGGTTTAGATGGCAAAAACAAGGTAAGTAAGAAGAAAAAAAATTTCTAATTTAGAATTTAACACAGAGGAAGTGGGGGATATAATGGACATCTCATAACAGGTAATGTTGGAAAAGAGATCAAGAAATATCTCAGGTTCAAGGCAATGAAAATTTGAAGAGCTCGCTATGTTTACCAAAATCTTTGGTAAGTCTCGCCCCTTCTGCCCATGCATTTTCCTGCTGTCATTATTAAAGGGCTTACAGTAAAAAAGATATCTCATTGTCTCATTACTTTGTAGAATTATTTATTGCTTCATCAAGTGCAGTCTATTGCTTTGCTTCTTACTCCTCTTGTCTGCCAGATGCTGTGTTAACAGGGTTCCTGGGATTTGTCAATATCTGATTTGATTTGATATCAGTTTGTTTTTCTGTCTTTCATTTTTGTTAACCTTATGACACGTTTAATCTATCAAGCTGATCTGAGCTGTTGTGTTATGCACAACACTATTCTTTTCAAACGAGACAGGCTAACAGCTGTTTACATATGCCCTGCTTTTTGTTTCCTTTTTTTTTTTTTTGGCCATCTCTCCTTTTATCATAAGAAAGAAGAAATAGTATAGAGAAATTTATTATATATTTTCAAGTTGCTAGCATATGAAAAATGTCTTATTTCTCCTGTCAGCGTAACACATTATCGAAATATTGTAATGAATGTAATGTAACGAAAAGGTAATCACTAGGTGCCTGTAATGTCACAATGACTGAGGTGTAGTTTCTTTTTTCTTTTCTTGTTCATTGCCCTACACCATAAATTCTCTAAATATGCTCTTATTGTCTTCTCCTCCCTTTCACTTTTTCATATACTGATTATGAAATGATACACTGCTTTCCCAACATTATATGGTTCATTAATCTGATACATAGGTGGCAAGCCAATATAGAGATATAAAAGTGCTGTTTCTTTAAGGGGATAGGAAGACTCATCAAAGACTTATTTAAAAAAAAGACAAAAAAATGTACCTTTCTGTTGATTGCAGATCACATTTTTTTTTCCGGAGAGGTTGTAGAAGAGAGATAAGTGAATTGAAATATCCATACAACTCAGCACTTTCAAACACTATGACAACGCCAATTTCTCAGAGAGGACTTAACACTTAGGTTAGCCTTCTTCCAAACCCCCTTATTATTTTTCATTTCTCTGTGAAGCAAGAAACCAATTTCAGAATTAGTGATTGTTATACCCCTTATTCATGCATACCTCACTAAACAGAAATATTATTTGCTGCTATTTTTCATGCTCTCCCAGCTGCAGGCACTGGCAGGCAAACAACTAATTCCTTGTGGAAGGTAAACAATTCTCGTGATCCACACACTAATACATGTATTTGTTTTATGCAGTTGAAATAGACACAGAAAACAGTATATGTCCACAGGCTCTTGCAAATGAAGTCATGTAAGTCCTACAAGCCGCAGGAACTACAGTTTTTTGGGGGTAGGGAAATATTTCCTCTGAGGAATAGGAGTGCATTTTTATTCCTTTGAGTTTTTAGCACATCCTGAAAGCCACAATTCTAATAAGGAAAGGCATTCATGGCAGTATCTGTGGAATATATGGGTGGTAACTTTCTTAGCTGTTTTCATTCCATTAGTTATTCAAGGTTCTTTATGTTACCATAAACTGTATCTTCAGTCTGGAGAATGTCATGCTAACAGGTTTACCTAATAGATTTTTTATCATCATTTAAATGGTTTGAATACCAGAATGGCATGAGAGACCCGAGAGAAACGTCTGAGGTTATAAAAAAAAAAGATATAAAAATGGTATTCGGAAGAAATTAATATGAAAAGTATCTAATGGCCAGATCCTACAGCTGCTAGATTTCTTTATATTGTTTAGAAAGAAGAGGAGGATCATTCAGGGTTTTTTGGACCTTTCCCTTACAGGGAAGAAAAATTACAGAATTTTTTAAGGACCATGTCAAGAGTTTTCCAAAGTAAAGGTGGGGTAAATGAGTTCAGAAAAGTATCAGAAACAGATGAGGGAAACTGTCAGGACAGAAATAGCAACAATGAGATCAGAGAGAGAATGTCAATTGATAGAACAGCTTAATCCAGGGAGAGCAGCAAAATCCTGTCCAAAGTCACTTTATCAATTTTCTAATGACCATTCTAATATAATTGAGAACCAAAACAAAGTTAAACTCCAAGTTAGCTATTTCTAAGGTGGTCTGCAAACTTTTGTTTGTGAAAGTAGATTCATTATGTCACCAGAGAAAAAGCTAACTGCAACAATTTCCATGCATAATTTTTTTTTCAACAAGTTGCCAAGAATACTATTTATTATATTTCAGGACAGATTTTCCTGCATACATCAAGCAAAAGTAGTTTTAAAAAAACTGGTTTGTTTGTTTTTAGAATAGTGCTGTTAGAAAACACCTTAAACATCCTCCACCATCACCATTCATTATAATAGTCATACAACTCAACTAGAACTAGCTTTGTACTTGAGAATGGAGAGACTTCAGTCCACATCCTAACAATATTATCTATGATATTTTCAGAAAAAGCTTTAGCTCTCTTATTATAAGATGGCAGCATGGACTGACTTTAGCGCTCAGAAATTTGGTCAGTTCAGGAAAGCTTTTCAGACAATCACCTATTTCCAACACACATGCAGCATTGTTAAGTACTGTGCATTTCATTAAGTATACTCTGGCCCAGAGTGTCATATTTTACTATCAGGTTTTTGAGATGCATAATTTTTTTTTTTTTTTTTTTAATTCTGTAGAAGCTGTGTAAGACAGTAATATCCCACAATTACAGGTTAAAAAGAGAAGAAAAATACAGATCATTTGCCCAAAAGAGCACTTCTGCAACCAACAGTGTTTTTTGGTCAGAATTACTTTTAAGTACATAAGATGTCTATTTCTAGTGTTCTGTGGTTGGTTGTTGTTTTTTATTTTTCATTTTTTGCATGTTCTCATCTGATGCCCTCCTTTAAAAAAAGAGAAAAAGGAGAATATCCAATGGAAGAGTTTTGTAGCAGATGTAACAAAGTAGAATTTTTTGGGAAAGCATGGTTGATATGAAGTGCCAAAGAAAATGGTAAAGTTCTTTTAACATAGACTGAATGAAGAACAATCTCACATGAGAGAGGTACTTTAACATGATGGATATGATGCTCTCCATCTTTTGGATGATTGGACTTTTTCTGCAACAAGAATAAGCTTTTTGATTTTAATCAAAATGTCAAGCTACTACACACTTCCATGTATGTCAAACTGTCTGCTTTGACATGATCTGACGTAACTTTCACCCTGTAATATATTAATCATGTTATAGGGAGTGAAGTATAATTTTTTCAAGGGTAAAAGTGGCTTTCCCATGTTCACCATTTCAGAAGATTAGTGGATATTTCAGTTTCTAGTCTCAGTGCTTATAAAGCAAATAGATGTTAAAAGATCACATTAGTAAAAAGTGTTCCATTAAAAAAAATATAGTAATAGTTTATCTCAAATAGAGATATGTAAGATAATGGAAAATATACAAGTTGCATAAGCTAGTCCAAGGAAAGATAGCATTCATTTCATAGAACAAGAAAGATCTTTGCTATTTATTTATTTTTCAGCTGTATTTTTTGATTCATTTTTGGTATTAATGTGTTCCATGTGAAAAAGAAAATGACAGTAGGAAAATCCATAGATGACTGCATGATGTCATAAGTTATAAGAACACATTATCTTTAGTAAAAAGACTATGCCAGCAGGAATGGGAAAAATGTTTAAATAAGGATGATTTCAGATAAATTCTGAAAATATTGAGGTTTGGATTCATCTGATGTGCTACAGGAGATCATTTCCCAATCATATCTTCTGTTATTCTCTCAGTTGGAAAACCTTTGTCTCTGGCTCACATCTGTTTTTAAAGGCCTACGTTTATTACAGGATACACTGGAAAAAATATGTACTTTCCAGAATAAATAGATGAAGGATTGAAACATAAACCAGATAAAATCATCCTTCATAGTAAACAAAATAAGACTGTAGCAATAAGATGATAGCCTAAACACACGCCTATGCTATCATTTGAGATGGCTTGGGGTACCCTTAGCTTCAACTCTAAAGTATGACTGTCTTGCGCCTTGCCTGCTCCATATGTCTTGGATCTTCTAATATCTTTAAAATGGCACTAGTTGTCTATATTTGGGCAACCAAAGCCAGAGACTGTAATGCAGTCTCGTCATAATCACGGGCCTACTGAGTCAAAAAAAAAAAAAAGTCAACGGAGGAAGGAGAGTCATTTCAGGAGGAACCTAGTGGTGAGACCCCACTGACTAAATGTTATCATCGGCATTTACACACCTAGTGCAGATGTGGACACTAACAGGTAGACAATTGTATAAAGGCATAATCTCAATTTTGCAACGGAATATATGCTTATATTTATGTATCAGACAACGGGCGGTCATTGTAATGGGAAGGTTCAGAAGACTGGCAATCAGACCAGTTTTAAACATAAAAGAAAACTTTTCTAGCGTAACTTTGTAACAACACTCTCCTGGCTAATGGTTATTTCTTATCTAATATTAATCACTGTTACTAGACATAAAATAACTTCTTATTTATTACTTTTTTACTCTGTCAGCTATTAGTATACCCTACCAGAGAGCTGATGCATTTGCACTGATTTAGTTGGCATGCGTAGTTAACAGTGACGGTTCTGGCTCTCAGCCACGGAGGTGATCAGGCTTGAGATGCATTTAACAATATAACTTGGAACAGAGGTCAGTTTAGTCTCTTTCTTTTCTAATATTTTCTAATATTTCTAATAATTTTATTACTGATGTTTTTATGCTGCGGTCTCCCTCCCAATAAGGGGTGACTGGGTTAGGCTCCTGATAATGCATGTCTTGGTTTTTGTTTTGCCAGTCAGCCTTCTCATGTATTCTGCACCTTGTCTTGACTACTTGCAGTCCCTCGTACTTATCTTATGCTTTGTCTGGCTTTTTTTGTTTGTTTGTTTCAATTGAGAGTTTCCTATATACAACTACATGTCTTTTCTCCTTTGGAGTTCACATGGCTTACAAACTCACATAATAGAACTTCTCTCTGGCTATGCCATAACAGCATTACAGAATGCTTCTATACTGTTGTTAGTTACATCATTTATATTGAGGTTCAAGGCTGACAAATGCTAATTTTGTCCTTATCAGTACATTCTTTAATTTATAGGTATTACAGGCATCTCTTTTGGCAACATTAATGAATCATGAATGAGTGTTATTATTAATGCTAAACATCCTTCAGTGGCAATTTTTTAATCAACATTAGGCTTTCTTTTTTTTTTTCTTTCAATGGTATCTATTTCATGGAAATGTTATGACTTGCATTATAGAGAAACAAAGCTCAGATTATCATAGTAAAGCTCTTCTAGCATTATCAGTTGTTAGTTTATGGGAGCCTGTAAGAATATAGACCAATATTCTCAGTCTCATTCGTATGTATAGATTGTACTGATTGGAGGGAAAAAGGAATACTCAGTAGAATGTTTGGGTGGCAGATATCTAAACACTGCATTATCCACTATGAAGTCACCCCGTATTTTACTGGAACTGGAATTGCACTGAAGTAACATCTTTGTGAAAAGCAAGAATGTCCTCTGCCTGTTGAAATGACACCTATCTTCTGAGATGAGAAGACTCTGGTCTTTAAAAGTTTCATGCTATTCGGTCAAGGTAACATTTGGATCTCAGTCTTCAGCTATACTCTGGATAAGTCCTACACATATTGCATAAATCTGAATTCTACGTGTTCCTTTCTAAATTGCTATGCAGTGTTGGTAGAAATCCTTAAAGAATTACCATTAGATAGAATATCTATTTTAAGAAAAGGTTTCCTGTCCAATTGAAATTCTTTGAAGAAAGCAAAATATTATCTTTAAGCCTTGTCTGCCTTTAAGGATATCATGAAAGTGGTCTGGGAATCTAGTTCTTCTATGCATGCTGCCTGAGGCAGTAAACAGATAAGAGCAGATCAGATTACTTTCTCTCTCTATGGTCGAATGAAGTTGTTGCAAATCAATATTGTAATGAAGTATTATACATGCACTCGTATTTTCTTCCAAGAAGTCATAACTGAAATGATTAAATTTTGAGTGTATTTAGGATACCTGATAAAGTAGAGTATAGAAAGATGCTTCTTGGAGGAGATGTGCCTCTAAGAACTAAAATGCAGGAACTGAATGGTATAAGAGTAATCTCTTTTCAGGGGTACTTTTCACTTTAATGTACTGAATTGCTAAGTGTTTTGAAAGGGAAAATAATGTTAGTTGTTCAGGGAATGTCCTTCAAGGCTCACTAGTGTGTAACACAGAAAGAGAAAAGGGGAAAGAATTTTGCAAACCTAATGAAAGGATCTAAATGTCTATGCTCAGTACAAATTAAGATTTAATGACAGGGAATAAACAGAAATTTCTTTGATCCCTCAGTAGTGAAAGATCACTACTGGTGATCAGCAGTCATCAGTTAAGCAACAGGGAGCTGATCCACAGCTGAGCTGTAAAAAGTTGCCAGCAGCTGGAGCCATGTTGTGAGGTATCCATAGTGTTAATGGAAAGGGAAGTATTACAGGGCTGTTACATCCTGATAAAAATAATCTAATTCTATCCACCCCCTAGTAAACTACAGGATTTATTTATTTTTTATTCTAAATGTATGCCTTTATGTGAGAGCTTTGTTAAAAAAGTTTATAAAATAAACATTGTCTTGTCAGGGATCTATATAAAACATACTAGAGCTAGTCAGAATATATTAGGATAAGCCTGGAGAGGACATCTTGCTGCTGTATAATTGAGCTGTCTCCTACCATCACAGCTTTACGGCCATGAACATACCCTGGTGTTTTGTTTAGTTGGGGGTTTGGGGGTTTTTTTGTTTGTTTGTTTTTGTTGTGGATTTCTTGTTGTCTTTTCCCCCGATATATAATACTTCTTTTGCACAGAATTAGCTGAAGTGGATGCACTAATATTATGGCTATAGTTAAGTTCCTGTGACATATTGTCTTTTTGCAAGTCATGGTAGTATGGTTTCCCCAATTTGACAAAAAGGTTGTGTTTGTCTTTTTGAAGAAAATTTTGTTCCATGAGATACATAATAATGGAAAGATTATGGAAGAACTAAAAGTCTCCTTCCTAAAAACCGCTTCTCCTACCCTTCCGAATTCTAATATGTTATAACGAGACCCAGTTCAGAATTCCAGTGCAGATTTTTGGATATTTAGAAAGATCTACTCATATTTATCTTTTTTAAACAATATCTTTTTTTTTTCCCTTCTGAAAGAACAAAAGAGAATGCTCCAAATTGAAAAAATCAGATAATTGCTCATTCTCCATTTGAGTTGTAGAAACAACACCTTCTTATCTTTATATAGGCATTATGGATTCAGTTCTCTTCCTACAGCTGTTTCCATAATGAAAAAAAAATGGCATCAAATACACACGAAAACTGGATACTTAATACCTTTTGAAAAGACAATAAATGAATGAGATTCTAATCGTAATAATGTGCTCATGTTTTTGCTACATAGTGACATTTAGTTATTCAGTTATTTTGATTAAATTATTTTCTTCCACTATCTAACAAAGTTTTTTCTGGAAAGTTTTTTTTGGCTGCTAGAATCATGCCATTTATTACAAATATTTTTAAAATTCTTTCCTAAAAAATCTTTTTTTATATATATATATATATTTCTCTACAGGGGGATAACTTCTAGTTAGTAAATTGCTTGAAGAAAAGCCTTGAAAATTATTTGAGAACACACATCTTGAAATATTAGGTTTTCTTAACAGAAAACCAAATACTTGCCAATGTTCCTAAGTTTGGTGGCAAAGGCCATCTTTTCTTCCATAACATTCCTTGTAATAAAAGAACAGCACGACAGAAAATCTCCTGTAACTTAATATGATCTGTTCCTAATGAACTGCTTACTACTACAGAATAGAACTTTTCTGTGTGTCTTTTATGTGTGTATATGTAAATTAATCTATCGAAATGTAGATTCGCATTCTGTCTCTTTGAGTTACCCCTCTTTAGAATATAAACGCCATAAAGGATGCAAAAAAACCAGGCAAACAATTTTATATTTACAGTTTTTCTACTGTTAAATGAAATTAAACCAGAATTGAAGACTCACTCCCATTTTGTGTAAGCAGAGTCCTCCGAATCATTTAATTTGCGATATATTTCTAGCACTGTAAAAAGAGGAAGCAAAGTTGTTTTTTTGCTTAATTAATCAACCACTGTAAATACTGGAAACCCAAGGGGTGAAACTATGTGGGTAAGGTTAAGGTATAACAACATATATAGTGCATAATTCTATATAACTTACACTGAGGAACTTTTAGAGCATGTATATATATGTCACTCTTGCTTAATAAGTAAAGGAGAACATCTGTACTTAACAAGGAGGTAACTGATGTCTATGCATGTATAAGATAGGTAAGCCCTGCTCACTGGGGTGAAGAAAAATGCGACAAGACCATAATGCTGAAACCCTGTCAGACCTCCTAGCATTCTACTTACTGGATTGTGTAGCCAATATATTTAGGTGAGTCAACTATTACAACCTTTGGTCTACGTATGTCTCGTATGTCTTCAATAACCGTGTATAGCTAACCAGTTCTCAGCTTTTTTTTTTTTTTTAATAGTTCATCTTCCAGGCATCCTAAAATAAACAAGCAAGACATCCATAATTTCCTGCATATAATTTGGCCCTCCTGAAGAGGTCTTCTTTGTTACAGTGTATCCTCTCATAAATCTTGGATAAGTCACATACCTAATAAAACCTGGCTCTTTCTCCATCTTAACATGAGAAGTTTTCATAAATTCAACAGTTCTGAGGTAAGAGTAGTAACCAAAAATCCAATATACAAAGTAAAATAAAAGTAAAGTGAACTTAGTAGTAAGAGTAAAATAAACTTAGAAGGCAGAGGGGCATCAAGCTACAGGGGATGATGAATGCATAGATTTCCAAGAAAGAAAGGTTTCTAGAGTAAGTTCCTCTTGTGAGTAACCTGCATTGTTTTTGAGTCACAGTTTTTATATTTTTTAATTGATTATCTGTAGACTACATGAATGAAAATACTTTATTAAAGGATTTGATACAGCTACTTTTGGAATAGAAAGTATATTACTGTGGTAGGCAGCAGGAATATTTTCTGAGATAAATCAAGACCTTATGATAATATTCATATGCAGAACAGAATCGTTTTGCTACAATATCCACCATTGGCTCCATATTGACTACTGTGCAAAATGATAATGGAAATTATTTAGGTTGACTCTACATATAAATCACTGCTAATGTGTCTTTCCAATTGGTTTTGCATTCAGGATTGGTGCAGAACATAATAAAAAAAGAGAGAAATGGAAGAAAAAAGGTATGAAAGATGGATTCGTTAACAGTCCCCATTTTCCTTGTACCTTCCCCCACCCTGGCTTTGCTTCTGTCTCCTCGCATGGGATTCACCTTAGCTAAATGTGGATGTTTGCATGTCCAAGGTAGTCACAGAGGATGCTTCATGTACTTGACAGTGAGTAGGAGGCAATTCTGCAGTTCAATTTGCCTGATCTGTTAAGGAACCTGTGTTGGGACAAGATGAATTGCTCTCTGAAAGTGCCTGTTTTTCTTTTTCTCTATTGGCTAGGAAGAGAGCATGAGGTCACTAGATAGAATATACACATTTACATCAATGTGTCTAAGCTAAGTGAGACAAATCCCACCCTTGTGCTTAGCAGGGTGAATCATGTCAAAGCCATCACTTAGGAGAAATATATGTGTAGAAGATATATGAATGTGAATATCTTCTATTGTCTATTCTTTAGAGTCACCACTTTTATCATATTAAATTTGAATACTCATTAACTTTCAGTTTCAGACTTTCTTGCATTTTGTTCGTATATAACTATTTTCTTCATGAGTATCATGATTTTTTCTTATTCACTGTGTGTTCTGCCTGCAAATTTAAAGTTATATTTGATAGTACTAGCAACAAAGAACCCCTTCTTAAAGATGACGAACATGTTAATTTCCTGAAAATTAATTTGTTACATTTCTTGAAATCTTCTTGTTCACCTCTTTTTTTTTCTTCAGAAGCTGAGGTGAATAATGCAATACAAATAAGAACATGAGAACATTCCATCCTGTAGATCATTTTTACAAAGTCCTATTTATAACATTTTAAGTACATGTAAGTACCCAGGACAGAAAAATAAAACTCTCTTTATACTCTCCTGTGGCACAAATATTTATCAATTTTGTGTAGTTTATAATAAATATTTAATTCCAAACCTCTTTATTACTCTTCTTCCTTTGTCTAGCCCTGGAAAACTGGCAAGATTATAGTTTGATGAAAAATTCTCTGTGCCAAAAATCCTCCCTTGCTTTCATCAGGTAATATCAATTTTCCCTGCCTATTTTTTAATATCCACTGTTAATTGCTAGAAAATAGGAAGCAATTTGGCTACCTAAGAATACAATGATAGTTTGAGTTATCAAATGAGTTAGGTGTGTGAAATGAATAGACCCCCTTAAAAGTCTGGCAGGATTTCAGCCTGGGAGCAGTACCATTAGCACATCCTGATTTGTCTAGTAAGGATAAACTGAATCAATCAGAGAATTGCTTTATTTCTTATGGTAAATGCAATGCAATCACTCCAGAGCACTTCATAATATAAATAACTGATACAGACATGAAAAAAAAAGCAGATGCAAGACATGGTTGTGTTTCTACAGCAGATGTTCTCCAAATATTACTGAACAATACAGGCTGTCTGAGATGTCATGTTACCACATTGTTACAATACTGGGAAGCTAATGCTGCCTAATACATAAATAACATTCTTGATTTCATATGCGCTTAAGCACCTCAATGAATAAATGCACTGCAATGTACAAATTTTTATCAGTGTGTTCAGAAGGAAACACCTTATTTTGAGTATCTTTTGAATACACTGACACAGCTCAGGAAGATAAAATTTTACTTAAAATTTGAATGTGGAAATAATGTTTTCTGATGCTGTTCTGCTCATTGAGGTTTAAATCTTGGTTATAATCTGCTATCTGTAAGGAAGAAACATGCCAAAGCTGGGGGCTTATACATATTTCATGATTAACAGGGGAAAAAAAAGGAACACCCATAGACTTCCAAAAAGTCTTGCAATCTTTAAGCATAAAAGATACTCGCTATCATGAGCACAGTGAGAGGATGTAGTCCACAACTCTGTGTGTAAGTAAGTGCCTCCACAGGAAGAATTCTCAGTAAACAGATACTCCATAGGAAGCATAGCAAAATGTTATAGCCTGGACCCCTTTTACAATGCCTTTTGAAACATAAAAGGGGACGCTACATACTAACTTTGTGTGTAATAATCAAATGCTCATACAGGAGGAGGGAGAACAAAGTCTTGGCCGATACTTTCCCAAGTGAATCTTCCTCAAGATGATTGTGCTAGCACAAAGGTAGAAGCAGAAGTGCATAGCTTGGAGCAGAGTGAGGACTTGAAGCTGACTGAGGTGAAGTGAGCAGAACCTCTTCCGTTTTGACAGGATCAGCCCTTTTCCTCATATTGTCCCCTGAGTCACTGCTCATCCAGGAAAACCACATTCACACATAATACGGAGAGGCAGACGTTTCACACCAGCGTCCACAATACTGCATCTGGTACTTCTTTTCAACCAATTGTAAGGATGCAATGTTTTAAAATTTATGGTTTTAAAATTTTTACAGACCTGAACTGAAATTGGGTACGCCAGTTTTTCTAAACCTAGATCAGCACTATGTTGCCTGTCTGTTTACATCCGGGTGACGCTTCCTCTGGAATTAAACAGTCATCTTCAAATTGGTGTTTTGGAAGTCAAGTGCCAGGTGAAGTAAGGAAGCTTGCAAAGATAATAGGCCACTATAATGTCAAGTGATTCTGGGAAAGTGACATAATATATTACTATCTGAAACTTAGATGTGCTTCATACCAACAGTTTATTGCCTTTTTTTTTTTGGTTTGTTTTGTGTATATTTATAATGCTTATATTTGACAGTAAGTAGGCAGGCTCCATCCAGAGCTGAAACTAAAATTAAGCAGGATAATGGAAATACTTTTTGTGTAATTAACTTATTCATTCATTGGGCTGAGTAACACAAATGGTTTGTAATAAGATACAAAGATATTTTCCGTCTTTACTGATTCCCTACACATAGTTTGAGCAGTGTATTTTGCACATTGAATGTTACCTTGAATATTTTTAATTACATTTTAGGCATTGCACATATTTGCCTGTTAGATACTGCTATTTTTTATCCTCAGTACATCATCTAATTTTTGGACCTCAGTTTAGGGCTAGTTACTGAGTAGCTACCATTGTAATGCCTATAAAGCTTTAGATCACATTGTCTTCCCAGTCTTTTATTGCAAAATAGTAAATTATCAGTTAAAAGAATTGTTGATCAATAGAGCTAATTCTTCTGTTATTTTAAGTATTAAAATAACTTTGATTTGCTTTCTAAATATTTTTTAGATGACAATCAGTACTACTTGGGAGATGAGGATAAAGGATGGCTTTATGTTGTATTTTCTGTGCTGAGATTGATGTTCTAGGTTTTCTATATAGAGTAGACTAGGCTACGCTAGACTGGACTAGACTGAAATAGTTCCAGTTGGAAGTGACCTGCAATCATCTAGTCCAATTGCCTGACCCTTTTATGGCTGAACAAAAGTTAAAGCATAATTTAAAGGCATATTAATATGCTTTTTCTCCTAGTAGCATATTGTTCAAGTGCCTCTTAAACACTGTTAGACATTGGGCATTGACCACCTCTCTTAGGAAGCCTGTTCCAATGTTTGACCATCCCCTCTGTAAAGAAATGTTTCCTAATATCCAGTCTGAACCTCCCTTGATGCAGCTTTGAACCGTTCCCACGTGTCTTGTCACTGGAAACCAGGGAGAAGAGACCAGCACTTCCCTCTCCGCTTCCCCTCAGGAAGCTGTAGGGAGCAATGAGGTCACCCCTCACCCTCCTTTTCTCCAAACTAGACAAGACCAGGACAAGGCCTTCCAGCCCTTTCCCCCACTGTATTGCCCCCCTCTGGATGCATACAAGTATCTTTTTTAAATTGTGGGGCCCAGAACTGCACACAGTATTCAAGGTGAGGCTGCACCAACTGAATATAGAGGGATAATCACCTTTTTTGACTGGCAGGTTATGCTGGGTTTGATGCAGCCCGGGATGCAGTTTGGCCTATGGCTGCCAGGGCACACCGCTGACTCACACTGAGTTTGCTGTTGACCAGCACACCCTTTCTGCGGGGCTGCTCTCCAGCCACTCCCCTCCCAATCTATACTTGTGTCCAGCATCACTCCATGCCGGGTGCAGAATCCAGCACTTGTTCTGGTTAAGTTTCATGCCATTGATGATTGCCCAATGCTCCAATCTGTTCAGATCCCTCTGCAAGTCTGCAGCCAAAAAGCTCCACCTTTTCGTCATCCCTGCTCTCAGCTGGCTGTCTTCATCAAGTATTGGTCAGATGTTTTCCTTAGTCTTCCTCTTGCTATTTTACATAAAACACATATTTTAGAAAGTCTTTTTTGTTTGACACAACACTGGCAAGTTTCAACTCCACTTGAGTGTTGGCTTTTCATGGTTTCTCTCTACACATGTAAACAGCAGCTCTGCTAATCTTTCTGTGAAGCGTGACCTTGCTTCCAGAGATCATATAATTATTTTTTTTCTGCCTCTCATTGACATATAAGCCCCCAAAAGCAGATTCCCAGGGGACACTGCTAACTAGCTTCCTGAATAGCTTAAACTTTGCTCTCTTGAAATTCAGGGTTACAACTCTGCTGATCTTTTTTCTCATTACACAAAAAATTTAAAATTCAGCCATTTTGTGATCACTGTGGCCAAGACAGCCACCTAACCACATCTCCCATGAGTCCTTTTCTATTCACAAACAACAAGTCTAGGACCTTTCCTACTTGGCTTGCTGATTACTTGTGGTGAGAAATTTTCTTCCATGTGCTTCAGGAATTTCCCAGACGTGCTTGTCACAGCAGTCTGGTATTCCCAATAGATGTCTGGGAAGTTGAAATCTCCCATAAGGACAAGGGCTACCAATATAGATATTCCTAATTGCCTATAGAATAACTCATCAGTGCTATTATCCTGGCTGGGGGATCAATAGTAGACAGCCACAACAAAATCTGTTTTATTTTCCATCCCCTAATCCTCTGGGGATGGAAACCATATCACCCCTAACAGTAAGGTGCCTAAAATTAAAACTCTCCCTTATATATGATGCAACTCCTCCACCTCACCTGACCTGCCTACCCCTTCTGAACATCCTATAGACCTCCATCTCAGCATCCAGTTGTAGGACTCATTCCACCAAGTCTCACTAATACCAATGATGTCACAGCTGTGGGAACAGACTAATAGATGAATGCCGGTCAAAGTTATGAGAGTTAAATCAGAGTTATGCTATCTCTCTTACATACTGCGTTGCCACTAGGGTATTTATCGCTAAAGGACAATTCCCTCCTATCCTGCCCTTCCCTGGTAACACAGGAGCCGGGAGCAGAGAAATTTAGGCTAGAGTAATAGAGCTAGCAACTTTGAGATAAGAAGGGATTCCTCAAATGGACAACTCTTCCTGTAACTAGCCCTGCTTTAATGCTGTATGTCTCCAAGGAAACAGATTAAATCATACGTGCCTGCATTTCTTTCAGCATTTGAGATAAGTGATATGATAAAACCTTGGGATGAGGCACTGATCTTTTAAATCATTTAATAAAATGAACAGAACAGCTTGATGATGGGATGTTGACTACCTGCTTTAAATTCAAAATGCTATTGACTTCTTATCAAATTGGAAAGACTTTTGTTCCTCCTCTGGAACAGGTCTTTTTCCAGCTGAAATAGTGTGGTGAGATCAAAAGTTTACTTATGACTGCGTTCACTCCTGCTGTTTTCCAAGTGAGAATGAATAGTAGAAAAGACTGAGTCATATGGAAAGACATTTATCACCAGCACATCAGACAATAGATGCCAGTCTATTTAAGTGGTTATTATTTAATTATGTTTATTTAAATATTGTGATGTGCTGGTGAAAAAGTAACTGGTCTACACAGTAATTTTATTTGAATGTCTTTCTATTAATACTTAGTCTTGAGCATGAAGATCTATATTAAAGTTCAGTTAAAGCAACATTGAAAATATGAATTAAGTAGTTAACTTGTAATAAGTAAATTAATAGGAGTAGTATGATCCTTTATTTAAATAAATTGCTTCATCAACAATTTGTCTTTTCTATGTTATCTTTCTTCACATTATTAATCCTCTCTTTCTGAACATCACATAAGAGGATTTGATTAACGTGTACCAAAAGTGTTTTTTATAAATAACATAAATATCACTATTGCTGCTGAAGCTGAAGTCCTTTGTTTGCAAGTCAAAAGTGCACTGCTAATAGGATCAAAGTGATCAACGGGCAATCTGATTAAGAGTCGTTTAGATGCGGTGTTGGGGGATATGGTGTAGGGGAGAACTTTGTAGAGTAGGGTTGATGGTTGGACT
>JAOXJK010000023.1:76953252-76969000 GCA_025774025.1 Xenus cinereus
GCCACTCAGGACTGCATCCAGGCGGGTCTTGAAAATCTCCAGAGAAGGGGACTCCACGACCTCCCTGGGCAGCCTGTACCACTGCTCTGTCACCCTCACTGTAAAGAAGTTTTTCCTTGCATTTGAATGGAACTTCCTGTGTTCCAGTTAGTGCCTGTTGCCTCTCGTCCTATCACTGGAAACCACTGAAAAGAGTCCGGCTCCATCCTCCTTCACCCCACCCTTTAGATACTTGTAGATAAGGTCTCCCCTCAGCCTTCTCTTCTCCAGGCTAAAGAGCCCCCTCTCTCTCAGCCTTTCCTCATAAGGGAGATGCTCCAATCCCTTGATCATCTTTGTTGGCCTATGTTGGACTCTCTCCAGCAGTTCCCTGTCTCTCTTGAACTGCAGAGCCCAGAACTAGACACAGTATTCCAGTTGTGGCCTCACGTTTCTATGATTGGAGTTATTCTGCACTAGTGCAGAGTAAAACATATCAGTATATACATATAAGCACATTTTGTGTTATATACTCTAGTACAAAAGAAAGTCTTTTTTAGACAGAAGCAATTTATCACAATTTTAGTTTTGACTCAATAAAACTATCTACATTATTGCAATGAAGTATGTCTTAGCAATAGCATATACCAATGCAAAATCAACATCTACTCCCACTCCTTAGTTCAAAACTGAACATGTTGTTCCTGTATATTTTTTAATTTTCCTAGAATCATGTTTGTCAGTACAATCTACTGTACTTGCTTTGTGTGCAAACTTTCCAACAACACAGTGATTTACTTGCTGTAATTTCAGCTATATAAAAAAATGACAGATGCAAAATATCCCAAGCAGCAGTTCTTAGAGTATACCAAATATTCACTTTCTGCAAAGTTTACAGTATAATAACTGGCAATGCAGGACACATATCCAATGGGGACAAGAGGCAAACAGGGAGTTGGGGAGATTTCTGTTAGAAAGAAGCAGAAAGATCATTACGTTTGTGTAAGACTCATCAGAGGTAAAGAAGCAGCACTCAAGAACAAGATGGGAGAGCAGGGAAAATGCCCTGGTTTTTTGCCTATCTGCAGGAGAGATAGAAGGAATGGGGTTTGGGACTTATAAAGTCGTCTGCCTCTACAAGTTCGTTTTTCCTCTCTTGCAGAATTGCTATTTCTTTTTGTCCACCCTAACTAGCTATTTAATTTGAGGCATATGGCTTGATCTATTTATTTGGCTAAATGTTGTGAATGAGCACCCAAATTGTGAGGTCAAGTCAATAGTCAATATTTAGATATGTTTAATAGTAATAGAAAAATAATTGTTTTATCTCAGGTGGATGGAGATACTTTTATGTATTTTTACTTTCATTGGTAAAAAATGATCTGGAAGTGACTTTTTGCATCTCAGGATGCAAATTGTCAGAATCTATTACAGGAAAAGGTATGTCATGTTGTCTAAAGAAACTTGGACTCATTTTGTTGCTTCACTGAATGTACACTCTCTTCTTTAACATCTTCAGATAGTTCTATAAAAAGAAGGGCCTGTCCTTATATATGTTCTCTACTAAGTTTTCACCTTTTTAGCTGCAGGGATGTATGCTTCAGATAAATGAGAAAAATGTGGAATCACATTCTGGGAATGAAATTGATATATATATATAAAAAATATAAATATAAAATATCAATATTCTTGTTCAGCTCATAGCCTAGAAAAAGAATTTAAAATTACCTCTAAGACAAATTACATTGTTATTTAGGAAAAAATAATTTTTATTTTGTTTGATTTTTAAAATTATTCTTGTTATATTGACATCTACTGTATTTAAAGTTGTCCAACTTTCAACAAATTTTTTAACATCATGTGTCTAAAAAATTACTGAGATTATACATAGAGGACCAGTAATTTATTTGCCTTATCAGAGCTACTACAGTCTTGTAGTAGCTAAGTTTAAAGCTTAGCTTTAATAAGCAATAAATAAGTAAACAAAGAATGTACTTTTCATATGGTAATACAATTGGCATGCATACATTTTGTAGCCAATTATGCTATTTCCTGGGATTACATATTTGGCAGAAAACCCAGAAGCCTAAAGCCAAAAACTGTCAGTGTCTGTAATTGTTTTTCTGTGATATGACTGAAGTTAGAATTCATACTTATTGTTTCTGTCAGTTTCTTGATTGATACAAACAAGCAGGAACATCGGCTGGGTGTTTAGACTCTGGTTGAAGATCTGGCCCAAAGTCTGGACGAAAAAACAGGCAAATTTAAAATCTTGTCATTCCCCATTGCAGTTGCAATTGATTCCACTTTAAGTACTTATATACCAGTAGTAGACAGCTATTTTATACTTTCAGAAAATCAGTACTGTTTTGAGAGTCTAGAGAAAACAAGCTAACCACGTTACAGTATACTCTATACTTAGACTTTGTGGAAGCAGATGTATAAATAATTTTTTTTTCATATAATCATAGAATAGTTTGGGTTGGAAGGGACCTTAAAGGTTATCTAGTTCGAAGTTTTACCTTTCTGATATAATTCTTTTTCACACAATTGATTGCACAGTTAATTCCTAGACCTTTGAATTTTATCAAAATTCTTGTTTTATGCTTGTAAATGTAGATTGCCATTATTAACCATTAGACTGATAGAAGTCTTTCATAAAAATGCAAGGAGAATGTATTTACATCTTTCATGGGATGAAAGGAAAATCTGTTTCTTGGAAAGCTGAAAACTGTCATACTGCATGTTAAGCAAATTTCTAGAGACTAAATGATGAGTGGCGTTCCAGAGTAAAGAGGGAGAGCAAGAAATACATATTCATGATGACCTCTGCTGCCATTGTTCTCAAGCCAGAGCTTCCTTGGGGCTACTAGTTTCATTCTTAAATAATTATGAAATTGATAGTAAAAAGAACATTGAGGTATTTGGGTTAACAACATAAAATGCACTGTAATGATATGTATTCTGCAAAGAGAAATCACATCTCATTAATTTACAATAATTCTCTGAGCACGTCAAAGTCATTGGTAAAGCCAAGAATAAGGGAACATGCACTGAAAATGAAAGGTAGAAAATTCTTACCTGATGAAACACTTCTTTTACACAATGCCCAACTAAACTGTGGACCCCCTTGTAACTAAATGCTGTTAAAGTCAAGAACTCAAAAAGACTTAAAAAAGGGATTCAGTCTTTTTAAAATGGTTCCTGGCCATAACATTTGGAACGGATTCTGACAACTCTCAATAGAGGTTTGAGTAAGTCCTTATCTGCTAAAAACTAGGAGGAAAAATAATGTGGGTATAATAAAAAACACAACAATACAAAATTCTTTAATTTTTTTCTTGAAAATTTCTGGAGTACATACACAGATAGTATAGCTCTCTCAATGGCTCTAATCCTTGATATTTTATAGTAATTTATAATATCTCTTAATGTAATAGTAATTAAATCTGGAAGAGAATTATAGGCAAGAATGGGCAGATAATTTATGAAAGAGGATGTAATCCTGAGGCTAATCATAATAGTAATCAGCATGTAGGGAGTGATGTTAACTATGACGGATGCTTGGACAGCTGAGAGGATCAAATTCATTGATAGCAGATATCTGCACAATTTGGAAGCACTAAAAGGAAACAAGGTCTTTAAGTTCAAGTACTGAAGTTCTTAGCAACCAAATGTTGGCTTAGTTTGGATTCAGGTTTGTCCAGCTAATGCTACAGATTTTAACTTCAGCAGCATACAAAGTATAACCAGGACTGTCTTCTTGCTTGCTTAACCTTGAAAACAAAACAGAGCTCAGAATTATCTATATGAAACTGGCATTTTAGCTCCAGTTTTCTCATTAACCCACTAAATGTAATAAGATTATAATATGAAATTATTTCGACATGCAGCTTCACCCTAATGGAAGTCTTGTGAGCTTTTGGACCATAGCGGGATTGAGTGCACCCTCAGCGAGTTTGCCAATGACGCTAACCTGTGTGGCACAGTCGACATGCTGGAGGGAAGGGATGCCATCCGGAGGCACTTGGACAGGCTTGAGAGGCAAGCCTGTGCAAACCTCATGAAGTTGAACCAGCCCAAGTGCAAGGTCCTGCACCTGGGTCACGGTAATCCCAAGCACAAATACAGGCTGGGCACAGAATTGATTAGGAGAAGCTCTGAGGAAGGGGGAGTTGGGGGTGTTAGTTGATGAGAAGCTCAAGCTGAGCTGGCAATGTGTGCTTGCAGCCCAGAAAGCCAACCTTACCCTGGGCTGCGTCTCTTGACCTGCGTGGCCAGCAGGTCAAGAGAGGTGATTCTGCACCTCTACTCCGCTTTCATGAGACCCCACCTGGAGTACTGTGTCCAGCTTTGGAGTCCTCAGCACAGGAAGGACATGGACCTGTTGGAATGGGTCCAGAGGAGGGTCACAAAGAAGATCAGGTGGCTGGAGGCTCTCTCCTATGAAGACAGGATGAGAGAATTGGGATTTTTCATCCTGGAGAAGAGGAGGCTCTGGGGAAACCTCATAATGGCCTTCCAGTACCTAAAGGGGGCCTACAGCAGAGATGGAGAGGGACTCTTTATGAGGGCATGTAGCAATAGGACAAGGGGTAATGGTTTTAAACTGGAAGAGGGGAGATTTAGATAAGATATTAGGAAGAAATTCTTTACTGTGAGGGTGGTGAGACACTGGAACAGGTTGTCCAGAGAAATGGTGGATGCCCCTGTTCCTGGAAATGTTCCAGGCCAGGCTGGATGGGGCTTTGAGCAACCTGGTCTAGTGGGTGGTGTCCCTGCTCGTGGCAGGGGGTTGGAACAAGATGATCTTTAAGGTTTTTTCCAACCCAAACGATTCTATGATTCTATGATGTAGAAGATAGCTGCTAAAAATTGGTTTTGAGGTTTGGTCTCTCTTAGATTCTCAGAACTTAATTGAATTATTTCCTATTTATATGTTGATCTCTGACTACAAATTATGGATTTTTAACTGTGAATGCAAAACACGTATTACTGTAAGGGATGTACATTTACCAGGGGAGCTTTATTCTGTATTGTTCCTTAGTCTCAAGACTAAAAGATTCAGGCTGGAGGGAAACAGCAGGTACCATATAAGTATATGTGGTTAATTTGCAATTTAGAGGTTTGCATTTTTTGTCTTTCTAAGAAAACAGGAGATGGATTGCATCTTGATGGATTTATGTACTCATCATCAGTGAATGGTTAGATCTGGCTTTCTGTTGCTTATCAAAGCAACAGAAGATCACTCAACTTTCAGAGGGCATTGATGGGTGGTTTCCTGCAAGGGAAATGAAGCCCACAGTGTGATAGCAGGGTTTGCAGAGCAGTGGCATCACCAACAAGGGCTCAGTCCCACAGTGACTGAACAAGGTGAGCAAAGCAGTTTTGGTGATGGTATCCAAGGTGAGCCAAAAGCCCATGTTTGCCAGACATTCTGTGGTGATGAGGAAGTCTGAAGGTCAAACCAGTATGTCAAAATCAACAAGGCAAAGCCAAGATCAGCAAAGTGCAAGACAAGTCATAAACATATCTGTGCCATTGCTCAGGCAAGGACCAAAGTAAAGAACATGAGCTTCTCTGCAGCTCCTAAGTCAAAGCAAGGAGATCCCAATGAGTCTTCTCACAGCTTTTTCTCACAACTGAGTCTCTTCACAGCAGTTACAGATTACACAGCTGCACTACATCAGAGCTCATCTTGAGTGTGGGCAGCCAAACACCTGCAACAAGGCTGCAAAATCTGGTGGTATGCTCAATTATACTGGCCCTTTTTTTCCTGTCCTGAATTTTTACAGTTTCTTTTGTTTTGTATGTAAAGAATGTAATTATGCATGTAAAGTTTCCCTTCTGGAGGTAATGTAAACCTTATGAGTGTTTTTGTTCTGTGTTGGTTGGGTGGTAGCTAACCTTTTCTCTGTTAAGGACTGTAGTTTGAGTTACTAGAATTGTTTGCTTGTATAACTGTCTGAATAAAAATCTTAGCATGCTAGAGTGCAGATATTGGTTGGAAAGCGCACACTGAACTTATGCTTTCACATAAATATTAATTGTAGTGGAGAAGGATAGCTACTTAATGATTCAATGTTCTAGACTTTCAGTAGGTCCATTAGAGACTTATGCAGAACAGACTTCTACTGAAATGAGGGTTGATAATTTGTTTTCATTAAAAACTCTAAAATATGCTCTTCTTTTCTAATTGTTTCTTCTGGTAACCTTGAACTAAGTAGTCAATAATCAGTAATGCTTCTGTTCGTTATAACAAATGGCTGTTGGATATTAGCGTGACCGTTTCCTGATCGTAACGTCCCTCTTTTTCAGGCCATAGACTTCAGTTCCTAAGCTTTGGATCCGTGCTCTTAGCCACATCCTTCTGTTGCTTTGTGCTTATCTAGATCATTGCCCTAAAGTTTTTGTGTTAGAGAGACCAGTTATTAAAAATGACTAGATTTATGGGTTGGTTTGTTTGTTTGTTTGACGGTCATTTTATTGTGATTTGGTGATGCTCTCATGAATAAGAAAATATGCTCTGTTGGAAATTTTTTATCTCTAAGCTCCTTTAGAACTGCTGTGTCTTACTATCTGGAGTAATCACTTTTTTGGATGGAATGCCGGGTAGGATATCTAAAGCATTTGGTGCATCTGTTCCAGTCTGTCATGTGGTTTTGGCCTGTATTAGGGAACTGAACCTACCAAAACTTGTCATCCATCATCTCTTTCAAATTTGAAGTGGGATAGTCTTGGACTTACAGAGAACGTAAAGACAACATGTTTCTTGTAACAGTAAATAATTCGACAGTGCTGGTGAGCAATAGGCTGGATTGTTTGTGTTCAGTTCGGATTTTTAGGCAGGTGTGCTTGTAGAGTGATTCCTTCAGATAACTGAGTAGTGAAAGGAGTAGAGAGCTTTGCCAAACTGCTGGCAGCAGGAAGCAGAGTATAAAAGAGTAATCTTTGCAGAAAATGATGGCTTAGGTACACATTTGATATGTCATGAGTATTATTTTGGAGAAGTAAAGCTAATATAAACTAGAGATATTAGAAACCTTTGGGTCAAGTGCATTCTTGGGTGCTCAGAATGGCTTGTTGGCTCCCAACCTCATGAAGCACTTCACACTCATTTATTTTATCGCATTTCCTGTTTGCATTTTTCTCCCAGTTGTTTCCTGAATTCTATTTTCTCATTAACAGTTTGTAATGCACCTTGATGTGTGGCATATTCTTTCTCACACGGTTTTCTGCCAATATTTGTGTTTCTATTGTGTCTGAATATGTTAAGTCAGTGATTTTTAATTGTCAGCTTGATGCTCCAGCTGGCAAACGCGTTGAAATGGTTTGTTTGGATTTCAAGGTTTCCATTTTCAGCTCTTGTTTACCTTGCCACATATTCACAGCTTGCTCTCACTTCAGCTGCCAAAAGTTCAGTGCATATCCTGGAAATATTGCAGCCAGCTCATTCAAAACATATCTTCCTGGGTCGTCTTGACCCCCATCCGGTATCCTAAAAATCTTATCACTTAGGGTTTCCATTAGCTCGATTAGTGCATGTTTTCTACTAGTCTTGGCTGCTTCTGTGTGTTTCCTCTCTCCTTCCACATTGCTGCTCTCAGGTGGTGGGAGAGATGAAAAATGAAACCCTACCATGGAACAGCTCGTAAATAACTGCTGACAATTTTAAAGCTTCACCAAATGGTCACATATTTTGCTTACTGCTTTTTAAACAACTGCAGAATGAAACTCTTTCAGGTGCTCAAGTTTCTCTTCAAAAATCCTTTGTTCATGTTACTGACCCTAATCCTTAATTTATAGAATGAGAAATTACCCTTTGCTCACTATGTTGTCCCTTTCCTTATACTTTCTGTAGGTTTTGGGTAGTCCTTAGAGTCTGAAGTCTTAATTTTGGGGGACACAGTATTGTTTTGGTCTATAATCTCCATGCCTGTCTATAAAACACTCCATATAAGGTTCTAGTGTAGTTTTTGTGATTGATTTATCAACTTTCTTCTAATTATTTCTTTTTCTACGTAGATACTAAAATCCTGGGTCTTAAATTATCAAGTAGTGCTTTTCCCTTCTTAATTTCTACTAAAACAATATGTTAGCTAATTGTTTAGAGTTACCTTATTGCTTTAGCTCTCAAGTAATTCAGCTTTGATTTCATTTACTTTTGTATTGTAAAATCTAAATATTGTATCAAGGAGGGAGGAAAGGAAAAAGACTTGGGACTAGAAATGCCAGATCAAATGTTTATGCAAATAGTTATTAAACAAGTGCTACATAAAAAAAATACTTTATTCTTCATGTAATTGATACTGAAGACAAAGTAAATTAACTACTTTTAGATTTTTAAGGAGAAATACTGATTGAAAAAGTTGAATGCTATCATAAAAAGTTGCCAAGCTCAAACATGTTACCTACCAAAATTCATTGCATTGAATCAATGTGCTGATAGTTCCATCAGACAAACTGAAGAAGTTTCAGGTGACTTTTAGCTATGCAATAAAAGCATGAAATATCCAGTAGAGAAAGCTTGAAATGGCTTGAAATGCAATCAACATATTTTTGGATATTGATTCTAAGTCTTAGTTAAGGGCAAGGAAGGATGCTAATAAATTTGAGTGAATAATTGAATGATTGAGTTAATTATGGTAATCTGAATTTTTGATCCTTGCCATGCTGTTTGGATTTAATGTGGCTAAGATCTAGACAGATGAAGAAGAGACAGGTGAGAAGGCAGAGAAGGAACTGAAGAAGCAGATGAGAGAAGTTACCATAAGCAAAAAATCTTTCTAAAATATATTCAGTCATATTTGTCTAAAGATAAATGACTGTTTTTAAATGGAAAGAATTTATGGTTTTGACATCTGTGAAGCTGGTCAAGAGGAAATAAATCTAGTGAATGCCTTGTAAGATACAGATAACTTGGAAAGAAGCCATGCAAAAAAAATCCAACTTATTCAAATAGAATAAAATGTTGTCTTGAATTCTGCTCCATTAAATACTTTGAAGTTCAGTTTATGGTGTGGTAATACAGATTTAAAATGTAATTTATTTTTTTATATCATCTTACAACCTAAAGTGTTAGGACTTGTAAGGTGAAGCTGATTTCATTATGAGGATCTTAACCAAGACCTACAAAATACTATGCTGATGACTAGATAAATTAAAAAATGGAATGATGTGTTTAAAAAAAAAAACGTGCACAATAGAAAAAACAGAGGGTCTACTTGGAGCGAAAGGATTTATTCATGATGAGGAAAGAATAAGACCTCCATTCTTAACTACATGGGATTGGACTACTATAGTTGATAAAGAGTTAATTATGCTAATGCAGTTACAAAATTTAACTTCTTTATGTTTGTATAAACTAATTTGTTTGTGTTATGTGAATTTTAATTTGAGATGCTAAACTACAGTTTTTTATGGAATTTTGGATTCCTTTGTTTTCTGTTAATGCTTAATTTAAGCACATCAATAAAATGGAGACTTGTGTTTATGATTTTGCACATTAGTTTTTGAAAGAAGCATATGTGATAAGCATACCTATACCAAGCAAGACTGATACAAGGAAAAAAAAGCTTTTCATATTCACTAGCATTCAAAGGCAGAAAATTACTTCATCCTGTAATACTTTAGACATTAAGGTAGAATGGCTGGCATGATTAATAGTATGCATGCAAGCATTGCACACTATACTTTGTAACTGTTGTAAACAGTCTATTGATCTCTTTTATTAAATGCAGGAGTATCAGAAATTTAAAACTGGTCTGTCGCAGGCTTATCAGCCTTCTGGTGTATAAGGCTATTTCTAGGGCTGTGGTTGGTTGACCCTGGCCAGCAGCTAAGTGCTAACTGAGCTGCTTGCTCACCTCCCCCATAGGTGGTAGAGAAGAGAATTGGAAGGGCAAAAGCAAGAAAACTTGTGGGTTAGGATAATTTAATGAGTGACTCAAGACAAAATGTGGAAGCAAAACAAAATAAGGAGTTCATTCACTACTTCCCATTGGTAGGCAGATTTTTAGCCATTTCCAGGGAAGCAGGGCTTAAAGGTGCATATGAGTTACTTGGAAAGAAAAACACCATAACCATGAACTTTCCCCTTCCCTCCTCCTTTCCCTGGATGTTTATTGCTGATCATGGCATTGTATGGTATGGAATATCCTCTTGTCCTCTTTGTGTCTCCTCCCAACTTCTTCCCCATCCCCAACCCACTTGCTGGGAGTGGCAGAGTGGGGGAAAAGAAGACCTTAAGGCAATGTTTACAACTCTTCAGAAATTACTAAAACACTGGTGTGTTTCAACACGGGTTTAGTCACAGCTTCAAACCACAGTACTGTACAGGCTGCTGTGAAGAAAATTCATTCAATCCTGGCCAGAACAGTACAATTTCCACTCCTTATTCCATACAATTTATATCATGCTCAGGTGATATATTATGATACACTATCCAGTAAGTTCTTATTAACCACCAGCTTCCCGTTATCATCCTTTGACATAGACTAAGAGAATAATACCTATGTCTATATGCCACCCTTGTAATTTTATATCACAGCTCACAATTGTATATTACAGACAAGTGTAGAACACGTATGAACACGGGGTTGCACACATCCCTGTTTGACAGCAGTTCCATATTCCACATTATGCAGAATAACTGCACCTCTAATTTATATAATCCAGGATTGCAAGGACCTTCTTTTAAGGAATCCTTGTCTTCCCTTATACTAGCCATAGTTCTGCTCATTTTGTGACTGTCTTCCTTGGTCCTCTCCTTTTCTGGCCATTACTTAAAGAATTTCTTTCACTAGTACAGTTTGGAGGAAATCAAATAGTAAGTAAACTTATCTACTCTATCCACTCTAGGACTGAAAACTGTGAGAAGAAATGAGATGTGAATGAACATCAGGTGCCCGGTTAAACCAGCTGCACTGTATCAAATCTAAGCTTGAACACAAGCGGCTTGTGCTCAAGTTGGCCCTGATACATTTCAGCTAGGCAAGCTTAGATCAGTCTTCTCTAAAAAAAGCACATTGTGAAAAACAGCCTTCCTTGGTTCAGGATCTGCATTGAAGGTTGGACCCTGGGTGTTAGTCCTGGCTTGAGCTACACTGCAGGTATGCCTGTTCCTGGCCTTGCACTTTGACGATCCCGACCTTCCCTTGCTGACTTGTCTTGGTTTAACCTTGGACCTGCTCAGCTATTCCTGCTTGAATGCTGTGGGACTGCACCTTTTGCTAGTGAGACTATTGCTTTTTTTCTGCTTTGCTTTCACGAGGGATGTTGGCTCCCATCTTGTCTTCCCTACAGGAGCAAATCACTCTTGCTGCTTCCTGAGAATGAGGACTGTGAACATGTTTCCAGGATGCAGTAGAGCAATAACGGCATATAGAATATCATCTTAAAGTTCCTCAAACAAAAATTTTGTTGGTCTTTTCCTACATATAGATAGAGTTTATTTTCTTTTTTTTTCTCCCCCAAATAGTAGTATGGTTTCACACTGAAATAATTCCATTTTTAAGAAGTTGAAATTCCAGACCTGTGATAGGTCTAGGAACCCTGTTTTAAAATCAGTTTTCATTCCAAGACACTTATCAAGTTCCAGTATGACCACCTGAGTCTCTTACTTCATTCTGACATATTCCATTTGCTTTTCCTCTTTCTCTGCGTGATAAATTATTTCAGGAGCCTGAATCTTCCCATAAATATGTAGAGCTATCCTAAGTTTAGGCCTCTTTGATAATAAAACAAGGTGTTACTGTGAAAGAAAACAAAACTCACCTAAATTATGTGCCTTGTTAATCAACAGTGAAGGGCTACTTGGAGAATTTGTGTCTTCTTAATCACAGTTAGTCGAGTTTATACCCTGATGTATAAGAATTCATTGTCCTCGTGCTTTTTAATATTAAAAAACCCCATCTTAAATCATATATTCGGCACACAATAAAAAGATTTATAAACTTACATTAAGTACAACTTTATTCATATAAAATGAAAATATCATAAAGAAGAATTCAGATGTGATTTATTTTTTTTTCTCATCTTCCAATAAAGCAGTCTTAGGTAGTTTGTCACCATGGAAGAGGAAGGACTGGGAGACAGTGACAAAGGTGCAAATTTTCTCAGGTAATACAGTATCTTGGTCATAGAAAATAGATTAAGCCAGAAAAGACAACTGCTGGTGTGTTGTGATTGAACTTCTTATATATGATAAAACACATTAAAGTTTTATTCAACCTCCGTGAAATTCTAATGGTGAATTTGTTTGAAACAATGGGAGGGCAGACTTGCGAAGAGAGATGCAATTTGTAACATCCTGTGAAGCCTAAAATGGATTTAGTGCATTTACATCTGGCTAGGACTTGAGTTTGGAGTTCAGATGTGCAATGTGAAATGGAAATAATCTGGCTTGCAAAACTTGTATAACATGCAGTGGTTTCAGATGAGACAGTTAAAACATAAATACCTATTATTTATTGATATACTTGCAACTGTTGATAGGATAAATGCCAGGAGTGAGATGGTGTCAGAGACATCTGGAATAGATGAAGAAAAAGTAATTGAGCTTTTTATGTTTTTTGAGGGGAGGAGTAAGCAAAATTTTCACCAGTTATCTGTTCAAAGGCTAGTTATGCTCATGAAAGAATAGAGAATACCGAGATGGTAAAGCATAGCTAAAAGAAATAGAAAGCTTGAGTACTCATCTAGAAATTATATTTTTATAAGACATATAAACAATTTTTTTTAAAAAAAATGCACAAAACTTTTAAGTTTTATTTTAACATAAATAACTGTCTTAGTGAAGATCAGGTTCAATAGTGTGCAATGTGAAGTTATTTACATATCCCCAGGCCACATTCTTCTGTCACCACTGGTCTGGCACATATGAAGTTTGAGTTTATTTATTTAAAAATAATTTCTATGGGGTCCTTTTCCCCCCATTTCAGGTGTAGACATTCCAGATACTGGTACGTTACATGTTTTCTTATTTTAATCCATAAGTATGGTTGTTATATTGTTCAAGTTAGAGTCTAATACTGTAAGCTCAGCTCACAGGCTATTTCATAAACTTTGCTAATCACTTCTCTGGAGCAATGATTGATGTGAGCCAGTATAATTTATTTCTATGTTATTTTGGTTCTTTTGTCCAAACATATTACCATATATTATATGTTAGGAAACAAGACTCGCATATAGTCCTTGGAAGACTCCTGGAAGATTCCTACTAATAAGTCCTAGACTTGTAGTTAAAAGCAAAAATATTACCCCATGATTGTGCAATGCATACACACCAGTTTCCAATTATTATAATTCTTTTTTCTTCTAGCTGTACAACTTTATCCTTTTTAGGGATAAAATTAGGGATTAGTGACCTCATCCCAATTCTAGTAGAACTGCTGGTGAAAATGTTCATTTTCGGTAGCAAGGAAAGCAAAGTTTATTTGAAATAGTAAAGGATTGATTTATTGATGCATAGCAGTGTGGCAGCAGGATAAGCCTACGTTACATTTTGAATTACTGAGCACATTTTCATCCCAAGTATATGAACGCTTGCCTGAGGGCAATGTCTCATGATGCATTACTGATAGTTCCTGTATCTAAGAAAGTACTGACACCTCATGGAAGAACTGTTGATCAGAAGTTGTCAGTGCTGCAGGCTGGATTATCTAGCTTCACTGTCTTCTGATTAAGGGTTCAACCACTTGAAACTTTTTTGTTTCTTTTCTTGTTTGCTTTGAGCTTTGTGTTGTTTATTTTGTTGTCCGCTCATGAAACAGAGAGTATTAGACTACTCACATAGTAGAGGGGCTTTACACAAAGTTAAAAATTGTCATGTGTGGAAACGCTATTATCACTACAGGTAAAAGTAATGGTAGTACATAACAGAGGCTCAAAAGAGGGACTTTGACAACTCTGCAACACTTAAAACCTATTCTTAAGCCTGCCTTCAGTTAGAGTTTCTCCAGCTAAAGAAAAATCCTTCCTTCAAAGTGTATTTTTTGTTTGTCTACTGTATTGTCTCCAAATAAGCCTTAATTAGCTTAGGTTCATTCTGTCTTACTTTAGGCATCTAACCAAAGTGGATTATTTGAGAATATATTTCAGTAAAGTTCCCTTGCTCTCAGTAGAGACAGGCACCTGAATCATCCTCTCTCTATCAATTGTAAAGAAAACTGAGAGTAACTGCTGAATTAGAGAACCCCATTTGCTGACTGAGATAGAAGGGACTAATTTGGACCCTAAAGTGCTAATGGTTTAGGTGGAGGTCTGAGATACTAAAATTATACTTTTCTTAGCAAACAGAAAAATACAGTAGGAGCAAATCTGTAGAGTGAAACATTTGGGTATGCCTGAATTCACTGAGAGGATTTTATTTTGGAGTCTTGCCTGGTCCCCTACTCAGATACCCATTACCTGTTGGAGTACTTCTCCTGAAGACCATCTTCCAGGTTATCTTGTGCTGAAGGGAAACGAATTTGCATGTTTGGAGTGAACTTCTACATCACTGGCTGCTTCAATATAGGTAGACTGAAGCTTCCTTTATTGTGATTTATTACATTTCTAGGACAGTGCTTCACATTGTGTCTGTTGAAATCAAGTTCACAGTAGTTTCCAGTCTTAGGTACACGCACAGAGAGCTAACTGGAGGGCAGAGCTAATGCATCCACATTACATTACTCCGATGCTTTGGCATGACTTAAATTTTACTTCCACCAGGAAGAAAACTGCTTTGAACACCTCAGAGGTGCGCTCTAGGGAACAGTGTAGAACAGTGTAAGGCATTAAAAATGCAAGGCAAACTTCTGTTAAAAAAAACAAGCAAGAAAAACCCTTCCTAAAAAACCCAACCCAAACAAACAAAAAAGCCACAAAAAAAAGCTCCAAAAACAACCAAACCCTACCAAATTTTTAGTGTAGGTCTATCCAGAGAAAACTGAATCATGAAACTAAGTGCAGGAATGATCAAGAGATCAAATTAAAAAATTTAGCAGTGATTCAAGTTTAAAGAGTAAGTTATAGAGCTTTAAAAGAGCAAGAAAGTCTGTCAGATACAGCAAACAGAGGAGAAAAGTGTCAGAAAAAAATGAAAGAGAGAGTTGAGATGGAAGTGAATCAGTCCTTTTATGCTTTAAGCATATTGTAGCATGAAACATCAGCAAGCTTTGAGTTTAGAATTGGGCCAGTGCTTCTCCAGGATTGTCATGTTTTTGATCACATGAAGGCATACTGACAAGCCTATACTACAGATACTTTATAAAGCATGGGTCAGATAAACAAAACAACAAATATTCTCCTTCAAATCATCTGTGGTGTATCACATCAAGCTTATTTGGTTTCAAGTTTATTGTACAAATACAGGTCCATGTTGTCAGTACATTTTTGGAACTGTAAAACAGGTTAATAAAATTCAGTTTAAAAAAACAAACTGATAGGAAATATTTTGAGTTGGAGCTGGCAGCTTGTTGTAGCTGCTAGTAATTAGGCTTTGTTGCCTGGGCCACTTTCTTATTTGACTTTGCAAATTTTCATTTGAACACCAACTGTTACAAAGCATATGGACTGCCATAGTAATCCCATATGCGGAATGATAGCTGGCAGTTATCTGTGAAGAATTCAGACAATGATGAGACTAGAAGATGTTTTAAACTGTACATCTAGTTTTATAGGTATCCCTGAAACTTTAAAGGACAAAAGTAGTAGTTTTGCTGCCTTTAATGCATCCAGTCCTTACACTTTTAACTTAAAAACTGGGTTTTCGTACACAATTCAGGCC
>JAOXJK010000023.1:76972896-76984128 GCA_025774025.1 Xenus cinereus
TTTTGAAAACTGGTGTGACATTAGCTTTCCTCCAGTCCTCAGACACCTCTCCTGTTCTCCATGACCTCTGAGAGCTGAAGGAGAGTGGTAATGATTCCGTGCTAAATGGAAAACAATTTTAACAGTAGCTTAACTCTGAAGCCAGGGACAAGAATTGCATCAAATTGGGGAGGACAAGCAGGCTAATGAAACAAATTGCTTTGCCTTTCTCTCTGTCATTGAGACAGATACATTCTGAACAGAAGTTACAATTTTTATTATTTTCCAATAGAAAATTCTGTCTTGGATATCTCTATATATTTGTGTTGAAAAGAGAACTGACCATGATATTTAACAATTCCAGGAATCATCCAGAACAATTTCTATACTACATAGTGATTTGTACTTCTTATCATGTATTCTCTGCAGAATAACATGTTTTTCTGAAAAACAAAAATAATTTCGAACAACCAGGTTGTATACCGGTGATGCAACTTCCAGATTCCTGAAATGTAATTGAGCTGATTAAATATTCTGGTTTATTAAAGAAGGCTGTGGGGTTTTCTTGTGCCCAGTAAATAAAGGGAAACAAAACCACTGATGTAAGACTGACTGCTAAGGCTGGAATGTCATACCTAAAGTAAAAGGCTCCTTTTTTTCCAAGGCTCAATATTGTATTTGAAAAATCATTATCTTTTTCATTCCATAGCCAAGAATATGTTATTCAACATTTAGGATGTGATTATGCTTACTTGACTTTACACTCTCCAGTGGTGCTATTTTCAAAGAAATTAGTTGTTTTGATTTTTCCTCACCAGAAAAACCTCAGACTCTGTTCTCTTTGAGTTCCATAACCTATTCAGGTACTTCATATGATGAAACAATACACCTCTAGAAATCTTCAGGTGTTGTGTGTGAATATTACATAGCTATCATATTGATAATATTCCTTGAATGAAACACAAACACCAATTCTGGATCCATTTTTACAATCACTGTATCAATGGCAAAAAAAATTACCTAGTCCTAAATGTTAAACATAGAACTCGTAAACAATGCCACCTATTCTCTACTTAGTCCAGTATCCTGTGATTATTTTTTGTTTCTGTATGACAAAAGTAAGCTTAAATAGCTGTAAGGATTCCTAACCAGTGGTTTAATGTTTTCCAACATGCTGAGCTACCGTCAGATTCTGTCAACTCCTATTTAATGAGTACTCAGCATGTATGAAAATAAGATTACATCCTTAGGTATCTGAATAAGGATGTAAGAGCTTAATTCTGACCCTTTCTAAAAACTAAACATTTTGTTTAGCCAAACATTTTAATGAAGACAAGTGCCTTTCACAGGAAAATCTTAGAAAGACAATTCTAAAAAAATTATTGATTGGCATAGAGTAAACCACTTTGGTCATTATTCAACTAGTATGCCTTGCATGCAGAGAAATAGAATGAGAGGCACAGAGCCAGTCGTTGTAAAATTCTAGTCAGGAGAAATACATCTCTGGTATATATTTTAGAAACTGATTGGTTTTGTGGTGTAAAGCACAAGAAGAGTTTCAATATTAGGGAAATTCTTATTCATTAAATATTGTTAAAATGCGGATTCTGGTTTTGCTGCAGAATGGGAATAAATGTAAATAAGTTGGAACAAGCTTACCTGTAATTCGCTTTTATATAGAATAATATGAAAACAACCACTTGCAGCAAGCTAGAAGCAATAATACTTTAAGTACATATTTTAGAGTAAGCAAAGAGAAACTAAACAAAATATACTCACTTTGATTTTAATGTCCATTAGAACTTAGGAAAAGTTCTTGTGGTAGCCCTAAACAAGTGTTTCTCAACAGCTTATGGCCTTGCTTTAAACTGAACCTAGGCAGTTAATATAGTTTCCATCATCTATTGTGTACACTTACAGAGAAAAACTGGGCACTGTAAAGTAAGAATGACTTGACTTAATCAAAATGCAACAACACTCAACCCTCTCTTAGTGTAGCATCTACAGTTGTGTGAGATAAGACTGACATTATTTGAGGATATTGTTGACTAACTGAAGATGGATGAAAAAAGAACTGTCAGCACTATGATGATTAGAATCAAGCAGAGAGAATTATTTGGGAGAGGTTTGAAGAGTTATACATGTACAGAAACCAAGAACGATTTGGCAACTTTTAACCTTTTTATCTCCATTATGTACAGGCTAGGCTTGCTTCCTTTCTCTGTTCTTATTCCGTTCCCTCTATTGACTTTTCTTTTGTATTGTACCCTTCTTTTTTTTTTTTTTTTTTTTTTGGTTCAATTTTCTTTTCCTGTATTTACTGTCAGACTTTCATCCTTGAAGTTCTTTCCTCTGGTCAAGTGTAGACACACACCTGGTTACACTGCAATGATGGATTTTAATTATCTTCCATTTTCTCCCTCCAGCCATGGTCCAAAGGTGACTGTTACTAACGTGGGCAGTCTTACTTGGGGAGGGCTGTCTTGCAAAACAAAGCCACTTGCCTTTGTTAGATTCTCAGTGCTCATGCTGTGAATTCCCTGGGCTCATTTGGCTTTCAGAAATAAACTTTATCTCAACACAATGGGGAAATTTCTGTTACCACAACTTGGGTGAGTTTCACACCGTGAGTTCCAAAAATAAAATTTTCTTTTATCTGTTGGAAACTAAGTAAAAAATAAACCCTGGAAATTGAAATACAGCAAAAGCAAATATAACACTTTTATAGTAAGTGATGCAAGTAAACATCTCACAGGTTTTCTCTCTTGACAATTCATTTGAGGCTTCTGAGGAAAGTTTCTTATCAAAATAATATCTTTGTGGTTTACTAGTATCTTTGATGTGGAAGTCATTCATTTGGAGAGAAAACAACAGAAGATTGAACTTATAAAAGAACTATTAGCAAGCTAAATGTGTGAGTTTTTTACTTCCTATATAGAATGGGATGGCAACATTAGTATTTCACCGGACAAAAGTGGCTGATGAGCAGTTCGTTAAAGCCTTAGAGCTACAATTTAAGATTAGTTTAGTCACATATCTAATCCAATAAACGGTTTACAGTGTAATAGGCCCAGAAGAACTCAGAAGAAAATATTTACCAAAAAAGATGCAATTATGAAGGAACATGTTTGCAGGGAAAACTTCCTGATTCTGTTAATTAAAGGTTAGTTCTCACCTTGAAGCTTTAAGAATTAATATCCTTTACAAGGAGGAGTGGGTTTGTTTAGTCTTCACTTTTAAAACTCTTGAATCAAAATATCACATAGGATCATTTTCCTTCTCCCTGTTTTGAATTATTCTGCTGTTCCAAATGGATGATATTTTAGAGGGTTTACCATAATTTCCTTTATGAGCAGAGACTTCAGGTAGAGGCAAAGTATTTAGCATGGAGAAGTTTTATTCCACTAAATCTGCTCACAGTGTTACTGGACCATTCCCAAAACTGTAGAAATATTAATCTGCTACTGTATTCTTTTTATTCTTTTCTTTGTAATAGTATTATGAAATGCCTATGATAGGAACATTTGAACAAAAGGTTTTTCCGTCTTTTATCTTTATTGTATTTATTGCTGTTTTTTGAAGATATCAGTCATTGCTGCTTCTTACTAATTAAAATTCTAGCTTGCACTTACTGCACATTTGATGTTTGTTTCATTTAAAGTGTTTGTAAAAATATATGTTTTAAGAAGTCGAATCAGTTCTGAGCTCTGTAAAACAAAAAGCCCTTTAAAAATAAACCATAAAAAGCCATTAATAAATTTAAGAACAAAGATCATATAAAGAATTACTGGACAAAGCTGAGATGATTATGAATGGCAATGCAATTACTACTTCCTGACAAGCAGAATTTGGCTTATGTACTGAAGAAAGTAAGTTGAAATCATTTTGTACTGTCCAATTGTTTCTCAGAGAAGGTTGTGATATCTGAATAATAATAATAATAAAAAAAGGTTATGTTCCTATTTATATTATGTGAGTAGAGAAACAGAGCTGTTTGCCAGAGCTCCAGAAGAATCTTACCTTTTCTGAAGACTAGTATTTCAATGCACTCCTCACTTTCTTTCCAGGAAATGAAATTCTGTGCTGGAATGGTACCATTCTGCATAAGACCACTCTGTGGGATCTCACAGAATGGAGCAATCTCTATGTCATTCCTGAGACTGAAGCAACAGGCACACTTATAGCTGGGTCACTTCCATTCCCAGGGGACAACCGTATAACAATAGAATATGGCCTGCAATATCCACGTTTCTATGCCACAAAAGTCTTTTTTTAATATAAACTTCATTTTCCAACAGATGACTTAAATAGCTTGAGCCACTGATATATATACTGCTCTTCTCACTTTCAAGTTGCCACTTTACTAAATCCCGTTATGCTACCCCATACAACAAATTAACAACGCATCTCTATTAGATTAGCTGGGATCAGAAAGGAGGAAATGCTATAAGTACGACATATTCAGAACACAAGTTGATTTGCCCTAGGGCAAACGTATGCCTGATTTCCCCCAAAGAATCACAAGGCTGTTTTGAGTGTCAGCTGAAGGGTCCATTGTTGGGGGACAAATGTTTTATTTTTAAGTTGCGTGTTTTTCAACTTACGGTCGTTGGAAGGAACATTAAGATTTTTGAAGCCATTTTCTTCACCTTAGGGAAAACACCTATCAGCCTTTTTTAGGAAAGTACATCTCTCTAGAGCACTTTCTGTCATATTGAGAGAAGGATGTATACTTTTTCCCCACTTTAGAGTTGATTTTTTGAAAACTAGAAATTCTTGTCATTCATAATTCTACTTAAGACTCTAATCTTGAACTATCTGTGTTCCGTCCAAAATGAATTCCTTCTTTAGAGATTTCAGTTATATTGTCTTTGAATGCCACAATATGATACACTGAATATCTGTATATCCAGCACCAAGGAAAGGCAAGGCTTACAAAGGCAAAAGCATCCAAACACTATATCCCACAAGTGCTTTTGTGGTCCTAAATTAATTATCTGTAAAATACCCCTTAATAATTACATTCTCTCTCATGAGCAAAAGATACGTATATATCCATGTTTTATGTCATTATAAATGTCTCTAATTGATACAGACAAAATGTAATGAAATTCATGGATGAATTTATAGATAAAAGGAAAATGACATGGGTATAAAATGCTACAGATAATATCAAATTATAAATTTATAAAAAACTTGAATCACAAACAAAAAATGTAACTTGATTAAATTTATTGTTCTTAAGAGGCAGCTTACTTTGTTCTTAAGAGGGAATTTGTGTAAAGTTTTGGATATTATAAAATTTGTAAAACATTTCTAGCTCTAATATCAAAGAGACTATACATTAAGTTCTTGACATTTTATTGGATATAGGCGTTTGAATTTCCCACCATTAACAAAATAAGGAAAACCTTATGACTAAGCCTAGAAAAGTGGTATGACAAAATAAATTAAAATCCTTAACTACTGTTTTTTTCCTCCAACCTAATCATGCTGTGTCTTTCCAATTACACTTTACATCTATAGTTCTGGCTTCAACTTATATAGTCTTTGCAAATATTTAACGTACAAACTTGTAAAAAAGTGGTATGCTATTGTTAATATGTTACAGTTTCTCTATGGTAAGGAATTAACCAATATATGAAGTATAGTCTTTTTTCCTTTTTACTATTAAAAAATATATTAATAAGTCAATGTTTGATGAAGACCAAGAGTGTATTGTTTCATGGTGTATTAAAAAATGTGGAGACAAATGTCTTCCATTTTAAGTTTACAAAAGGAAGTCAAATGGATAATCTGATGTTACTTCAAGTCTAAATTGCTAATGAATCACCTTAACTCCAAAAACAGTAAGAAATTCTGGTTTACACTTTTCCTATCTTGGATTTGGGTTTTTTTTGGTGGGAGTTGTCAACTTGTAATTTTTTAATTACCCTCCATTTTCCCTGAAGTGTGATAGGCCTTGCACAATAGAAATACTAAGAGCTGCTAAATAGCACTATAACACAGATTGCACTCCCCACCCACAAAATGCTCTTCTCATGTGCTTGGACATTCAATAGGTTTCAGTAAACAGTTCTTTAAGCCCCTCTGCTCGCAGCTGGACTTTATACTTGCAAAAATCATGGGATGGTATTTGTTTTGTTAGCATATCATTGTTGGAGTTATAGCTACACGATAATTTAAAATAACTTTAGACACAGCTCTAACTCAAGCATTTATTCCTGTTTTCTTATACTGTACTGAATATCTCATTGGTTAATACCCAATGTTGATTTTCTTTGGAACCTATATGTAATATTAGTATTTGTTCAGAGATTCCTCTAGGACTTGTATAGAATGTACCTTGCTAACTTTTTAAACGGTACATTCTTTTACAAAATATCAAGTCATTTCAGTTTTGGTACTAATGGTCATTATGGCATTTTATTCATTTCACTTGTCTCATTGTGAAAGTCTTTATGCATTTTCATAAGGTATTCTAGAATAAAGCTTCAAAAGTGAGTCAAAGTTCTCTTGTTAAGGAGCTTCTTCAAAGACTTTGATGCAAATGCAGACAGTGTCGTCCTTTCGATGATTTATGTCAAGGATTTGCTGAAGTTCAGGAATGAGCTGTGTGTCTAAAAGGTGTAAAGTTTAATGAAGGAGTATGTATTGCAAGTAAGAGCATCAAATATGAAGGATTATAGGACAGTGCTTCTTGATAAGTGTATTTTCATCTGTCAAGGTAAAAGGGAAAGGTTAATGCCTTTGACTTTGCTAATAGGCTTTCTTTATTAAGTTTATGACCTAAGTTAGTTGCATGGGAAAATCTAGGCCAATTTGCTTGGGATTTATTAACATGCTGACTTTATTTGGTTTGATTGTTTCATTCTTTTATACTTTGACTGTGTTCTTCCCCTGATTTAACAAATGCTACCAAGGTTCATCACATCCATAAAGACAATACAGACCTCAAGTTCTGTTGCTGCGTGCGAAAGGAAAAAGATTAATTCAATCTGAGGTAGTAAAGCGCATTTCATTTTCTGCCAGTGTAACATGGCTGTAGGATGCAGGAAAGGATAACTCAGCTGTCCTTGTATTTTGCTTTGATGATCACAAATTTTTGGGCATTCTTTAACTTCTTTATAGACTTGAGAAGTAGCTTACAGGGCCTATGGCATAGCTAAGGCATTACATTCGTTTGCTGGGAAAGCTTTGTATTCCTCTCCAGCTTGAAAGAGCCTCCCTTTTGCTCATTTTGTGGCACAAGAAGACACTGAGCAGAACATTATTCCTATTAATCTATCATTTACAGTAATTACCTAACACCTGACTTGGCCTATCAGTTTTACATCTTCCATTATATACTGTATTGAGAGAGAATCTCCAACAACTCTATTGAATTCAAAATCATTGCCATTCTATGTTGGAAATAAAGTCCTAGTTCCTCTTATTAATTCCTAAATTTTGACTCAATCTATCTTAAATCTGAAGGAAACATCTGGTTTTCTAGGCAAGGAAAATCAAGTATAGTATAAGAATACTCCATATGCCTCCAAGCTGCTAGCTACCAAGAAGTAATTGTCTTTGATCAATATCCATAGTCACTGATTGTGAAAGTTTAAGTCGTTTCAGGAAACCATTGTACTACATAGTATATTTTAGAGCTAAGAAGTTCAGCTATTGGTATTACACTTTTGGGGGAGAATTTCAAGGGTGCGTTAGGCCCTTTAGCTTCCATCTAAAAAAAAAATAGAAGTATGGACCTTGGAAAGTATTATTGTTCATATATATAGTTCAGTCATTTTTACATGGTGTTTTGCAGATTAAAAGTCACATTCTGTTTGCAGTAATAATGAAATTACAAATACAAAGCAAAACTCACAATTGAAGAAAAGAGAGAGACGAAATAATAATGAGGAAGAAGGGAAATATCACTTGTAGAGAAGACAGAGAAAGAAAGCTTCTATAGGAAGATTATTTCTAGTGTCCTTACTGAGGTATCATTGTTCTGGGATCAGATTACATGTTATGACCCACACTGAACTTTTTTTTCTCAGATGTCGTGATGAAAACATGGGAATATGTTTAGACTGCTTTTTAAAATTAATCTGGCCAAACTAGTTAAGAGTATTAGACCTGTAATTATTAATCATATGAATTTCTGTTTTACTCTCATGCTATAAATGTTCTGGTTTTTGAGTGAGCTACGTCAGAAATTTTGCCTTAAATATTTCGAAGTCTTAAAAAGTTTATTTATAAAGTTGTTCCAGATCCTACCTTCAGCTTTTTTTTTTTGTTTTGTTTCTTTGTTTCTGTGTGTGCTTTCTTTCATCCTTTCATATGTTTCCTGACATTGCCTATTTTTAGGGGAACTGGATAACAAGAGATGGAACTTTTTTCCCCATTTGTTATGTTCATCTAAGAGTCAAAAAACCTGAAGTTAAATGACAATATTTTTATAAAATTCAAACCCACTTATTTTCTGTATCTTTAATAATGTATCAATCCAAAAAACTGTATAGGAAATTCATCACATGATAGCAAAGATATTTTTGCATCCTGACAACTCATTGAAAATGATTTTTTTTTTTTAGTTACCTGAAACAGCATTTTTTCTGATTTGTGATTACTTAAATAAGTAATTTGTTGTAACGCAGAGCAAAATTAGAAATTTGATGTGTTAAATAGAATGTTATCTGTGGTTGTGAATTCCCAAGAGATAGAATGCTGAGCAGCTAAACAAAAGCAATGTTTTGCAAATCTGATTGGCACCTGTCAGCTCTTTCTCAAGGAATATTGTGAGCATAGCTTACCCATAGGATACCTCGTTTCAGGATGGTATTTAGTCTCTTTTGAAAGCTGAAATTATTGAATCAACTAACATCTTGTTTCTCCTGGAAAGTTAATTAGTGCCCTTATTTAAAAACTCAAACATTAACTTAATATAAGACACCGCTGAAAACCAGAATCCTTTTGATGAACTCAGACAGTGGAGGTTGACATAAATATCAGGAATTGTTTAATTAACTGTAAAACTGAAATCAATAACCCGAAGGTTGCCAGAAGCTAAATAATTTATATGAGCAATGCCTTTACTAAAAGTTAATCTTTAAAAATAACAAAACATATTTTAAGGTAGAAATAAAGGTTACTAGTTCTTTCTGAGTAGATTAATTATTCTTTTTTTTTACACGATAAGTAGTTAATAGTCTGATGATGTACATGGGATTTTTACTGTACAGAAAAGAGTACTTAAGATTTAAATCAATTTGTAATGACTGAATACTAAACTGTATACAGGATGAAGTTAAGAACAGAACTTGATCGTATTCTTTTCATAATAATCATGTGCATCCCAGAAGTGTGAATCTGTCAAGCTGCTTTAAAAAGTAGCTATGCCTATAGCTATGATCTTTATAGGTCATTGTCTTTAGATCCTGTGAAAGGTAAGGTCACTGATTTCTGTGCCAGCCCACTATTCTGGTCACGCCCTTTAACAGAAGACTAGAGATGTTCAGAGAATTCCACTAATACTAAATATAAATATTTAAAGACCATTTAGATTTAAAATAAAGGTAATTCTTGATTTAAGTGCATTGTTCTTAAGATGCAGAATGAGGGTCTGGGGACTTGGATTACAATTTAGTATAAGTAAATCTTAAAAGATATGACATAAATGTATACATTTAAGTTTTGCATTCTGATATTTCTCATGTTAGTGAACTTTAGAACTTTGTTAGAACATGTTAGAACTTTACTCTAAAATACAGTGTGTGTGACTTCTTAGTCAGCAGGGAACTGTTCAAATTGAATATGGATGACAGAATTTAGCCAATAGAAATTCTCATAATCTGTTCCCAAAAGAAATCCCAGGAGTACTTATTGCTTTCCTAAGTAGCAGATAGAATGAAAACAAAGAAAGTATTCTTGGTTCTATTTGTGTTTCCAAAGTTTTCTGTAGTTTTTTTTTTTTTGGTTTGAGTAAGTTGTTCTTTCACAGCTTTTTGATGAATCCACTCAATCTAGGTTTTTGCAAAGTGAATCACCAAATGACAATACTTGTCACTACAGGAATAAAAAACTTTGCATTAAATTTCCCTGCTGCTTGCTTCAGAGGCTTTGGAGCAGACTTAGTCTTCCTTTAAATTCTAAACACATTCACATTAGCTATAGGAAATCACTTAACTTTTTTTTTTCACTCTAGTGTGTCAAGAAGACGCAAATAGTAGAATAAAACAACTTTAAGGCTGACATCATAAAGAAGCAGAATAAATAATACCCAAATACAAAAGCATCATATTATCTTTTAGTTTATGCCTGTGTTTCACATTCAGATATTGATTTTTTATTGTACCAAAATATTTTCTTTAGCACTAAGATGCATACAGGCACTTTTGTTCAATGCATCTGACTCAGAAGACATTAAAAGAATCTAATTGTTAAAAAATTTTTATAGTTTAAATTGTTCTCCATTAAAAACGTTCCAGTTTTATTTTCTGTTCTGATTCTGTTGCATAATCACTGGAGGGGACAAAGCTTAGGAGGAAAAATATAAAAAAAAATTCTCTAAAAGCAGTGGGATTGATTTCTGAAAATATTAAAAAGGATTTTTTTTCAAGGGCTGGGGGGGAGACAAATTTGGATTTTACTAGAACTCATGTTCATTCCTCAGAATATGGACTGAATTAAAAAAAAAAAACAAAAAAGAAAAAAAACACATTTTTCTTTTTGAGTTGCTGTTCTGCACAGATGCAACACGAGTACACAGGAAGTGAGTTTTCAGCCAAAGTAGGGATTATTTATCTAAAAAAACTATTAGAAAAGAATCCAGGGCCCTTTAGGAGGTTCTTATTTGGTAGAGAGAGAAATGTACAAAAAGCATTAATTTTCAACAGCTTACTCTGCCTGCAAAGCGAAAGATAATAGCTGTAAAACCTGTAGCTAAATACTGGTGGGTCTCTTTTGAATAAGGAGTATTAGCTCCACAGTAATTACTGAGCATTTTGAATATGCTGATTACTTTAGAATAATATTATTTCAAATTTGAAATGAAATGTCTTAATTTGAGTCAGGAAAATTATTCCAGAAAAATTCCAGTGTACCATGAATAATTTCCCTGGATAGCAGAAAATTTTTTCAGACCTATCTATAAGCAGAAATTATTAAGTAAATACTTGTGTGATGTCTGTTAGCTGGTCTTTGAGGAGTTCTTTCACTTCTAAGTTGAGACTGTAAAATTTATGTAGCTAGAACTCAGGTAATTTGAAA
>JAOXJK010000023.1:76996576-77012051 GCA_025774025.1 Xenus cinereus
GAGTAAAAGTAGTTTTCACACAAGTTAGCAGTTGTAATTTGCTAACTTTGAACTTGAATATCGGAGATAAACATTGGTGCCCTCGTTTGCAAATGCTGTTAGGTGAAATATTGAGGACCTGACAATTTTAGGTGTTTAGACCTCATGCTTATGTTGATGGGTACACAGTCTGTTTTATTTTTGATAAAGCTTATGCAAATTTAATTTATGTAATTACACTGCTGATGAAAATTCCCTACCAATATAGTGAAATCAATTTTCTGCACCCATATCCTTAAATGTCAGAAAGGCATGCATGCTTTATCAAAGGGCAAAAGGGAAAAAGACAGGGGAAAACTTGACTTGGGTTTACATGCTCAGATTTGTTAAAGTTTCTACAGCAAATTAGTCCCCAGGAAAGTCATCAATATTAGGAAATCTCAAACAAACAAAGAAGAAAGCCCAAAATCCAAAAACTTGCTTTGGCAGGGGGTGGACTAAACCTTTGATACTGAAATCTGTAAATAGAATAGAATGGTTTGGGTTGGAAGGGACCTTAAAGACCATCTAGTTCCAACCCCCCTGTCATGGGCTGGGACACTTTCCACTATATCAGGTTGCTCAAAGACCCATCCAACCTGGCCTTGAACACTTCCAGGGATGGGGCAGTCACAATTTCTCTGGGCAACCTGATCCAGTGCCTCACCACCCTCACAGTAAAGAATTTCTTCCTAGTATCTAATCTAAATCTCTTTCAGTTTAAAACCGTTACCTCTCCTCCTATTGCTACATTTTCTCATAAAGAGTCCCTCTCCATCTTTCCTGTAGCCCTCTTTAATTACTGAAAGTCTGCTATAAGACCCCCCTGGAGCCTTCTCTTCTCCAGGCTGAACAACCCCAACTCTCTCAGTCTGTCTTCATAGGAGAGGTGCTTCAGCCCTGTGATCTTCTTTGTGGCCCTCATTTGGACCAGTTTGAACAGGTCCATGTCTTTTTTGTGTTGTGGGCCCCAGAGCTGGATGCAACACTCCAGGTGGGTTCTCATGAGAGCAGAGTAGAGGGGAGAATCACTCCCCTCAACCTACTGGCCCCACTTCTAGCACAAATTGAACACCAGAAGGTATACATTTTTTTATCATACTGTACTAAGGAATTTAGTCAAGATAATCTTGCATTTATCATAATGCTTCCCAGCTGACCAAAATATATTCAGGGTAAAAACAGCAAGGGTCAACTAAAACATTTTATTACTTTGCCTAGCAGTTTATTCTAATAGCAAATCCCTCAGTGTTTAAAAAGGAAAAAGAAAGCTGTCTTAATTTTTTTCTCATTTCTCTTGTGAATTTGCAAATCACGTTCCTGCCTGTGGTTCTTGTTTTGCCTTTCTCCATTTAAGTCTAAAAGATTTAATCCCCAGAGTACTAATTTAGGATTACCTGCTGGGCAAACTGCAGAGTGCCTGAAGGTTGCAGTTTCCTAATCACCCAGATCAGAGGATCTCTGACCACTTCACTGTTTCCCTTCAGCCTGTGGTGTCTGTGATTTCTTTGCAAAGAAGCCAAGGCACAGGGGGTGGTTTTAGGGAAGAGGAAAGCAAGGAAGGGAACCTGGATGCTGCTAGGATACATTCCTATTTGGGAAGTGCTCCTCAGAGCAGAAGTTGATAAATGCTCACAGCCAAAATCTAAGAACTTCTGAAGCTTTTGTCCTGGGGATTTTTTTAGGGGGAGGGTAGGTCTGTTGGTTGGTTAGGTGGGTGGGATGCATTTTCAGTTTTTCCACCCTTTTTTTATATCCTCTTATCTGTTTTTTACTCATATTTATACAAACTTTGAGACTGGATTCTTACTTACCTTTTTTTTCTAGCACCATGTAAATAAAATTATCAGTTCAGAAAAGATAACACAGAAATCAGTAATAAAAGCCCAGACTGTATTAATGTCATCCTAAATTTCAATAATTATATTAATGAGTTTCCACTCATCCATAATATCTGCTAGATCTGTCATTGTTGTATTACACATATCTGAAGTTTATCAAAGAAGTGAACTACCAAGGACAGGATCTGGGGAATTTTCAATATAAAATAAATAAACCTAAGCTGTTGGCAGACATCCATAGAACAGAACAAGACAACCTGTACAGATAGCTGCAGTTTAGTTTTTGTGCCTTAAATTCATAGCCCAATTTTATTCCAGCCTGCACCTTCTTCATGCAAGCTGTGGATATCCAAAGCAGGCATAAAGCACTTGAATAGTGCTTTAAAGCATTATGTCTCCATTCTTACATAGCTACAAATTTATGAACAAATAATCGGAATTTTTCTAAATTTGAGCATGTAAATTTGCCTTTAGGCAATGAGTATAAGAAATTTGATCTCACAGAGTTAGTTTTTCCACAATGTCACATTTTTAAGGACAGGAGTTTATCATAGAAACGCCTTCTCAACCATACGTACAGATTTACTAATGTGATTCTACAATAAATTGAAATAACTGAACAGTATTTGAACTGTAATAGATATAAGGTGTTATATAACAGTTGAATTAGACCTGGAAATATTTAGGAAAGCCCTCTTGGAAAAAGAGATATTCTTATAATAATAATAAAAAATAATAATAACAACAACAACAATCTGTAATGGAAGTCCCTAAAGTATCTCCAAAATTGTGCTCAGAATATAAGAAGAAAATTTTGGACTTGTGAAGGTAAAACACAACTCCTCAATTTCCACTTTCTATGCTTTGATCTTCTGTGGCTATTACTCCTCCTGTTCTGTGACTAGGTGAAAAGTAAATGGTTTTATAGTATAACCATTTTGTATATGGCTCTGTATTGTGTACAATATTGTGCGTAATACCGTGTAACGTAAAAATACGTGTATGTGTTATAGTACCTAAAGTACAGAATTTGTCTTTCCTATACCCGGTATATTCCTGAGCTTACCTTTTTAACCGTTGTGTAAAGCCAGCCCCATTCAGCCTTTGCTATGGTCCAGTCATAACAGCCTGGAACTCAAAATGTGCTATTTCATCCTACTTTCCAGGTCATTTGCCGAGACAACCAGCAGTGTTTAAACTTGCTCAGGCTTCCGTATCCATGAACAGATGGTGTAAATCCACCCTGAGATGCAGAATCTGCACCATCCCTCTTTTTCAGCCAGTTTAGCGCATGTTGGTTTGTATTGAAGGAGAACATATAGCTAAGGACACACTGTGCTACGCACTGTATAAGCATAACAAATTGAGAGTTTTTGTCCAGGGAGCCTAAATTTAAGTTTGAAATGAAAGACAGCAGGTGGATAAGACAGATGGAGAGGAAACACAAAAATAGCAGTAAGGCAGCTGTAACCAGTGCAATAAGCAGTGGCCACACCAGCTGGCTAATCACTGACAAGTGGTTTCTATCATTGCCACAAAGACAAGCTTGAAGGAAGGATTTAAAGTGGAAGTGAGGATTTTTTAGAGTTGTTTCCACACAGAAATGGGAATGTGAGAAAATGACATTGTTTGTGTGAAAAATTCAACAAACAAGCAATCAGAAGCCAGGATTCCAGCCAGCACGGCAGTGGGAGTCTGAATCCTTGATGTATATATATGACTGCAGATGAGGTGGGCATTAACCTTGAAGCATTTTTAAAGTGATAAGAAGTTGCATAAAATGAGAGCTCCCGTAAGGAGGGTTTGTGTTAGCTATGTTTGAGGCAATGAACAAAACAAAGATTTGTACAAAATAACCTAGAAATATTTTAGGTCGATTTGAAGGAGACAAGTTTAAATACGCTTAAGAAAAAGTAGGCAAAATTTCGTTTCTCAAAGGGATACATAAACATCCCGACAGAACTGGTTTCAGTCGTGGGGGGCAGGAGGCTGAGTGGAACTTGGGAATGGATGTTTTTGAGGACTAACATGTCTGCCTTTTTACCTCAAAAATCAAAGTCAAAAGGCTTTTTCCTGTTACAACAGATGGACCTCTGTGGACTTATGATGTGCACCATACATAGGGAGTGTGGCGACTTGTGATGTCTGATGTGACTTGCCCAGGAAGCAAAGACAGACAATTCTGTATCCAGGTAAACTTCACTGTTTCTTTCTATCAGCATCCAAAAAGTGTCTATAGTTAAGAACTTATTTGGAGCAGGTTTGCTATTTAAGAACATAGCTTTTTGGTTTTGGTACTTTATCTTGGTCTCTGAAGCTTGTATCTCTATCTCCCTGTATCTTTCTCCTCTTCACAGATGGTTTCAACAGCTTGAGCTTGCCACTTTGCAGATGATGCCAGATGCTTGCTAACAGGCAGTTTTAGTTCTCTCACCCACGTTCACACAAACAGGTGATACCAGATGCCCCCTCAACTCCAGGTCTCACCCAAATGAGTGCAAATACATGCACCCAAGCAATGCAGTAGATCTGCATATACTAAACAAGTGAAGCCAGGTACGTTTTCATGAGTTAGGACTTACTGGAAGACCTTAATCTTTCACTGGCTTCTCCAATGTCTAATTGATATTTACTCTTCTCCTGCTTTGCACCAATTTCTTCCTCTTTCTAAATCAACAGTAAATAGATTACAGTTTAATACTTGAGACTTAAGGGGCTAATATAAGGTAGTTTAGTTTATACACAAGTCACAGATTTACAGTAAGATATTAGGTAAAAATTTATCCCATTTATGTCTGGATCTGTAAAATTTGTTTATTCAACAGTTATGGGGAAACTAATAAACCCACCTTTCATGTATATACAGCATTTCCTGTGGAAAAATGAATATATTACCACAAAAAGCTGTAAAAAAGTTTTACGTGCTGCTGCAGGAATACTGCAAAGTTAAAAATGTATTTCTAACTGACATTTAGTGCCCACTAAACAGTACCTACATCGTACCTACCATCATTGTAAAAAATGTGTAAGTGAAGGATTTTAGGGAAAGATTTCTTCTGCTACCAATTTGTTTATTTTATATCCTTTCAACACTTTGCAAATATCAGTCAAAACCTTGATGCCAGTTATTCTTAAACTGGTAGACAGAGACAAGTGATTCATTGAAACATATCAAACAATAACTTTGGTTATCTTGTCATCTTGTTCCATTTTGTTCTAAGGTGGTCCTACTTCTCAGATTCATCTATACAACAAAATCCAAAGAGCTAGATCTGGTGGCTAGAAGAAGCCTATTAGGCTCTCCCCTTCTGTAAGAATCCAAGCACGAACATCAGATTACAGGATTGAGGGGTTTAGGTCCTGATATTAGAAGCTTCAAAGGACCCAGATCTACTAGTACGGTACTCACTACAGGACTGGTTTTGCTGTGAAAATGCCTTAGCTGGCACACCCAGAATACACAGAATTCTATAGGAGTGTAGAAGAATACCTTGATAAAATTGACATTTTGAACTCTTTAAACGGCAAACCCAGAAAATAAGTCTTGGGATGGTGTATAATGAGTAATTAACCCTGTATTGGTGTCCTAGAAAGTGTAATCAGTCAAATAAAAGCAGGTGAGAGGCTTCCATAATATCTAATTTTCATATTGTAGGATGCAGGTTTTCTTTAAAATATTTTGCATTTTATCCTCTCTTTAAAATATATTGCGTGGCCTATAAAGTGTTATTTCAAGGGAAAATTGTTTACTTGAGGAGTACCGAATATTTTCTCAAATACTATGAATAAATTAGCTGATGACCTGTGAAGGTTCTTGCAGACAATCCTATAATTCAGTACAGAAAGATGTGAACAAGATGCTTTATATTGCCTGGCTTTGTTGAGAAAATATATTTTTTAATCTTTCCAGCAGTCTGGACATGCTTTAGCATTATTGGAGTGTTAGTCTTAGAAGACCATCAGGCATTTCTCATAGTCACTCTGAGTAAGCTGATCAGCACCAGTAAAACTGTCTATGAGGAAGCACCTTCAGAATACAAAAAGTAGTATTGAAGCAGAAGCAGCAAAATATGAGGGACAGAAAGAATATTACAGTGCCAAAGAACAGATATAAAGTTAGGGGTTGTTCAAATCAAAATAGCAAATTCTTAATATGACTGCCCAAATGGTTGGTGGCTTTCAATCTGTTTCCTTCTTGCTCTATGATGACAGTGATTCTGATTTATTTTTCATTATTATACCTGTGCATATGGAGTGGAAGCGAGATACCCAGTGCAGAAAAGTGGTATTTTAGGATGCCTTCGCTTTGAATTAATTCATATGGGTATATTTTAGTCACAGTTTTGCCAGACCATGGAAAGAACCATCTGGAACATATCTAATTGGGACTCTTGAACCTAGATAAAGTGAAATCTAAAAGTTACACACTGCTTGAGTCAGTTCTTCTGTCAGAGCAAAGTATTTGCTTAGAAAGTGTCCTAGGGCTTTCTTGAAAGCATTGTAGGGTCCAAACATACACCTGCTTAGGCATATCATCAGAGACGTTATGCTATACTTGTACCTAATATACAGATGTTTCAAACGGATACAGAATGCCTAGGTCTAGGTTTGCTGGGCTTTTGCAGACCACCTGAAGATATGCAATAGGTCCAACAAGTTCAGTGTCAGACCTTAAACATACAGTTTATGAAATGTCTTTCAAAGCAGGGCTTTTTGATCCAATTATTTTGGTCTATACAGTAAGGTTGTAGTGAGATCAGAAACACTGCAAGTGATTGCCTTAGCACTGGGTTATTCTAAACCGAGTATCTTCCTTCTGTTCCACACACATCAAAGTCAAAACTATCATACACAATTATCTCTTCTTGGGTGAGTCAAACCTGTCAGTGGTGGTGTTTCCCTGAGATTTTGAAAATAGCTATTTCATTGCCTACTGTCCAGAAATGATCCAAAAGGTAAGCATCAACTTAATGACCAATATACAGATCCTTGCTCACTGGAGATGTTTTAGAGCAGGCTGGATAGTTAGACTTCCTTTCTTGTTCCAAAAATGTTTAGATCTCCGTTTAATAAATTCATCTGTCCTGCAAGTGAACCTGCTTCTCAAAATGCTAAGACTCTTATTGTGGGACTCAGTAAATTTTTGTTACTCTTGATGAATCTTTTATTGTTAAGTCATCAACATGAAGGCATTCTAGCTCAATGAAGATTGCAACTTTTTTTTTTTTTTTAAATCTAGTGGCTTTTCAATGACTGGAGTATGAGACATGGTAACATTCATTATAGATAGTCTTTATGCTCCCCAGATATGATACATTTTGAATTTAAAAATAAATAAATAAATAAATATTCTTGGAAACAAGAAGTGTATAAATCTTGCTCTTAGTTACTCATTATGTAAGACAAATATCTTTAACCAGCAGTGAATCCAAGCAATCTTAATAGCACAGATGTTGGCCATTGCATAAAAATTGTAGGCAAACATTCAAAGACAACTCATAATCACCTCCTGGGATGACTGTATAAAACTCGGCAGTGATGATGTGTGGAAGAAAGAGAGGTGGTGTGAAGTAACAGTAATTTTCTATGAGAGAACAACAAAAGGAGAAAGGCCGCAAATGTGAACTGCTTTTCACAGGAAGAATACAGATAGAATCTAGTGAATGACTGGTGATGTGGGGAAAGGAACATTACAGCGGGGGTGGGGGGCTGGAAACAACAGAAAAATTAAAAAAAAGAACATTTAAAACATTAAAAAAATGTTTTTACATTTAAACATTTAAACATTAAAAAAAGAACTGTATCTGAATCACCTAGGGCTGAAAATTCAGAGCAAATTTTTGCAGTAATTTATGGTCTGAAACATTTGAGATGGCTTTGCTGTCTTTGCAGAAATGCAGTATATAAAAATACAGAAAAAATGGTGTTTCTCAATGACCCTTATACTGTTGGCTCCCACATGTTTTCTTTGTTAGAGACTCAGTCTATTTTGGAGTAGTTTGCCTGAACTTTTAGTCCTTTGTAGATGTGTACCAGAGAGTCAGAGCCTGTCTGGAGAGGGAAATCAATGAAATACTTGGAACACTGACAACATTTAGCATCTGTATCTAATGAGGATGACAGTGCAACTTCCTCTAGTTTATGCTCTCCTTGGTCAACATGTGGGTAAAAAATTCCAAATTACACTATTGGCTTCTCGAAAATTGAGAGAGTGACTCTAAGATTCATGTCAAAAGGTAACACTGCAAAAGAAATCTCAGTCCTCTGTACAACTTTTTCAAGCCTATTTTCTTAGGAACTCTAGCTGAAAGCTTGATGAAATGTCAAGTCTTCACAGGTTTGCCCTTAATGAGCAAAACTTCAATTATACTTCAAGGCATTCTACTTCTTTGAGACTTTTTCTATTCCTTGAAACTCTCAGGCTCCAGCCGTCAAAGTCATGTTTCAGAGACCTGGGAGATATTGATTTTTCTTTGCCAAAAAAAGATCACTACCTTTAGGCAAGGTGTGAATACTAGATTACTGCATTTTTTACTTCCAACTTCTAATTCTTCTGTGTTCTAAATCTAGGTGACTTATTCTTTTACATGTGCTCAGTACAAATATTGAAAAATTATAGATGCCACCTTTCTTCCAATGTCACAGTTACGTGTCACAAATAGCACTAATGAAGCCAAGGGCCTTATCCAGGTTTATATTGATGCAAAAAACAAGAGGACTTGTCTGTGGTCCAATTAATTTCTTGTAATATTTTTTCTCAAACATCAAATTTCCTTAAGACAATAATTAGGCAAATACAAATTAGTCTTTTATTCAAAATAATGCAGCCTTATTTTTATCTCTTTCCTATGTCCTATGCATAACCTTTAGCTCCAGAACTTCATACAGATTTTTAGGAGTTTTTTTCAAACTTAAAGATACCTACATTATATTATGTCATACACAGGGAAATATCATGTAGATATTAATCAAGTTTACAGATTTAGAAACAATTGCAGCAGCTTTTCTTACCCATTGAGTACATTTGTTTTTAATGGAGCAGCTTTAACTGACTTCTCAAATTATTTCAAATGATCATCCAACATCTGAGGAAATGCACAGAAACACTGACATTTGGCCTTGCAGTGTTACAGTGACTGACTGCAAATGTGAAGTGTTAAAAATGATCTGAATTCAATTCAAATCAGTTTTGAACATTAGAACTATGAGTATTGGAAGACATAATCTGGGGATTAGATATTGGAAAAAAATGAAAGTATTATAAGAAATTGTAAAAGGAGAGAGACAGAAAACACCTTTTTTTATTATTATTATTTCCCAAGAAGACATTGGCACAAGTTCCTTTTTTGATACTTACCTTGTTAAAATGTAGACATGTGAGGAACTGTCAGATTTGGGGGTTTTTTGTTTCTTCCCCCCTCCCCCCCATTTATTTCTAAAATACATTTTTAATGCTTACTGAAGAGACAAGAATCCAGCAGGCAATAAGGCAACTTTCCAAGATGAATAATGTATGATTTTAATAAATTATGTAATACTTAATTTCTTTGAATACAAAAGATGGTGTACATAACCTTCCTTAGAAAGCTCTCATTCCAATCCTTTCATCCAGTCCCTTCCATCTAAACAATTCTGTGAATTTTGTGAATAGTTAAATATAATAGCCAGGAATTACTGAAAATTCTTTAGCAATTCTTTCCTTGGGGATGTACTGGTTTTGGCTGGGATAGAGTTAATTGTCTTCATAGTAGCCTGTATGGTGCTATATTTTGGATTTATGGACTAGGTTTTGAAAGATAATGGCGTAGGATACTCAGATTGTATTCTTCTAAGGGCTTGGGGAACATAGTTCTGCAAGACATTTTTAAAAAATTCCACCTCATATATTTGTGACCAAATCAAGAAGTCTCATTAAAGTACCAATGAGAAGACTATCTTCCTGATTGCTCTTTGAGAAAAGAGTTTTGATTAAAATACTTAGATTTTTTTTCACAAATTGCTTCCACTGTGGCTGAAGGGAAAACTTGATAGCGGAAGAAGAAAACCTGTCTCTGCAAAGTTGTTATAAATAAGTTAATTGCATTATAAAACATGAAAAGGGAATAAAGCTTGTACATATCCACATTTTGAACAAACTATAACATTTTAAAAGATCAACAGGTGGTATTGTCCAGACGCTCTACCGAGACACAAATAAAGAGTAGAGAAACAGCACTTTTGGGACATTTGGCGTATTAAGGTTTAGGATTTTTGGGGGTTTTCGTTGGGTTTTTTGTGGGTTTGGTTTTTTTTTTTTTCCAATTAGAGTTTAATAAACACATATATAGCATTCAACTGCTGTAATAAAAGCAGTTGACAAGTAATTGCAAGGGCAAAGTCCTAGGAATAATTCATCATATTTATGTCTGCTTTGTTTACTAAATTCCCAGAAAATCATCTGTGAAGGTGAAACCTCACTGATTGCAGGTTTTAATTTTTTGGTGATTGCTCAAATAATTAAAACCGGATGTAAATGTAAATGAAGCATTAGGTTAACACTAACATAAATTTCTCAGTCATATTTCAAGCTAATTGATATTCAGCTAATTATGAGCTATAGCAACACTGGTGCCAATTATTGTAAGGAATTAGCATGTTGGGTTACTCTGACAAAAGAGGTAATTTTTCATTAGTTTTGTTGAGTATAAGTAAAGCAATGTGTTATGTCAGTTTTTAACATCTTCATTAATGATCTGGAAAAAATAGAATCAGCATATTAATTAAACTTATGTACACTATTAAGCCAGTAGCCTACTGTTAACGTTTGCAAGGAAATTAAGGAAATAAAAGGTAACACAAACTTTAAAGAGACTGTTTTATATAAAATGGTTTCTAGTGTTAATAATCTTTTAAAATATATGGAGAATTAGTCCAATTTCAACAGTTACAGTTGAACTGTTCAAAAGCAACTGGACTGGTACATAAAAAAGATCTGGTTTCATAAAATAATCCAGAGAGGAAGAGCCCTCAACACAACCTAGTCCAACTCCCTGCTCAAACTAGGGTCAAGTCAGCCCTGAGATCAAATCAGGCTGTTCAGGGATGTGTCCAGTCAAACTTTGCTAAGTGCTAAGGACAGAGACTGTACAACTGCTCTGGGAAACCTGTTCCGATGTTTGTCTGTCCTCATGATGAAAAGATTTTTCCTGCCTGAAATCCTATTTTTTCATCTTATTCTCATAGTCTCTTGTTGTCACACCCTGCACCTCTCAACTCTTGAGTTTCAAACCTCTTGTCAAATTAGCTTTGGTAGTCTTTATCAATTGTAAAGTGAGGAAATGGGAAAGGAACAATTTTCTTTTATTAATTAATATATAGACACTTAAAGTAAAAGTTTGTAATAAGTGCTAAATTGAGTTTGCTGAGCAAAGCAAGAAAAGAAACATAAGAAAAGAAAGACAAAACATCTTAAGATTTCCAATTAAAACACTTTTTCTTCAGCTTAGTTCACAAAATAGATGATTTATGTGGGTATGGGTGGAAAATTTTCAAAAACTTAAGAAAGAAGAATATAGATTTTAGCAAGAAAGAGTCAGAAAGGAGCACCCTTACCCAGATGGAAACAACAGCGTCTCTTCTACTTCTGCAAATTCTTATGGTTCTCTCTGTGAAACCATGTTCCTCCTAGGAAAGTGCCCTCTTATAACAGCAGTAAGACGACTGAGACATTTTAAGACCCCTCCTACACGTACACACCCTCTTGCCCCATGCATTTTTTTATTTGAGGACCTAGAAAGACAACTTGGGTTTGCTATTTTGCTTTTATGGGACCTGCAAGGGCAACTTCAAACTTCTGTGCCCTGCCTGCAGCATGTACAAGGACACCTGGGATTAATTTACAAATCAAGCTAAAATGTGCTAGTTAAGGAGAAACTAAGGCTGGGCTAAGCAAGGAAAAGCTATCTGAAGAGTTAATATACAATTTTGTCTGAAAGCACACACCGAAATTATGTATTATACTAAGAGCTAGTTTAAATACTTATATATTGGGCAACACAAACATAATTAAAATTACTCTTTTTTTTCCAAAAATTGAATGGAAAAATAATATGTGATAACATAAAGGAAGCATGTGTAAAAGGAGATAGATTAAAGAAAAATTGTTTGCTTAGGAAATAATTTATTCTCTTTAGAATTCTACCTCTGCCAAATAAACAATAATCCTTTTATTCAGTACTACCAGTCATTTGTTCTAATATGGAGTGACTTTTCTGAACACATATTTATAGTTAGGAGTGCTTTGCTGGCACATGATTATTGGAACGACTGGTTTTTCAGCTCAATGAACAAAAGTGCATATTCAGAGAGATTTTCAGGTAGACATCTTTTAGATCACTTGGGAGAAAGCAAATTTGTTTCACTCTAAATAAAATCAAAGTTCTGTATTTAAAAGAGAATTCAAATCCATCTGCCATCCGTAACAAGAAAATGAATGGTCTTTCCTGAATCCTTTTGCTTGCTTGAAACCCTAGACAACTCAGTTGAAATTAATTTTTTTTTTGGTCTTCTTCTCTTTTTATCAGATTTATTCAAAACTAGTTTAAAAGTCTATTAGTCATTCAATGTCATTAGTGCAAATGTAGTTTATAAGGCTTGTAAATCTTGAGCTGAAAGACTATTTACTGAGACTGTTCTATTTCAAACCATTCATTGTTCCTGAGTCTGAGACCCCTGAGAGCCCTGAATATCCCTGTCTTATCTTTACAAGTTATTTCCCTCAATATTTTTTTATTAGTTTACATTTAATTATTTTAAATATATCACAGTTATTAACTTTAACCAAAGGTCCTAATTAGCAGCTGTCTACAAGCACCATTAGGACAGTTAGCTGGTGTTTGTGTTCAGATCTAATGCTCTAATGAAAAGCTGTTCTAATGGCAACAGCTCCAAAGGAAAGGGGCCGAGAAGCAACTGCACTTGACCATTGCATAGGACATCAGTCAATCTCCGGACACCAGGCAATCAAGACACTCATATCATGCTGAAGGAGAACCTGAGGGATGGAGAGCACACACAGCTAAGAAAAGGCCTCTATACCCATGACAGGGGCTGAGACTATCAGGGTATTGTCCTTCCAGGAGTCCTATTTTGACATGAGAAGACATGGGGAGAGAATGCCTTACAACAGCCTGGTTCACTGGGTTCATGGTCTGCAGAGGAATCTCGCACAGTTAACGTTCACCTGTCAGAGGTCAGATGACCTTCTAGTCAGAAGGAACTTTTGGTAATAACAGGCAATGCTTTAATATATAACTCCTCTCCAAATTAAGGCAAGCTAACAAAAGCTGGAGGAGAAAGGGAAATCATGAAAGTTTAAAAAGAAAGGAGAGGGGATTTTACAGTCAGATAGGAAGAAGAGGAGAAGAATTGATATTAAATGGCAAGAGAGAAGTCATTAGCCTCTTTCCATAACCCTCTGGCATATTTGTGAGCTCTAAAGTGTGCACCACAAGTTTATCACAGTCTTCATGCTCCTTAAGCTGCTCATCTAGCTGACCAAGCACTCAGTTTTCTCTTTAAAGGTAGATTTCCTGCTTTTACTATGAAGTAGAAAAGAGAATATTCTGAACTATCTCCCATCATTGGCGTAGTCTCAGCTGAAAGGTTTTGGGCAGTGCATAAAAGAGTAGGTCCAGTGAAAAAAATCGCTTGTGTCTAGTCAATAGTGGACCTTAACTCCCTCCAAAACAGGACAGCAGGACAAGCAGTGGCCATTCAACCAGGATTATCTATGTACAGGTATTAACACATTTTATTACCCTCTGGCAGAAATTTTTCACAAGCCAAAATTAAATAAACTTCAAAGTATCTTCACATTGTTGGGTTTACTTTTTTCACTAAGTAATGTATTTGCATTTTTTTCTTGAAATACTTCTATTTTGTATCAATAAAAAATATCTCAGAACTATACCAATCAAATGTGAGTGTAGCTCATGCTCTCCTAGTTACTAGAATTCATTCTTTCTCTTTAAGTGAAACAAGCAATGCTGATATAATGTTACTAATGGAAGTGTATCTACTTTCAGGGGTTCTGGTGGAGTATGTATGTACCTGGATAAATTGCAATATACCAGTAGAAGTTCCGTGGAACTTCAGTAGGAGTCAGAGGAAGTGGTGTGAATTTTAGCCAAAAGAGTGTGAAAGCTGTTTGGCACACAAATCAAATTATCAATAAATTGAGCAAATTGCTTAATCTTGTCTGATTTAGTCACAGCTTCAGAATAATACAGGGAATTCAAATTTAATGACCATAAAATGAGCACTGAGAAAATGGAAGGAAGGGATTATAAACTCAAGGAAAGGTGTTTGCTTTAAGGGTACTGAATATGTGAATAGTCAGGCATAAAGATTACAGAGGGCAGAGACAAATATCTAATATATATTAATATTTTAAAAGAGAGAATCTGTAAAGTACTTTTGAGAAGTACTGCTATAAAGCTGAACATAAGGAAGCTCAACAAACCATGAATATTTTTCTGCAACTTAAGCCAAAGCTGCTTTGGTAAGGGGATGGATTGGATATAGCTTCTTCATCTTTCTGTCTCAAATGTCTGATACGCGTGTTAATCGGCTGTGTCTCAATAAGGATGTCATGACAGTGCCTATAGATATCATATATAGACCAAACCATTCAAGCTACTTTGTTTTCTGAAATTTCACTAGGAAAAATTAAATAACCATTGAAAGAATAACTTCACGTCCATCAATGCCTATCTGTTTCTTAGAAGTACTGGAATTGGGTTATTCCAATGTCATTTCAATTCTTCTTTCTTTGTAAGAGAACTATCCCAAACAGTTTGCTTAGAAAGTGAAATCTTCTTATTGCAGTAAATTGTCTTTCTACATTATGTTGCTGTCAAAAAATGATGATATATATAGCCATCAAACATGGCAAATTTGTTTTGATTAGGAAGCTTTTCAATTGTGTCTGTGTGTTGTTTCCTAATCTTCTTATATGTAACCTCTAGGAATTGCAGGGAGATGAGAGGCACACAGATTGCCTGCTTGCTTTTTATTTCTTCTCCTGAGATTTCACTACTGCTTCCAGCAAGTTTAACATAATCTTTGTGCAAACAAATCTTCTCTTTTGTCTTACTAAGCCTTATCTATCAAGCCCATTTCAAGAGTATGGATATGAACAATATACTGATATGCATTTTGAGATGTTATAAGCTACGTGCAGGACAAGAATACTAATGTGTCTTATAGAAGCATATAGAAAACCAGTGCATATTGACATTTCATATCCCAGTTACAAGATGGTTCATTGATTTTCCTAAACTCATGCACAGAATGTATTATAACCAAGAAGAACCCCAAATATGAAGTAATTATTTTAATGCTAAGAAAATGCACATCAGTGATATTTCAACGGTTTCAATTTTATTGCTTTATAACTATATTAATGCTTATTTGTGATCTGACAAATCCTTTAATTTATACAGCAGTCAGAAAAAATAGTTGTATTTTATGAATGCGAAACAGGGTGAAAACATTTAAGAAAAAATGTAAACTGATAAACATGAAAAATAATAAACATAGCTTTTCTTCTAAATATCTTCTGTGAAAAAAATTGG
>JAOXJK010000023.1:77012151-77035945 GCA_025774025.1 Xenus cinereus
TCTTCTAAATATCTTCTGTGAAAAAAATTGGAGCAAAAATATTTATGATGTGAATATGCAGGTTCTAAATTTATCCAGTTCTGAAATCTTACTGAGTTTTGAATCCATATCAAACCAGATATTTTTCTTCCCTCATACATATTATTTTTATATTCTTTTTATTAGCAGATAATCTTAAGAGAAACATGCCCCTGGGGGTGATAAAGCAAATTTACCCATTACTTTATAGTGGAGATCCTCAAGGGGACTTCAAAAATTTTCAGAACCAGCACACTGTATTTCAGAAGCTTTAGAAAATGGTTTATATTTATATTTAAGTCTTTTTTTTTTTTTTTGGTCCAAAAGGACCTTGCATATACTTTAGCTACCATTTACTCAACTCTTGACAGCTCCCTGGTTTAAAAGTATACTACAAAGAAGCACATGTATATTCATAAAGAATAAACTGTATTTGGCCTAGGCAAAGTATTTTATATTACATTTATATTTCTTTGCAAGCTTAGGGGATTTTACTGTTCATGAAAATGAGATTTATAGTATAGCCTGGTTCAAGGCACAGTGCTGACATCTCTATACATCTCTGCAAAAGGCATTCCACTCCTGGCTTGCATGACCTCTGTTGCTCAAATGCTTGTTGCCTACATTTTCCCTGTGCCAAAGCTGTTAGTTTTGTGTTGTGTGGTGGGTTTTGAACAAGCCAACATTCCACTGAGGACTACAATAAGGTCACCAACCTAAATTTACATTTTCTCTAACCTGGAAGTAAAAGTGATGTAAATCAAACATATTAACTTTCTCTTTGACTACTTCAGTGACACTAGAACCTACACTCATTTTCAAACCAAAGATATGACTACTGCACTCTCACACCTTCCTGAGTGTCAGTCAGACCTCCTCTGGATGAAGCATCTAAAGGAGCTTTTCTACGTTCTGTAGTAAAACTGGTGTGTACATGGGAAATCTGGGATTCCAAGGAGACCTCATTCTCTATTTTGTTATGCCAGAAAAAGCTTTATTTTTAAATACGAGATATCCTTGCTTAAGGGGTAATATAAGAGTTGTGAAAAATCTTTGCGAGCAAAGCCCTCTGGAGTTGAAGCTATAGGGCAAGAGGAACTGAGAGACTTTGGCACTTCAAGGCCCATGAAAGCCTTTGACACTGAAACTTAGCTATAGTCATTGTTTCTTAATACTTCCATGAGAAAAAGTCCAGGAGTGTCACATCAGGTTAATAAGAAATAATTTTCTATGTCTTGTTGTGGAAAATTTAACTCTTTTCTTTTGCAGTTACCCTTTGAGAATCTGATTTCTGATCCTACTTGATACCTGAACCACATAACCTAAAATGACAACCAGTGTTTGAATACTACAGATGATAAGGTTCAGTTAATCAGAGCAGAACAACTTTTTCAAAATCTTATAAATTATTTAAATATAGATTAGAAAATTCCTTCTACTCAAAAGTTCATACAACTTAGCTGCTCAATGTCCTCGCTGTATAGCCTAATTTCAGTGATACACACTGAGAAGATTCTTGTATAGGTGGAAAAAAACATGTGAATATTTTTTCCAGTTCTGCAACCTTTTTATTTCTAGAGGGAAAAATGGAAAAGAGGTATATATCCTTGTAATAAATTCAGCATAAAGAAATTCCTGACTCCCCTTTCAATTTAAAATATACACATTAAAAATTTGTGTATGAATTAGCATATTTGTCTGCTCACCAAAACTCTATTTAATAACCTATTCTGAGAATGAGGTTATATTTCCTGATTCCTTGTATTTTAGAAGAACTTAAAGCAGCCAGTTGCAGAGCTCTGACTCCTTCATCTGAATCACTGTCTTCAAGTTACACAGCACAATTTATTTCTGTCAGTGACTAAAGCTTTCTCTGACACCTTAAGTTGCATCCAGTTTCATCCACTCCAAACCCCTTAAATTTTCACTTGGTTCATCAGAAAGTGAATCGCGTTTATTCATTTTACCCTGCATTCTCATAACTCTTTCATTCCTCTTAAGATTCAGCTTTACTGAAGGAGAAGAGAGAAATCCACTTGATTTCTCACAAATGGTTCACTTGGTTTGTAAGATGCATTGAACATGTATTTAACTAAGGTACACGTTTATGGAATAAAAATTTAGCAGACGTACACACAGCTGGCCTGTTGAGCTCAGAATATAAACCAATTTAAATTCTATTAATTTCTTTTATTTGGGGGTCTATTTTTTATTTATTTTATTTTTTTCTGTGATCTATGGGAATGAAGAACATTAGCTCATCATACTTATTTGATATGTTCAAGAAAAGTGAGATTGTGAACACAAGATGGAGAATGTTTTAATTCGGTTACAAAAAAAAAGTTTTTTTCCTTGACTTTTAGAAAATTTACATACGTCTTTTCTTATTTTATACATGCAAATATACATCCTCATCCCTACTCACATTCATATCCATACTTTCCTGGATTTAGAAGTTAAAAAGTTTAATAGAAAATAATGACATTATGTCATCAATGAAATTGACATGTAGCTATTTTCATTTATTAATTCTACATAAATACAAAGGCCTATTGTATAAATGTACATTTAGTTTACCCATATGGTCAGCATTCCTACTTCTAGGCTACATATCAAACACAGAATTTACAACACATTCCAGATTATTGCAGGGAATAGTACTTCACTCACATTTGTTGGCTAGCCAACAGACTAAGTTCATCTAGTTTAAAACTAAAAAATTATTCTCTTTAGGGCTCTGTTCAGACAGTTTCCTGCCACCAACTTGAGATTTGACATTTTGCTGGCACTCTAAGCTGCACACCAAGGCTGTTTGTGTGAGAGTTTCTGGCACTTTATGGATCAGTTCCTGTGCAATCTAACAGCATGGTGTAATCTTTTATGAAGTATTTCTGGTAGAGAAGAGGATTGATTTACAGCAATAACTGCATCTTTCCCACATCTTTTCTCCTGCCTGGTCTGAATGTCAAAGGTACGAAGAAGAGTGTTGTGGATATTAAGATTAGCTTAACAGAGATGAATTAGTCTCCTTAATGTTTTTTACTTTCATCTGTACAGTAATGACTGAGTAATTTTTAATGTAAATTACATTTAGAAATCATAATTTATCCTTGAGAAACATAATTTAAACTACATTGTTACAATTAAATATATAACTGTTTATTGGCAGATAGCTTGAGGGAAGGGATGCCATCCAGAGGGCAGGTTTGAGAGATGGGCCCACGTGAACCTCCTGAAGTGACAATTCTCTTCCTTTTCACGTAGTGAGGCACGTAGTAATTTCCATCTGAATTCCAGGTTGTTGCAGGCACATCACAGGTACATCTAGCTTCATTCGGAAGTTCTAAGCTCATTCCTGTATAAAAGCTGTGACAGGAGATTGTCTCTATGTTCAGATGGGAACAGGATTGCGATTAGGGGTTCCTAAGGTGACTGACAGATCCGCTGCCTTCGTGAAATAAAAATGTTTCAATCATGTTACCTTACTGGAATTAGTTTCTTATGACAAAAAAATCTTCAGTGTTCATTAAAAAGAAAGTTCATATGTTAGGAAAAAAGCTAGCTGGAATAAGGAGAAAAGGCAGCTGAAAAGTGGGCCAATCCAGGCAGGGCTGTAATGTTGAAAACATATTTAATTTCCAATATATTGCAAAGTTTCTCATTCCAGAAATAAACAAAGATGTATAGGGATTTGTTTCTGCTTCTTGTGAAGTGATTCTGGAAGGTTTATTGCATAAACTTAAAAAATGGTAACCTTAACAGTGAGTAAAGTAAATAGAAACTCAATTGTGCAGGAGACTATCAAATAAGCATATTTCCTTTAGCTTATGCAGAATACAAAATGTATTTTGAAGACTTTTGTCAATTTCACTAGCTACTGTGAATTACTTGCTGCTTCTTTAAACCACTTATTTTCTATTTCCCATAGCTGTGATACAAATCACCTTATTTTGTAGCCTACTGGTTTTGGTTCACAGCTTTCTGAATCTCTTTTTTTGGGGACTAACATAAGTGATTTTTTTTTTATTGATTCAGGTATTTCAGAGAAGAGAGAATTAATGTTTTGCATTGTGTGGTTTGGTTTTGGTTTGTGTTTGGGGGTTGTTTTTTTTCCCCCGGAGATTTCAGCAATGTGTTAACTATAATCCGGAATGCAAAGTACCAATATGTGGCACAATTTCTTTGTGGTCTTAATTAAAATGTTCTAAATGATGGATAAAGCTCCCACACTCCTGGAGCCTCTTATTTTTGTTAATCAGCTCCTAATGCATAGCTGTGTTTGTTTCCAGCCAAAGATTAGATGTGTAAACAGTTCTTTAAGTTTTATTTAAAGCTGTGCAAGGTCATTTTGGATACCTTTCAGACTGCTTTTTAACTGAGGCACAATACAGCATGTCAGCTTTTTGTGACACAAGAAATTGTAGCTACAGGTTGCAGAGCCTTAAAAATAGGATAGCTAATTGGTCTGAGCTCCTCCAACTGATTTCTCCTGTTAATGTTTCCAATTAACATATGTTTTTGTTTTTATTTGCAGTATAAATGTAGTAGAGGGAGCAGCAGTGATCAAATCTGAGTTTACTTTCGCCAGATAGCGAGTTGCTACGAACAACCATCCTTACAGTGAACTCTGCTGCCTTTCCAGTTGATGCCAACAAAGGTTTTCATCCTTATGTGCCTCTGTAAACTGATATTCAAGTTTCTGCACAGTGTTTTGCCATCCAGCCCATAAACAGAAATGGCTCCCACGACTCAACACATCCTTCTCAGCAGAATTTGGAAGCACTTGGTATTTTAACACATCTTGCCTGTGAAAATGGAGTATCTGAAAAAAAAAACAATTACATTAAGAATCTTGATTATTAATGTCAGATACTAAGTCCTTGGTCCCTTCCCAGCTAATTAGCACAGTTAATAAATACTGACCGTAACCAAATAGGCCGAGTAGGTCCTTTCCTTTCTCACTGCAGAGGCCATGTAGTGAAGAAAGACTTATGACCTACAGCTTTAAATCTTCAATTCCCTTTGTTCTCTGCTCCCCTGCTGCTGCTGCAATGCTGGATTCATATCCATTTCTGGCACCTCACCACAGCATCTCTGTGTTTCTCCAAAATCACCATGAGTGACACTGAGGACTTTTAGAGGAGCCATAGTTTCACTGGCCTAAATAAATGAGTTATTTCATTGTCATGGGAAGAAAGTAGGAGATGCAGATCAACTTGTGATAGCCTTGATAAATCTGTTCTTTACAGGAGAAAACTATTAAAAGTTTTTATCTTACTTATTCTATTAATAGGTGAATATCTACATTTTGCAGAGCCAGTAGAACGCTAGATACCATTTTTTCCAATATCAAATTATATGTAAGGCCTTATTTTAAGATCACAGCCAAAAGTTAAGAAATTAATAGAAGACTACACTATACGAATTAATTAATAGACTACACTATATGAAACTTGACCTGAGGGACTTTGTTGCTGAGGTGTACTGACTCTGACTGGCAGCCAAACATCCACCCAGCCTCTCACTCATTCCTGTATCTTGTGAAATGGGGAGAAAGTAAAAAAAAGGCAAGAAGACTTGTGGATCAAGATAATGACAGTTTAATAGGGAAAGCAAAAGCTGCATGTGCAAACAAAGAAAAAGAGGAGTTAATTCACTACTTTCCATCAGCAGGCAGATGTCCAGCCACTATCCAGAAAGCAAGGCCTCAGTACACATAACAGTTGCTTGAGAACACAAATACCATAGCCACAAACATCACCCCTTCCTCCTCCCCGCCCTGAGTTTTCATGGCAGAGCATGTTATCATACAGCATGGAATATCTCTTGGATCAGTTATGGCCAGCTCTCCAAGTTGTGTCCCCTCCTGAACTCACACCCCCAGCCTACCCACTCTGGGGCAGGGAGAGGGAAAAGGGGAAAAGTCTTAACGCTGTGCAAGAATGGTTCAGCAAACACCGAAACATTGGCATGTTATCAACAGTGGTTTAGCCAAAAATGCCTAAGCACAGCAATGTATGGGCTGCTATGAGGGAAGGTAACTTAATCGGATCCAAACCCAGTGCATTTAGTAAATTACAGCTCTAGCAAATACACATACTGACAAGTACAGACATTGTTTGGTTGTTGTTTTTTTTTAAAGTATCATGGACATGTCTGGGAAAATATGTCCTTATGTGCGCATGTACAAATGGAAATCTTAGCTGAGAAGAAAAGACCATTTGTTTTACCCATTTTAAAAATAAGACATATTGAAAGTTCCCATTTACAGTTTAATTTTATCTAATGAATCATCTTGCAGAAAACTTCTACTGGTTATTCTTGATCCTTGGAGGGAAATGATTTCAGGAACGAATTATACCATATTGAATAATTACCATGCACTTTTGAAATTTATGGAAGTGTCTTATAAAAAAATAATCAAGAAATAAGAAAAATAAAGAATATACACAGCTTTAATCAATTTAAAAGTTATGTTTTGGTTAAAGAAACAAATGTTTCATTAAACAAATGACCTTGAACTTGGTCCATGATGGATACTGAAGTTAATTAAACTGTATGTTGAGGTAATATATTTTACGGTATAAGGAAGCATTTAGATGAAAAAGAGGTTAATGTATTTTTCTATTCCAATTTTTGAAAGAACAGTAATGAAAAGGACTCATTCAGTCAGATGAGGTTATTGTGCAGTTTTACTTGTATACACATATCAGTGTCAATTCTCAGATCTTTTGGGTCTTTTTCAGTAACTTGAATGGTATTACTCAGGTAAGCATGTAGGTATATTTTTACAGAAAAGTTTCAAAGAAAACTTCAATTCCTATGCAATTTTTAAATTTTTATTGTCTTTAACAATTCATTAATAATCTCTTTATATTAAATGACATTTCTTTCCACTTCCTTTATTCAGTCTTCATTTTCTCTCTGAATACATTTTGTTTTCTCAATTTTATAATTTTCTTTTCAGTTAGTATTTTATGTCAGAATCTTTAATTTTTAAGAAAGATCTGTTTCATTTATTTTGAATTACAACAGTAAAATATATAAATTGAAGAAGGATACAGAAAAAGTGAGAAGAAAAGAATCCTAAATATTATACCTTTTGTAACTTATGGTGACAGCTGCATTGATGCAGATAAAGAAAACAAAAAGAACTCAAAAGGAAAAGTAATAGAAAGGTAAAAGGAAAAGAAGAAAGTGAAATAAACAGGAATTTAATTTACCATGCATCAAATGCATCATGAGCTGCAAATGCAGCAAATATGCATTTGATCTCACTTCAGAATTATATCTGCTCATTTTCATGAGCTCTTTTCAAAATTAAAATATAGAATTAAATGTGTTTATGATCTCTGAACATTATTATCTTGTCTATCTAGATGAATTAATAGTGAAACATGCATTTGTCTAAAGGTAACCTCCATTAAGTACAGATTGCCTAACCAGAGGTTAATTATTATAAATTATTGATCTTGAACCTGGTTCAAGACATCTAACAATTAATTAATCTGTATGGCCTTCTAAGATGCATTATTGTATACTGCAAGCAAGAACGTTAGGAACTAGAACTATAATTCAAATAACAGAAGAAGGTAAATAAACTTCAACTGAGGTACTGAATGGAGATAATTATCAAGGAGGTCTAAAGACATCAAGGAAAGCACAATATTGATAGGAGAAAAAAAATAGATGTTTTTAAATTATGTTAGGAACACAAGAAATCTTAGAAATAACATAGTCTTATAAAAAGAAAAATGGAGTAACACTTTTCACAATGATTAGGAAAATGCTGATAGATTAGCTAGAAATTTTCAATAAATAATTTATGTATTTGGAAAGAAACAGGAATATATCACATAAAAATGATGAAGAGCTTTATTTTCCATTAGTAAAGGAATGTAATATTCCAGTGGGGATTTATAAGGGATAAACAATTTTAAATCATCAGGTCCTGATAACTTGCATGTGGGACTTATAAAAGAGCTGAATGAGGAGATATGTGGCTTGCTGAAATCTATTTTTAATGAATGTTGATATACTACAGATATTTCGTTAAGCAGACATAGAGCTAATGTTGTACAAAATATTCAGGAAGGGCAAACAGGATGATTCAGGTTGTAATAGCTATTATAGGTTTCCATTAACTGCAGGGAAGTATTAGTATCTGATTTGTTAAAAAATAATTAAAGAATGACATACAATGGATTAATGTCAATCTAATTTTAAAAGACTGGTGCAGAATAAGTTATTAATAAAGTATTTTATGTATCAGAAAATCTGATACAAGTCTTCTCTAAGAATATACAGTAAGTATCTAAAAATTTCTTGAAAAGGAAAAAAGTTGGCAGTGGGAAGGTTTAACTGAATTATAGAAACTTTAAACATGCTGCATGGTCTGGAGAGACTGGTCCCATTCATAGTTTCATAAGTGACAAGAAAGTTAATGGAACTTCACTGTTCCTGATTTCTGGATAACACTAAGAAGGTAAAGGAAGGACTCAGCAGTCACATGGAAGAAATGGAGTCTATCTAGGCAAACGGCATTTGAATGAAGGTAAAAAAATACTCACCCAGAAAAATTAATAAGGGTCATATAGATGAAATGGAGATGATGTCTTTTAGAGAGGGAAAAAGAGAAGTGGATGACTAATAAAATTGCCACAAGTGCATTATTATTGTAAAAAGAACTAATATCGTCATTGGCCGAGAGTAGCAACAAAGGAGTCAATAGGCTGAGAAAGTAACATTACTCATGATAACAAATTAGCGTTGAAAGTGTTATCAGTTCCTGAAATGTCAGTAATATACCTTCCAATCCTGATGGAAAATAACATTTTAAGTGACAGCAGAACTTTATATCTTTGTGGTTTTGAGGGATTAAGTTTTTTAGGTACAATCTGTTTTACAGAGTGAAAGGAATATTACTAGTAGATCAGCAGTAATTAAACTTCTGGAGATATTTTCTTATCATATTATGCGTACTATAAGCTGAAGGTTCCTAATGGCATATTAACAGATACATGAAAAATACAAGTGTTATTTACTCTTCTTTATATTAGAACAAATTAAATGGTATATAACTACAAATATATGTATATTGCTGAAAACAATGAGAATTCTTAAAGGACTAGTGACATGGACATAGACTGTTCTTTAGCTGTAATGATAATATGAGTTGACTTATATCAAGATAAAAATAATGCCAACATGAAAAAGAGATTAATTTCAAGGTACTGGTCTGTATCATCTCACTTTTGTTCGATGACATCTGAAGGCTGCTTTTAAGATTAAGTTAAATGACAGTGCATGGCAAGACAAGCAGCTAAATGTTCTCGCGCTTCTGGTTCCCTGCTAGTCATCAGCCATTGAAGATATTGATTACAAACGAGAATGATGCATATTGCTAGCAAATCTGACAGCAGCATTCTCACGCATCATTCAGTATTGAATACCATAGAGCTACTTGTCAAAGCAGAAAATGTCTCATCTAAGTTTCTGTCCACAAGACCTTGCCAATTATTATCTTTCATGAATTTTAAAACCATAAAGAATAGTGAATATCTTAAAGTTCTGTCAGAAATACTATTGTGGAAAACAAATCATGTTTAAAAATAGATTGATCTAGAAGAAAAGTGCTTTGCATGTCTTATGCGAAATTGCCCTGGTGTTTCATTTTTTTTTGGTCTCTTATTGATGTGTTATATGTAAGAGAACATCTTTTCTTTCTGAAATATGCCAAATGTTTCTGACCACAGCAGCTTTCAGACAATGTTAAGGATTGATTAAAGATAATTTTCGGTCTTTTCATTGTGGCATATTAATTCTTCTTTTGTAAATCACCATTAAAAAAAGACTTTAAAATAGCCTTATTTAATGTCCAGTGGGTGTTTAATCCAATGGGTTTTTCTTTAACTACAACCAATAGTTTATTTCTTTGGAAGTTTTCTTTAATATCAGTTTCTTAATTGCCATTTACTCTTGCTATTATGTTATCAAGAGATTTAAATAAGACAAACTGCTCTCAACGTTGTTTCACTGTCAGATGAAAAAGAAAATATTCAAGACAGAATATGCACTCAGAACACTGTAGGACTACTTGACCCTGTTTATTATCTTAGCATTATTTCAGATACCATTGAGTCAGGGTAAGGTTAGTAGGTTAACAATGCATTGCCATTACTTCTATTTTCTGTGAACAGAAAAATACTTTCCAACATCTAATGGAGCTCTTTCTTTTCTATTTCCAAAATATATGAAAATCATGATCACTTTGACCACTGAACTATTTAGTGAAAAATAAAAATGAAACTAACCTCTTAGCATCCTGGTGCTTTCCTGAAACCTTCTTTTTAAGGGGAAGGGGAAAGAGCTTTATTTCTATCGCACAACAAGTTGTATCACTTTTGTTAAAAAAAATTACTTGCGTTAAACACATTCTCATTAAATCCCTTAAGCACATAAGATTTTAATACCTACTGCTTTACAAAACATAAATGAAGGGAGAGAGAAAAAGATGTTATTTGTTGCATGAAGATATGAAAATGTCTTTTCCCAGAAAAAAAAAAGTAAAAAGTAGTTTATCATATGAGAAATACACATTGTGTGTGCATTACTATAATGCAATGTCCAGAAATGAATTAATGGTGCTAAAGGAAAATGAAAAATAAAGAGTTTTAGGAATCTAGCGAGACTTTAAGTAATGAAAATATTAAATACAGTAAAATAATTACATAGGATACTTTCCTTCAGTGAATAGCTTGTTTCATTAGAACAAGCTATTAGAACAGTATAGACAACGAAAACTTCACAAAGTAATAGCCAGTCATTAATCCATTAATTAGCCACATCAGTGTCACAAAAAATATTCCTTTTTCCCTGCTTTCACTCAACATACAACCACAGTCCTAGGGCAAAGCAGGTGAAAACAACAAGAAAAATAATTTAGTGTGTAGGTGGTTTATTCCTAATAATACAGACATCAAATTTGCTGGGACAATGAAGAACCCACTACCTAGTTGTGTAAGATTTTTTTAAAAGAGTCACACAAGATAGGTACCTTGGAGAAATTCATTAGGAAATGTAAGTTCAAAATACATTGTGACATTGTTACAGCAAAGGGGGTTTGCTTTCCTACTTGGAGAAATTCATGGTAAAGATCTACGGTGGTATCTCTTCAAAATAAAAGATACACTGAAGAGGCAATGTTATGCCTCATGGCAGTCTATTCCAGTTCCCAAGTACTTCTAAAGAATTGACTCTAACCTCTGAAAGAAATAATTAGGAAAAAGCAAATGGAAGACACGAAACAGATCTACCCTACATTTATTATGCTATTTGTTCTCTTAAATGTGAAATCGGTGTAGTTTCTTTACTAGACTTTCCCTATTTGTGTGGTATGAATATTGGGCACAAAAAGAATAAGCACTCTTGGTGTAGCTTATTTAGCCTCAGAAAAGAGACTTCAAAAGCTAAATTTAACTTCTCTTTCATAATATTGTGTGTTGTTTCCCTAAAGCTAAGAGAGCTATTAGCATTATTTAAAGTTCAAAAAGAGTCTTTATTAGCTATAAAAGGACAATGCATTTCTGAAACATTAAGAATTAAAAATACGTGATTTACATCACAAGAGCCATACTTAATATTGTTGTAAACAGTAAGGGAGGTGATAAGAACAAAGTAGGCATGGATAGATTCCCCATATGCTGTGGTTTTGTCTTCTGATGTAGCATTATCATAAGAATAATAATAGCATGAATTGTCTGCCAAGATGAATTAATATGTAGAGAGCCAATTTAATAAAAGCTCCCAGTGGTTCAAGAATTAAATTGTAGGAAGGAATTTGTTCTACTTAAAAGTAAATTTATGAATAAAACCTATTAACTGCAATGCAATGCATTATTAATTTTAATGGTGTGGGTGGAAAAAACCTACCCATTAAAAAAAAAGTCAATTTGAAGCAGTAAGACTTGTTACATATTTGAATTTTTTTGTGGAAAAATAGTTATGTACTATAGACATGTCCTTGCAGTAGTCATACGAAGGGCAGTATCTTAATTTTTTAGGGAAAGTTGCTGTTTTATTATATGTCTGGTTGATTTTCTGGTTATTGAAGACTACAAATAGTAGGTCAATAAAAGCAATGACTGTATAATCTGTCTGTCTTCTAAGAAGACTTAGTGATGATCCTAGAAATATTCGTTTTAGCTTGAAATGATTTGGTAAGTTGTTTAGAGCACTGATGTCTATTCATCATCATAATATTATTATTAGTGATCTTGTTTATATTTGTGTTATGTTTTGTTATTATTAATTCATAACAAAATAGGTATAATCAGAGGATGCAGAGCAAATACAGAGCAAAGCAACATTAAATCATTTAAATCAAATAAACTCAGTAATTGAAAAACTCTGAAGAATATTACATCTGTGTGAGCTGCTTTCTTTTGGGATGTGTTACGTAGCACGGCATACAGGGCTGCAGTTTTATGTCACAATATAGTGATATCTGAAAGATCTTAATATTTAACCAATACATCCATGAAGTAATGCCGTCCATGACTAAACATTTTTGTTTGTTTGCTATGTTTCTAAGAGCCATGATATCAATGGATGGAATTGTTTTTAAAGCAAATTAGTGTTTTCATCAAAAATATTTTTTGGGACTGACTTAGGTTTCATCAGAAAGAATCATCATCAACTCTAGCTAGTTAAGGAAGCAGACAAAAATTAATGTAGGGAATATCCATGGCAGCTCTCTCCATGCTCAGGGAAGTATAAGTCTATCAATTGCTTTTTCCCCCAAAGAAATTAACGTATCTGCCTATCTGTGAATAACCACTGAAATCCTCCAGTCATACAGCGAGGAGAACATACTGCAATACATAAGTAGATCTGAAACACTGTGTACAACTCTGTCTATTGATAAGTTACAGAAAACATATTTGCCCTGTTCTCATCATCCTCTAAATGGTGCAGAGAAACCAAGGGTTTTTTACAATATATCTAGGTAAACTCTTCTCGTGTTTGTGCTAATTAAGTTCTCTATGTTTTCTTTTATCTTTAGTCCTATAAGGAATAATAGAGAATTGTATCGTTGTTTTTCTATAATTAATTTTTTATTACACTTAGGACATTATGTATTTTTCCATCACATTTAATTAGTATTCATGTAATAGCTTCACAGCTTGGATATTTTTGTTGTTGGTTGCTTTTTGTTTGTTTTTATCAAGAGTACCCTCTGACTCCCAAATAAGGCTGTAGAATTTAACTACCACAAAATTAAAGACATTTGACGTGCAAATTTTCATGTTAATTGAACTGATATGATCAGGCTATATTTCATGGAAAATACTTTCATACCATTGAAAAAGAAAGGTCAGTATTGATTTTAAAAGATTTTGTGCTGCCTTCTTGATCATGAAAGTATAAGATTACACTCTTTGTGAACAAATGATTATAAATGAAGCCATCTCTGGTGCTGTTCAGCGATATGACATCACTGGTTTACTAGAGGATCAAATATAAGCTTCTAGATCGTGTAATTTTGTTTAAATCTTGGAAAACAAGTGAAGTGCTTTTCAGAGAAGCCTGGTGGAAAACAGTGACAAAAGTCAACTCTCCTTTCATCTTGTATTAACAATGGCAAACACTGACCTTTTAATTTTAAGGACTTAAATCACAGGAAGCTGTTAATATTTTCCTGGAAATGTTATTACCTTGTTATTATTCTGTGCAGGCAAGGCATGATGCTTTCAGGATCACTGGATTTATCAGCACTAGATCTAAGTACCAATTCTGAAGTTCAGTATGGTGTTATACACGAAGGATCAAGTGTGTATGTATCTTACACTTTGGTACATAAGTGTGTCTAAGTATGCATTTATTTTAGAGTCAGGCTATCTAAGGATGTGGAATGTATTACACATCAAATGATGTCTCAGTTTCACTGCTGTCACTTCCAACAATGAGAACAACGACAGAGAATGCACTGACATCTATCCTCCTTTTGCAACTCTCTTACTTCCATGGATTTATCTTTCAGGAGAATTTTTCCAACTAAAAAGGATATATTTGTGAAGTTATTAATTCCTCAGATATTTACTCTTTTCTTCTCCCCCAAAGACGATTCTTCTCCACACATAAGGCATTCTTCTACCCTGTCCATTACTATGTGTGTTTTCCCTGCAGAAGAATCACATTATTGTCAGCTGTCATGGGGTCTGTGAAAGTTGTAACGCCAGAGAGGATGTCAGCACGTAGGTGCAGCATAATTTCTCTTCCATGTGTTGCAGTGCTGAGCTTGGTACTAGCATGTTCTTAGCACGGTAAGGAAATATGACACTGGAATATTTTATGAGGATTTTAAGATTCTGGTGGAGATGGACTACACTGTCCCTAAGGATTCTGTGAAATGAAAGTGTAATATTATGGGGAACAGAATTAGTTACAAATTTTGATAGTCAAGATTTACTTGCTTCACAATTCTCCAAATTGAAGAAAAGTTGCTTACACATGATCATGTGTAGGTTTTTTTTTGCAGTTTGAATGAAGAAACCTTACTGGAATTCTGTGTAGCTTTACTGTAACAGGCATGATTAGGTGCAATGCATGCTATCCCCAACACCAATGGATGTTTAGAAAGTTAAAGTAATCATGTGAAATAATAAAGAAAATACCTAGATATATGTTGCATAGTTCTACTAATGTCATGTGAATCAAGAAGGTGAAGAAAGTTACATTTTACAAAATTTCTAAAAAACAGGAAAACATTTTGTTGTCCTCTCATTTTTAAGCTTAATTATCCATAAACCTGCTTTAACATATTTATCTGATTACAGAGGCAATAGGTTTTAGTGAAAATACCTAACACCTCAGGACTGGATAAAGTCTTGATAGAATGTGACAAGTGGGGAAACCAGCAGAAAATAGAAAATGAAAAAAAATGTAACATTGGAGCAATATTATGTTTGTGACATAGAAAGCTAGTATGCTTTGAACTTTTCTATCCCAATATTTAACTATCCCACTGGGAAGTCACATTATCATGCTGTTTCAGTTAATACAGCATAGTAAACATTAACTGAATTGGTGGAGGAAGAATTATACTCAAGGACATTCCCAGTGTCGATTGTAGTTGCTTTGGAAAAAGAGCTCAATAACATGGAACTTGGATGGACTTTTGAGGAATGAAATATGACCTTCTGAATAATTTCACCTTTTTGGACAAACAATAATGCTCAAAAAAGGCTTTCTCAAAAACTGCATTTAGGCTAAATAAAACTGAGCAAAAATGAATTGTGTTGATTTCTTTCTTGTGGATCTCGGGGTGGATATTTAAAGTTATGTAAAGAAGTCTGTATACACTTCAGGTATTAGCACAAGCAGATGTTTTGAGACTTCAGAAAAAAAAAAAAAGAGGTCCCAGTTAGCAGGCCTTTAATCTTAAAAGGAATTTCAGATAGTAGAGGTAAGAAAAAACTGCAGTTCAGAAAGAGACAGATCCATCTCATCAGAAGTGACATAACTGAACAATCACAGCCAACACTTGAATGAAACTCTTTTAGGCAGAAAGATGAAGCTGCAGAAGAAGCACTAATGCTTCTCAATTACACTTCTGTAAAGGCTATCCAGTAGAAACAGATGGCAGAACAGCCCAAAGTGCACCTGCTACCCTGGAAATATTTCAGCTTTCTTTGTATGGGGCAGTGCCAGTGTTTAGAACTAAAAGGTAACTTGCCACACACGATTTTTCTCATTTTTGCACAACAAATGTGTTCCTTTGGATGATAATTCCTTGTAGTGAAGGACAATTCTTGGCTTAAATTGTGCATCTATTCATATTCAATAAATAAAATCCTTTAAAAAACTCAAACCCAACTGCTTTTCCATCAGATTTTGAAAACAAGACTTCTTCACAGTTTAACTGAGACTGAAGACAGTCACCTTCCTGCCAAAGGTGTCTTTTTCAAATTACAAGCTCATGAAACAAGAACAAGGACATGACAGGGAGTGTTTGGCTGATTATGTTTGCCTGTGCAAATTCAGTGATTAATAATAGATTGGAATACTTTGACTTTATTTCTTTTGCTATCTCAAATGAAATTAGACCCACAGCATAAAGGAAGAATCAGTGTCTATTAACTTCAGCATAAATTATTAGCAGTCAGTTTTCCCAAAATAATCAGACACAGCACAAAATCAAATCTAGATGAAGAACAGATGCATAAATAGAAGCTCTGGAATTTTGCTAAATTTTTCTGAAACATCTGCATGAGCCTAAGAAAAATATATCCCTCCTGTTTCTTTGAAGGATACTTGGCATAGCACAAAACCCTCTGGGCTCCACAGCCTTGCACTTCAGTCCCTAATGAGTGGCAGTGTGATCTCTCTGCAAAAGCCAGAGCAGTATGAATTTTGAACTAGCTGAGACAGTGTCTGAGCTTATTTAAGCTCTGAGATTGCTGTGAGAACAACCAGCAGAGCCTGCAGATACCATGGCTACCAGCAGACAGTCAGCAGGTATAATTGGCTACTCTGAACAGTAGAGGCTTATATGTTAGCTCATGTCAGTACATTATAGAATAAGCTCAGGGACTCTAGCTGTATTAATTACAGGGGGAAGAGAAATGTTGGTTGCTTCTAGATAAGTACGGCAGGCCCCTCTTCCCCTTACAAGTGAGGTAGCACAAACTAAAGCAGTAGACTTTTTCCGTATAAGTGATATTCACATGAGAAAGGCTATATTTATTGAGTTGATAAAGCAGGGCCTAAAGCACAACCACCAGCAAACTCTGAAAAATATTATCCCTCTCCTCTCAGTCTTGCTTTAAAATTGGAAATACTGAAAATGATCCTCTAAAGCTTCTTTTTTCAGTTCTTTTATACACTTTTTTATTTTTCAATTTCAACCCACTGCCCAACCCTTTCTTTCAAACCCCACAAAAATCAAGCTGATTCACGTTTACTTTACTAACCAGCTCAAGTCTCTTAGGAAGAGAAAAGATTCTGTGTGATCATTTGTCTAAATATGCAACTGTGCAAAGGTAGCAATAAATCACCCATCACATGGGGAAGATAGTCCCATTGACAATCACATTTCAGAGTCAGGGATAAAATATCTAACCCCAAAACTACATCTGTTCTCATAACTAGAAAAATGGTAGACAAAACCACATGAAACCAACTCCAACAGGAAGCTTCCATGTATGGTATATTTTGGAAGTAATATTTTCTTTTTGGATATTAACACCTTCCTATATTCAATCAATGTATAAGCACTCAAATTAACAATGTTTCTTCCAATTCAGGGTTTAATAGTACACAAAACAATTACTAAGTGATTAGCCCTTATGGACCAGTTGGAAAATTAGAGATATTTTCTTCAGCCATTAGAATTCTTACATTATGCAACTCTCTTGCATGAAAGAAAATCAGTTCTCAAAGTAAATGCTCTTAAGACACTGCTGTTAGATTCTTATTCTCCAGCTTCCCAGTTTCCTGTTTGAAGCCCTTGCATTTAAGAACAGATGAAAATTTTCCAGATTACATGTACAAAATATGTTTATAAAGGTAAGTCAAATCCTAAACATTGGTTTTAATTAAATTATAGTTCTTGTTAACTTCAAGAACAGTCTGAATTTTTATAATATGAAACCATTTCTTTTATAAATCAAAGAAACATTGTGTTTGCCATTAATTGTTTAGCTTTTCTTAATTCAAAATTTGTGACAGGAAGCGGTAAGATGAATGGGTTTCTATTTGCTCTCATACATCAAATTGATGGAACTATTCTTGCCTGAGCAGGCTAAAATTATCCAGCTTTCAAACTATCAACACCCTTTCCCCACCTCACCTCCCAAAAAAAGATAACTCAACACAGAAAACATTTTTAGGTTGTCATAACATTAAAAAGTTGCAATTAAAAGTCATAAATAAAAATTAATCTCAGAATCTCTCCTTTCTCTTGCTTGGAACTGTTATCAGCTGGAAAAAAAAGCTTGAAATTTTTCATAGCAATAGTTCTGGGAAATAAAATTTTCCATTTTGTAAGAAATTTTTATCATTTGATATTGCTTTATTTCTACAAGGATAAACTTGTAGAATCTTTTTGCTGAAAGACTAGTTGATAAATGATTTAAAACCTAAATTTCCATTGCCTAAACATCTTGTTAAGCATAAAAATCAACACAGTTATGGAGTATTTTCATCTCTGATTAGAAATAAAAATATATAAAAAGGAGAAAATATACATGGATGCCACCTATTCTTCAGAGTACGGCACGTAAGAGAAATACACTCTGAGAACTGTCAATTTTACTTGTGTGTGTACATATTTATACAGGATCCTTTCAGATTCTTTTGGAATTGTTAGAGTTCATTCTATCAAGTCCTACTTTGATTAGCCATCTTGTAGTTTACTGCTCCCTCTGCAATAAATGGTAATGGCAAATGTTAGAAAAACAAGCCGATAGTTGAATTCAGATGCTTAAAAAAGCTTTCTACATTTTTCTTGTAGTAAAGAACTCAGCTTTATTCCTTGTCACAGCTCCAGAGAGTGTTGGTCTGTTTGTACCAGCAGACACCTGGTTTTAACAACCTCCTCCCATGGTTTTGTCAGTGACTCCCACATTCAGTGTTTTAGAAGGAGAAGGGGTTCATTTACTATAATCTTTGCATAGTATAGGATATTTCCATTCACAATAAAAATACTGTGAATTCAAACACATCAGAATACTGTATCCCTCAAAGTGCCAGTAAGCGTATTCCATGAAGCACAGTATTATTACAGTGCAACCATGAAAGTAAATTAAAAGACAAATCACTGTAATATTACATAAAGAGGTGACATCAGTAACATCTCCGCCATCTGTAGCAACTGTGTTTTTAAAGGAAAGGAGTTCACACAGCTTATTTGGAGTTTTTAAGATGATGTAGGGATCATTATAGACACTTCAGTACAACATAATGTTAAGTAAATTCCTTATAAATAGCCCTGAGATTTTATTCCAGTTTGCGCAGAAAATAGACCATACAATTAAAGACACTTTTTTGAGATGCATAGAAGCAAAGCTTTATGAATAAATTGAATCACCCAGGAACGTCCAAGAAAATAGATATGACACTTTCCCTTGTCTCCAACTGTTTGTACCACTGGGAATTGCCCAGCCATTGTAGGATAGCATTTTCCCCCATGACTAAAGTGTTCTGTTTGCCAAAATTCATTTGTACTCAGAAAACAAACTCAAACAAAGAAACAAAATCCAAAACTTAAACAAAACCAAAAAAAAGCAAAAAAACCCTCCACCACAACCAACCAACAACAACCAGTAAACTTGAATGAATTTGGAATTTCTAATACAATACCCCATGCCTTTTCCCTATGCCCTCTAATTGAAAATGGCCATGGAGAGAAGACTGGATAAGGTCTTCAGAAACTGCTTACATCCTCACATTTTTATTGATTACAAAGAGATAAACCAGGCCACACACTTCACTTATGCCTTTCTCTTCACTTACAAAGCTGCAAATTAGATTTCAGTCAAAATAGCTCTACAGACTTGAGCGTACTTCAGTCTTCAGAGCTGGGAAAATTTTTGAGGTAAATCAGGTTAACTGATCCCAAAACACAGCTGTAATTTGTGAATCCTATGTCTTGTACCATGACTTGAGGCAAGAAACAAATCTTGCTGCAGGACAGCAACTACCCATCTAAATGATAATACTTCAAAAGACAAACTAATTTAGATTTTAAGCATGTCATAACATTTTCCACTGTTAGGTCATTAATACATTGTAATGTTTTCAGGCATATTATCCATAGGTTATTTGGTAAATACAATTTGACTCAGTATTACTGGTTGTTATAGCTACTAATGGTGGTATGAAGAAAAATTTGCCTAAGATTTTCATTTCACTGTTTCTTCTCAGTTCTGTATTCCTGATTCTATATATTTTCTTCCTCTTTTCCACCGTTCTTGAGCTCCAGTTCTGATTTTTTTCAGGTTATTTCGTGGTATAATTTACCTGGGAGTACAGGTGTACAAATAGGGTAAAGAAGGGGTTATGGCTTTGGCTGCTTTTCCTTTTACAGTTCCTCTACTACATCTTCACACAAATTACAGTTTACCTGCAGGCAACTGATTTGGCACTGTTTTGTGGCACATGTTTGTCTATAAACCTGCCTGTAAAGCAGCCTGCCAAGTCCTATCAATTTGCACTGGATAATGCCGCCCTGTTTCCACCGTGGTTCTACCACAGGCTTTGTCAGTGTGGCACAGGAGCCACACCGTTGGGGTGGCTCCCATAGAAGACTCTCATCCTGCTCTCCAACATTATGTTCTTGTACACACAAACACTTATCTGTAGGGACTAGACTGTAAGAATGACTGCCAGTGAATATTTCTTCTTAGGTATTGGAACTACCTCTTTTCCTTCTGTTTCTTTTCTCTCAAAATTAATTTTTTTTTACTGTAGTATTTTTTTGGCTCTAATTTAATTTTCTTTTTATTGTCACTTTTCTTAACGGACATTTCTCTAGCCTGCTTTTCAACTAACATGGTTGTTCCCTGAAAATAGCAGTCCCTTTGACCTCTGCGTTAGTGGCATGGGGATTAAATAAAGTCACTGAACTGTTTAACTTTGTAAATTCTAGTTTAAGTGCTCTGGAGTGTGACCATTTTATTAACTAAACCCCTGAGCGTATTATTATATTTACTTCTTTCACACACTGTTACTCACTACTCATGAAAGAGAAACTTTGTATACATTTAATGTAAAATAAAAGCCTACTGCCTTGAGGAATGTATGATTTAAGTTCAACAGACAGTATGGAAAAATGCAAGAGGTACCTTTGGTTTTGGTCAGTGATTTCACTGTAGCTAGCATTTCACCATGGGAACCTAAATTTATCTACAAGACGCCTTCTGCTGACATTATCTGTTTTAAATTTCTGGTAGTTCTATTCTTACTTCCATTCTTAGAAGTGTAAATATTAACGATAGCAGAAGGACAGAGGAAGGCTTCAAATATTAAGCACAACAGAACAAGTATTTTTGACCACAAAATTATCGATATTTTAATTGGTATTTAAAGAAGGTCTAGACAAAGGCAATTCACAGACTAGTCTCCTGAAATTATTTTTAATAAGAAAGTTTCTGTCTCTAATCAGAAAAGAACCAATATCACCAACAGTGAAGTAGATTTAATTTTCATAAAAGGAATTTCTTTCTCTTTATGCTCATGAGAAAGTGTCTCGAAAGCTACATTCTACCTATATTGGAATGGAATTAGGCTTGATTTTAATAGCGTTAAGCCCATATATTTAATTAAAAGTTATACAGTTATTATTAACTTAACTATCCATGTCCACTCTTCATTATCTTACAGAATCATAGAATTATACAGCAGTTTGGGTTGGAAGGGACCTTTAAAGGTCATGTAGTCCAACCTCCCTGCAACGAGTAAGGACATCTTCAACTACATCAGGTTGCTCAGAGCCCTGTCCAACCTAATGTATTCCCATTTTGTAACAAAGTTGTTTCTCCCTGGTGCGTATTTTCTCCCCAGTTCCCTCTTTGTTCGTTGGGTGCTAAAGATAGCGGTCATCCTCCTGTGCAGACTGAGCATTGCAACCTGCTTCCGATGCCTCTCATAAGATTGCCTCATCATTCTCTTAATCATTCTTGTAGCCCTTTTCTGCAAACAGCTCTGTCAGGAGAACACGCACGTGGTTTCTAAATACTAGCAGCAAGATTTATCACAGCTATACATCTTTTTATTAGCACTAGGGCATATACACACTAACAAAAGATTCATCAGCTATCCAAATTGAAAAAGGAAGTGGAAGTAGGAGGTATGGTAGCAGTGCTGCTACAACTGGGTAGAGAAGGGTACCATTACAATATACCAGTGTCTAGCGTCATTTGAGAGATATCTCTTTTTTATCATATTTGTAGAATCTTTGCTAACTCTTAATATCTGTTTTTGGTTTGTTTGTTTATTCAGCTGGAGCTGTAGCACTGCAATCAAGTTTGTTATGATTGCTTCAGGTACAGAGAGGTATAATGTCTTTGATTTTATGGAAAAGGAAGTCCAGAAAGCCTTAGCATTTGAATCTCCACTTCATCAGTCAACTCAACTGATTAATGAACTCTCTTCCTTGACCAATGCTTTTTGTTTTTTGAGCAGTCAGTCCAAAATGTTTCTTCATTACTAGCTCTTACATAAAATCTACTCACACCTCATCTAAAATTGTCAGTACTTCCCAAAAATAAGTTAAAAAAAACTTTTAGGTTAATTCCATGACAATTGTGGCCACCTCATTGAATAGTATCTGGAATACAGTTATTACTACCATTTGCTTTCTAATTGGTCACTAAGAATGCCAAGACTTTCATTATAACATAGTTTCAGTAATATTTACCTCTAACAGTTTTTTTTTTTAAAAGAGATACAAATCTGACCATACCTAAACTACGCCTTTCACGTTATGGTGAAATCTCCAGCATTATACCACTTTATATCATTTTATTGTCCTAAACTGGATTTGACTGTAGTCCTTCTCTCGTATCAGAAGTATGTTAATAACATGCATTTCCAAGGCTTTTTTTTACTAATTTCTTCGACAGTTAACAACCTTGCTATACTATCATGATTTTGATATTTCAGAAAATTCTCCGTTTTTTGACTTGACTGCTTGCTTTACTGTGCAACTTCATAGTTATTCCTAAATGATCTCACCCATTTTGTCATTAAACTAGACAAAGCTGGTTAATTAAATTCATCATGTGTCTAACTTTATTCACAATCAGGTTTGGTTGTTTTTCTTGCTGCATCACCATCTAGCTGTTCTGTTACCTTTTTTTTATTACTATTAAATAAGAAAAAATATTTCTTCCTCTTCTCAAACTTTTTACACTGAGATACAAAGCTTTTGTTCTGTAAATACCATACAGTTTCTATAAGGCATAAAAAGAAAGCAAAATATCGATCTGAAGTACTAGAAATTATATCATCCAAAACACATGGGAGCACAAAAATAGATTCTCTTGCTCTAGAGGAATTAAATATCTTGTTCTCAGAAAAAGAATTCCCATATAGACTGCCCTGCTTATATCTTTCTGGTCTCTAGGTATATGCTTTCAGGTGCTTTTTACTTAATTATGTGCTTGAGTAAGCCACAGAACACTTTAAATAAAACTAACTGTCCCATTATTATTAAAACGAAATAGTTTGCATGAAGAAAGTACTGAAAGTCAGGCTTCTTTAACCTTCTTATTCTAAGTATTAGACTAGCTTAAATACTTCTAAAATTGCTATTCAAAATGGCTGAATATATGTAAGCTGAACAGGACTGTGCTCTGAATGCAAAACAGAAACCTTCTGAGATCATTAAACAATCATTTACCTTCCTGTAACATTTCAAAGGGAATTCAGTTATCATACAGGAAGCTTCTATATTCAAAATTTCACTTGGAGCTTTGTTTTTAGGTTTTGTTGGTGCTTTTGAATTTCCTCTCATTTCACATATTCCTCTTTTTATACCATTCTGATTGCCACAGAAACATTTCTTGTCCTTCTGTTAAAAATGTGAAATATTTTGACTCATATTTACAATAAAGTCTGATAGTAATTAAAATGCAGTACTTCCAAAACTTATTTCTTATTGCACAGACTTACGGAATTCTATTAAGAGATTTTATACATAGTAAAGGGGCAGTTCTCATAGAAAAAAATTATTTTAGTTAGTTTTATCTTGATAAAACCCAGTAACTTTGGC
>JAOXJK010000023.1:77036045-77070931 GCA_025774025.1 Xenus cinereus
CTATACCCTAATAAGCTCCCTGCCATTATTAGTCACCATTCGGTTTAGACCTCCACTTCACTCAGAGTGTTTGTTGCTCCTTTGGTGAATTTTTCTTCTTAATGTCAGCTACAGTGAATTAGTTGCTTCCAAGAATGAGAAATCAGGGCAATGTATTCATTGGTTCTCATTGAAAATAACCAATTATTTGTCTCTCTATGAAATATTATCTCACCTGACTGCTTTGGATAGGAGGCTTAACTTATTCAGTGAGTTATCCTGTGAGTGACATCTTTCATTTCAGCAAAAATCTGCAAGAACCTGGCTCAGTCCTATGTCTTTGGAAAATCTGAACTTGCAGATGTTAAGTAGAGACCTACCTGGTCCCTACAATACCTGACAATTCATTTGTCAAAAAAAAAAAATAATATCTATCCTCCATTTTAGATTATTTTCTCTTCATTTTTTGTGTCCACTGTTCTTCTGGGAAAAAAATATGATAGAAGGAAAGAGAAATTATCACAGTCTTGTTGCTGCTGCTGTTTAGTCTCAGAAATACAGACCAAATCTATCAAAAAATATAAGATTTTGGAATGCATAATTTGGAAGGAAAAAACAGGAGACTAGGAATGACAAGCACTGAAATTCAGACATTCAGGCTGGGACAGCCAAAGCAAATACATGAGTCATTGTAAAGCAAATGCCTAAAGGGGTTCAAGACCTTACGGTAGATTAAACCCAAAATTGTAGCCAAATTAGGCTAGGGGTCATGTGGTTGGCACTATGGATGGAACAGTAAATGAAGTATTGTTTTGGAGACCAATAGGTATGTATTCCTAAAGAACACGGAATACACTGGAGACTAATTGATAAACTCGTTTCAAGTACGATATAAGCAGAAGATGATTGTTTAGTATCATACTAATTATTTAGCATAAGAAAAGTTCTAGCAGCTTCTAATTCCTGGATTCCAGGATCAGGGACAGAGGGTTTTAGAGAAACTGCACTGAATCTGGGCTAGAAAGATGAGAAACTTCAGGCTTTGAACCTGAAGTACTCTGCATAAAATTTCTGCTATAAGGAGCAATGTCAAGTGCTTTCTTCTCAGAGTAGAGATTAAAATACTATCAATATAGTGGGTAATATTATGCTTTCCACTCTGATCTAAGGTTCATTGCAGTGGTGCATTATTGCCAGGAATCAATGGAACAGAAGAAATGTAATCCTTTCCTTATATTAGTCACTGTTCTTCATCTTTTTCCTGCACTAGCTGATATCTGTCAGGTATCTTCACTAAATGAATAGAATAATTAATTTTTTCAGAGCTGGGGTTAACTCAACAGCTCCATTATAAGGCATCAAAGAAAGCATCAAAAAATGCAATTTCAAGCTAATACATTATTTCAGAGGTTACTACTGAAGGCATAGTTTTAACATTTTTTTTCCTCCTTTTTTTTTATTCATAGAGCTATAACTCTGTGTAAATCTATGAAAAATTACATTTCAATTTAGTAATTTTGCAACTATAGATTTTCATTTAGAGTATTGGAGTATGTATATCAGTGACGTCTCCCACACTTAGTCCTCAAAAACTTGGGCAACTCACAGAGAGGTAGTTCATCACACGGTGTCCTTTCCAACTAACAGAAGGAGATGTGAAAAGGTGTTTATTGAAGAGTGAACAGGATGATCAACTTGCTCTCAGAAGAGACTTATTGCACTGCAGATGACTAAGACAAATCACATTCCATGAAGCACATCTGTTCCATGTGCAAGGAATTGCCACATTTCACATAACAAAAGGAACCAACACCACCAACAAAGAAAAGAACAGGGACTCCGGGTTGCTGAAGGCTCCTCATCAAGTGAATAGGAAGGATAAGGGGGCCAAAACAGTAACACCACAGTCCATCAGAGATCTGTAACTTGAAACCTGTGGCATCATTCTTGCACAAATCACAGGGAAGAAAAGTGGGGAACAGAGGGTAATAGCCGCTGGTTGTAATAGTCTGTGAAGTGGTTCCAATGTGTATCATCTATTCTTTAGATGACCTAGTCCAGAAAGACTGTTTACTCTCAAAAAAAGCTCTTATCTGTGACACCTATGATTTCTCAAACTCTTCTAGAGTCACCTTCTGAGCTGTATTCCATATCTCGAGTCTGAAAACTCCTGTGGGATAATGTGTCCCACAAGCCCATTTGTCTTTATAACCATTCTGAAGAGGACTTTCTGTGAGGAGGCAGTTAACTCCTCTGTAAATGGCAAGAGACTGTCATTCTTGCTTTCAGAGGCAATGGAGACTCCACCAATCAAAACAAGGGCAAAAAAAAAAAAAACTTACGAAAGTCCATTTCTACTACCATCCTGCTAAAATAATGTAGGAGTTTTCACTAAAAGAAATATTCACTCCACTCAAAATGAGGTTTTCATTCATGAAATCATTACCATTCTCTGTCTTTTGGAAGAATTAAGACATTTCTTCAATAAATTCCTCATTTCCTTCAGCAAATTCCTTATTGTGAGATCTACACTGTACTGAGGAGTGGGCAATGGGAAAGCACCTCACTAGTGTATTTTAATGGACTAGGAGAAAGTGGGAAAAGGTACACAGCTTACTGCTTGAATGGCAGAAGTGCTGCGTACAACCTCTCAATGTTGCCACTTAACAGGATGTCAAATCTAATCAAGATTATAATAAAAAAGGATGAATACTCACAGATCTCATAGGTCTCACAAGGTCTTATAATTTCTTCAGTACTCATCCCATGCAAATTCTGAAATTTAACACAGAACAGATGGAAAATATCTTACTGTTTTCCTTGTTATCATGAAGAGAAAATGTAAGTACACAAGACCTTTCTGCATGATACTTTTTAAACTTTTGATTCCAGCATAACCTCAAAGTTAATTTTAGTATAATAATGTTATTCTGAACTAGATACCCATAGCTTCCAGGGACTCTGGAAATAGAAATGCTACTAGGCTAATAAATTACTCAAGGGAAGAATTCTGCAATTTTTTTACAAGAGTAAGTCATGCCATTGGCCTTCCAGTGTTAGCATGAATGGCAATCAGATAAATTAATTGACTCATGTGAAAAATGTTCTTATTTTATACTGACATACTAAATTAATCAACAGTGTAATTCAGACTGGGATACGGACTCTGACTGTACAGCATGCATAAATCACTTGTGTCTGAGTGTCAGGGAGAAGCCAAACTGCCCCATGAGAGGAAGAAGCCAGGAGTTGAACTCAGACCATGCCCTCATGGACAGATGTGGTCTCATGAGGACTGACAACTGCAGGCAGAACTAGGAGCTGGGAAAGGTATAGATCAACAACGCCAGACAAGGCAAAGGCACTAACCAGGTCCAAAGTCCATTTTGTACAAGGAGGAAAGTGTAAATAGAAATAAAAGGGGACAGCACTTCTGTCCAGATGAACTTCAGGTCTATTCAGAAATAAGGACTGCAAACCACCATAACTACAACACAACCCAAACCAGGACTAAAAGCACCCAGCTAACCTTATATGGAGCTCCTAGGCCCATGAAAGGAAGGAGGAAGCCCCAGGTGAGACCGGTCAGAGCCATTAAGGTACTCAAGACCCTGACAGTCAGACCCTTTGGTTTGCAATCAGCTCAAAATTGAAAGGTTCAGGGTACAAATTTACCACTGCCATTTGTTGGGAATTATATGTCAAGATTTAAGGCCTTTGAGAAGCTATGAGAAATATTTCAGCTCCTCACTACTTTCAAAATTGGATGTCTTTCATGAAAGGTTGCTCAGGAAATATAGGAACCAAATATCATGTTGAGTAAACAAGACCAAATTTGTGAAACATGTCCAGTCAATTAATACCCAAGTCAAGATGAATATATAATTTACCTACTAATGTTGTATTAGGATTAAAAATTTAGAGATACTATGTATCAAAAAAAACCCACAAAAAACCACAACGGTAAGATATTACAAAGAAAGTGTATATGTATGTATAAAATCCAAGAGATCAAAGTTCAGATCTCTTCAGTCAACCATGGTATCTTTATATTCATGTTTCAATTTGCCTGCTGAAGTGTGTTATTGCTTTCTTGAGTGGCAGAAAAAGAATTTCTATTAGTATAGCACCTTTTTTATACCAGCAATTTGGGTAAAAGAAGTGCAATGATAAAATGCACCTATCAGATTCATTAAAGCAGTCAAATCCTTCTACTTCAAGCTGGCAACAGATTGCATTTTGGGGATTCATTAGCAATACCTACAAGCAGTTGTAGGAAAAAACTAAGTATTCTTACCCTAGGCAAAATGTTGATCAGATGACCTACTGAGACTTCTTTATAGGGAAACATTCGTACCCTCAGTGCAACTGTTCTCTTGGACCCTGTTACAAGCAGATTTCAAGCACCAATGGTGCCTTCTCAAAATTGTAGAGCAAAATCATGACAGTGCAAGGTGAATTGCAGCTGGCTCATGGCATTATGGTCTCAGATACAAGTAAGTTACTTGACAAACCTGGATTGCCTGGAAATTCTGCTGAAGATATTGACAAGCCAATATCAGAGCAATATTTGCATTTTTCTGGCCTGTTAGGGACTTCCCTCTTATTGGAACAATCTGATGCTTTTATGGTAGCATGTGCTTCAATTAAATTAATTACTAAAGCCCTCTTAGCAGTCTGGGTGAGGATATTACCTGCCATTAGCTTGCCTGAAAAGGTAAACTAGAGTGGGTGGAAGGACTGCAATTGCAAGTCACCCCTCTTGACTTTCTAGTGAGACTGGATTCATGAAACTTCTGGAGCTAGTTCAAATATAAGACAGAGATAACACTGCAGAAATTTGATGTTCAGGACCATGTACAAAGTTTTCTTCGAGGGTAGTATATTTACTGTGAAACCAGTGTTTACATTCCTGCTCAAAGTGAGTAGATTTTAATGTGGATGTTTCTTGAGCTGTAGAGAACCCCTGGTGTGATTAACACACCCTAACCTGCTTGTTTTTCTGTCTTTGGTAATCTGTGTGCATGCATTTGGATGTATAGGTTTGAAAATGTTGGTAAGAGAAGAACCAGAGATGATGCCTAGTGTAAGAATGTAGTTTGTGGGCCTCTACGCTGCTGAGTTACACCACAACATTGGAGAAGATTTCAGAGACCGTAAAGACTCTTCTTTGTTAAAAAAATGTGCATGTCATGCAGATTTAACACTGTAGCTGATTGACACAAACAGAAGAGCAGCTTTAAAAAATGTTGTCGGTACAAAAGTCATGAATCTAGGTGTTTGAAGAGATGAGTTACCTAAGTATCTACATAGATCTGGCTTATAGAGAGTACAAAATTTACTGTGGAAAAATCCCCAAAGAGATTTCCTTTGAAGATTCAAGACTGCTCTGAACAATTTGTTTAGCCTTCAAGGAAATCCAGTTTTGTCAGCTCCTATGATCAGAACTTGGTTTTACATGTTATTCTGAAGAGCGTCATCAGTAGGAGGTATGATTGTGTTTTGTCCAGACACCAGTGACACGGTCTTTGTACCATGCTGGGAAGAAAAGGACATGATGAATTAACAATGTATTCTTCACCTAAGTACAATTTCTCTGTAATCTCAAGTAATCTCATTTGGTTTCTATTTATCTTTTCCAATACTCCTGATTGTTGTTTAAATGATTCCTAGTTCTGATTACTGTTATATATATAAACTTTCATTCCTTTTTAGAATCTGGATAAATTCTATTCTTCAGTTATACACTGTACAAATGAGTTGCACATGCTAACTATTCATAATGTGAAATAATATTTTTTTATTCCAGAAAACGGAAGACCATTTTTTCTCATGCACCAAAAGAGAATAAATGAATGTTTCTGTTCTATACTCTTTTTATTACTTTCTCTGCTCTCTAAGAGAGAAATGCTTCCAATGATATACAAAAATATTCATATGAATATTTTTCCTCATCTTTCATTGAACTTTCAAGATTTTAGTCGTCTTTCAAACTCCACAGAATTTATAAAAAAAAAAATACAGAAAAGAAAATACTATCATTAATGGTAATTTCACAATCCAAATCTCTGAAGAAAAAGATTAAATGTCACCATTAACTCACTTGAGCTTCACCTTCAATATTAGTAATAATAAACAGAAACATCCCAAAAAATCCCCCACAATCCATGGCTTGTACATGAAAGGATTTTGAAATACATGGTGAAAGATGATATTAAATGTGGTGCTTGATTTATCAGGGCCCCAATGTGCTAGTCAAAAAGTTATAATTAGGCAATGTGGTCTAAAAAATACATGTACAAGACCTAAAAGATGCCGAATAAGTCACTTCACCTCTTGTGTTTCAATTACTTTCTCTGCAAAATAGGGATTATGAAGATAATTATCTCATTTGTAAGCAGTTTGAGTTCTGCAAGTAAAGAGCAAAATACTAATGCAAGGTGTTACTCTCAACATCAATGGCAATTAGATTTGATCTCGAGAAATGTAAATTAGAAGTAGGTCCGCTGATTTTAATGGAATTATACTAGTTTGCAGTTATCTGCTGTTTAGAAAAAAATGACTCAGAAGCTATGGTAATTGAAATGCACAAAGAAATATGATCATTATTAAATAAAACAGACAAACAAATGTTTCACAGATTACCTGAAACACTCATGCTAGAGTGTCTTTTAATAGCACCTCTCACAGTCTTTCTCCCTGTGAAATGCGCTAGAGCTAGAAGCACAGGGGAAAAGATAAAAATAATGTGATCTGGTAGGTTATATTCTTTTAGTTTCTATTAAAACTAAGAGAACATAATTATTACAGAAAGAATTCTCAATGGAAAGAAAAACTAATCAAAATGACCATGAAGACTGAAATGTTTTTCTAGATCTTTCTTTAGCTCAGTTGTGAGTTTCATTGGTTTGCATAATATGTAAGGTAAACTAGTATATTTGGTGTATTATGCTTTTTTTTTTCTTTAAATGAGTATGACTGAAAAATTAAAACCTTATAAAATTAAAATGCTATCAACATTATTCTAGAAATAGTGGTGCAAATTTATGTTCTGGAATTTCAAATTATTTCATAACTTTGTTTTGGAGGATACATTAAAATTAGTTGAATTGGAAAAGGTAACAATTAGTTATCTTATGAGCCTTTTCCACCACAGAAACAAGATACTGCTGCTGTTCCTCCTAAAGTCTTTAGATCTGAGATCATCACAGACAGATGGTCAGGAAGCTGCCTAGTATATGGCTAGATATACTTGTATATATACAAGAGCTTTTTTTTGTATTTAGGGGTAAAAAGTTTTGTTGTTGTTGTTTCTGGATTTTATAGCAGACTGAGTAAATAACTGTCTTGTCTTGACTTGACAAACTTGGACAAAAACAGGTCTCGGATCAAAGCCATGGTTCAGTTGAGATTAGGTCTATACTTTTTAACAAAGGAACCTTTCCTTTAATGTGGTATTAAGGCGAAAACAATATTTTCATAACAATTTGTGGTTAACCTTCAAAAAAATCTTGCTTGATGTTGCTAGTGTTCACAAGTGATAGTGATCTTGTGATGTCATGTCAAACAGATTACTTGCAAATTTCCAACTACAGAATATACAAAAGTCCTTAAGTCAGTAACACAGATGAACAGTTTTGAATAATCTAGCATAGGTGACAGTACTGACCTCAGGTCAGTGGTTAGTTCAGATCGTGCTCTCACACACACACAGACAGACAGAACTATGATCTTACAGCAAAAACCTATTTTTACAAGAGTTACATTAAAAATCAAGAACATGCTGATAATTTCCATTAAAGAGACTTCAGTTGCAAACAATTTCGGGCACAATTTTTCATTACTGCAATCAATAGCCATTTTACCGTTGAGTTCTGTAAATAGGAATTGAGATCTGTCTAACTCAAATAGACTGTTATCTATGACATACAATGTGCCTACTGCAGGGCTTCACTACAAGACTTTTGTAGAATAATGAAATAATACGTTCATCTTTTGATGTTTAAGCATCTCCCTTGAGATGAACATGAAGCCTATTGAGATGTAGAATATTTTTATATTTTCCATTGAGAAGGGAAAAAAAAAAAGTTTTCCTTTGTTTTTTAAACAAAACAAAACAAACCAAAATAGTTTTAGAACTATTAGTCTAATTATGTAGTGCTTAAATGAGCCAGTATTATTATAGATTAACTGATGATTAAGTCAAACTGCTTTGAAGAATATCCCTGTGTGCAGCTTTTTCTCTTTGGTAATATAATAAAACTGACCCTTCAGATTCTATTTAGGTGTAAGTACTAGCAATGAGATACCAAATACTAGCACAGTGTTCTAAAAATTGTTAGTAAGAATTACACACATATGTTCAGAGACTACTTCCCTCATACCTCTTCATAGTTATGCTTCTCCAGACAAAAACATCCTTCCCTGCCACCCACCCTGCCCTGACTAAATTTTGCAAGATTCTTCAATGTATGGCCTAACAATCCACACAGCTCTAAGAGCAAAGCCCATGACTCTCATAAACATGCTAAGGAGTGCCACGTTAAAGACATCCCCTAAGCTGTAATTGCCCAGTGTAATTACAGAGCTATTTCAGGTCAGGCAGCTGTGATTCCCAGGGTTATTAGCTCTCTCATAGTGGCTGGTATATAACCTTGATGCACATTAGAGCTACTTTCTGTTCTTATACTGAAATATTTAAACCTGTTGCAGATTCAGTCACCAAAATAATTCATTTAGACACAGAAAGTGTGGGTCTATTGCAGTCTCCATTCACTCTCTATTGTTTTGGGTTTTTTTCGCACCAGTGTGTACCAGTACTGGATATTTCAAAGGAAGATGTGCAGAACCCCAACAGTGGGCCACATCTTAGACTTTCTGTTATTCATCAGAACAACACTTGTTGCTTTGCTATTTCACAGAGGGTTTATGCCAGATTTCCAGCTTCGTAGATTCAGATGTTTTTTCATTCCTTGGGAACCAGTGATGGATTGATCTCCCTAAATTCTAAGCTTCTAGTCTTAGGCTCCTTGTCTAAGCTAGTCTTCTGTTCTGCTGTAACTAAAAAAATAAAAAAAAAATAAATAAAAAAATAATAATAAAAAAAAATAAAAAAAAACAACCAAAAGAAAACCTAATAGAAAAAAAGTTCAATATCTAGTGTGTGGATGTAAACCTGCTGTGAACCTTTAAAAAAACAGACTTTGAGAATGCTGCAGTCACAGCAATCAAAATATCACTTGTATAGGGATTTTCAGACTATGCCAACGAGCATATCAAAGAAAGGGAATGGATATTCCTATCAAGGGAAGAAGATGGATGGGAAGAGGAGGGAAGGTGTTTTCAGGAGGAAAGGCTGCAGATAGTAAGGTTAAATGAATGGTTATGTTCAGGCTTAAGAGTCTGTTATTGGTAAAGTAACTTTCTAAAGGAAAATAGTTTAAAGTGTGAAAGAATGTCTGAAAAATATCAATTTAAAATATTTATAAATTATCAAGGTTATTCTAACTACCTGTTAAAAGAGGACATTCTAAAATCCTCCATATTTTAATAATTTATTATGAATATCAGACGAAAAGTAGAGAGGCAATATTTGAAGACATTTGAAGCCTCAGTTTTTTATTAGCTTAACTTGAACAATTGCTACAAATCTAAGCATAATAAGTCGGGTCAATATATATACATTTCATAGACTATGTGCTGCTTAGACAAGAATAATTGCCAGTAGGGAGACAAATCCGTAATTACAAGCTGGAAAGTCAGGCCAGCCAGGGAAGGTGAATCCCAGGCAGGGCAGAAGGCCAGGCATGGCTCAACTACAGCACTGCTCAGGCAAGGACTAGAGGATGGAGCTCAAACAGCAGCTTTCTGGTTAAGGACAGAGGTTTCTGATGAGACTCCTTGCAACTCTTTCTCACAACTTCAGTTTTGCCACAGCAGTCTGTTCCATGGTTACAAAATTGTGATATAGCAGAGGGGACTTTGAACACATGGAGATAAAATGGAGGTGATTTCAGAGCTATTGGTCCACTTAGGGCCCCATAAGTTGTTTCAATAAGCAAGACTTGTGTAGCAGACTCCTATCAACCTTGAAAATGTCAGTGATTATATTAAGACTATATCCTATTCTGATGTTTATTCTTCTACAATTTAAAAATTATTTCACTGTATGTAATCATGATTATCAGCTGATTAGAACACAAAACAAGCTTAAAATAAAGAAAATCATGGTATCACAGGAAATATCAAGTTTTTAGTGCCATTCCTGAGCCATGCAAAAGGACATATGCAATTCTTATGCTCTGGGATTAATGTTATCATTCCTGGTCTATATGTATTAATGAAAAGCACCTACTTTTGAGTAAACATAGATTTTTGATGCTGCCATTTAGACAGAAACCTTCGTGCTTTGAACCACAAGACCTTTTGTCCATTGTTTTGTTTGGGAAAATGAAATAGATCCAGAGAATTAGCTTATCCTTAGGGGATGTTTGAAAGCTGGTCATGATGCCTACAAAAGAACAGTGTGTTTGCTAAAGAATTTTTTCAGATTATATAAAAACCTGACAAAATTGATCCATTATATGTACAAGATTTCAGGTACATATTCCTGAGAAACTATCAATACATTTTGAAATCAGCTGGGGATGTAGGGATATTATATTAATTTCTATAAAGGCGAAATAGAACAATGAAATATTAAAGGATTCATCACAGTGTATACAATTTTTTCCTGTTAATAGAACAAAATCATTATTTGATCAAGGAATTTAAAACTCCAGAGTTTTAAAAAGGTTTGGAATTGTCCAGAAGTATAACTCCACAAATACTGTGATGAATTTGACTGGAAGATGCTCAGGAAATTAACTATACCAGTTTTAACAACATTAAACTATGCTGCTTAAAACAGAACACTATTTACATTTAATCGATTATCATTTAAACTTTAATCATTTGCATGGTCAGAATGTGTTCAATGTTAAGCATCACGTTGCAGCTCTGTTGAGCTGAAGTCTTGAATAATTTAAAGTTGAAATACTCATGCTTGGATGATACAAATCAATGAAGTGCTGGTATCTAGTTTGTAAAAAGTAGGTAGTTATACAAGCTATCAACAAATATTTGGGGTTATTACAATAAGCACAATACTGTTTTTTATAATTGGTTTATGTGTCAAGCTGAAATTTCATGGTAACAGAAATTTGCTAAAGCTTTTCTAGGTATTTAGAGAAAGAGTTGGTCTTCAGGAAGCATTAATTTCCTTTGCTTGCATACCTGTCATTTAAAAAGGAAATACAATTTAAAAAAAACAAACAAACAAACAAACAAAAAAACACCTTTTTTTTTAAAGTAGAATGGAATGGAAGGAAAGTGTAACTCAAGTTTCTTACTATTCTAGAGAAGTGAAGCATTGCTTAACATGAAGGGTATCAGAATTTATATTTTGCAAGAAAAATAAAGGTTTTTTTGTTTGATAACAATTTCTGATGTGGTCTTTTAAGTGTCAAGAATAGAAAAAGAAGAGAAAGTAAAAGAAAAGCAAACAAAAGAATAAACAATCCCCCCCAGAAGATACCTTTTGACAGCACTCAGAAAACCTAATATTCTTGAATATATTCAAGATTCTCACAATTTTTAGTTGGGTTTTAGATCAAGCAATATGAATTTTCTTAATGTTATGTGAACCTTTTTATAAGTCATGAACTGCACAACTACTCTGACATAATTGACTTTACCAGAATATATGATACCCTAGACTCTCGCAGATTTTCATCCTGACAGCATACTTAAGTAAAACAAAAAATATATAGCAATAACACCGTTCCTAACGGTGCTTTATTGCTAGGAAGCTCTGAGTTCAACAGCTGCCTTCCAAATCTATTTACTGTCATGATTTATGTTCTCCATCACTTTCAACTAACTTAGCACAAAACTGCTATGTTCAGGATATGGCTACCTGCTGAGGAAGAATAAGGCAAATGCCATTCTTACTGTTATTTCTTTAGTGTACTTGGTTTAAGTTACAATACATCACAAATGTTGGATTTAATGAGGATATCACTTTCACAAAGTTTTTTATGAAGTGGGAACTTCTTCATGAGTGGGAACCAAAATACTTGCTTGCAAACCTTGACGTCAATGTGAATAAAAACGGTAAGTTTATACTCAACTTGCTTTCCTCTTGGTTAAGAATCAATCAAATGTCATCTTGATATAAAAGCTGTAATATACATACTTCTGTGAAACAGAATGAAGATTTTGCATAACCATACGACAGGATTATCAGACCTCTTCAATGCATGAATTATGTATTTACATTTTTAAGAGGAGAGGAGAATGAAAGAAACAAACAAAATCCCTACTTGACAGTAAGCTGTGCCTGAAAGTCAAGTTTATTTTTAATATGTAGGTAGAGCTGGTAGGATTCACAACAAATTATGTTTTCTTACAAAGTAAAAAAGGACTACTATGAGTTATAATCAATAAGTGTTCTCTAAATCCTAGCTGCATTTGTTGGGAGATATTCAGGTGTTTGGTACAGTGGCAGTGTTAAGTAAATGACCTGAAAGGCAGAAAATAGTATGCTTTCATGACTGTAATCAGGATCCAGCTCTTAAATTTGAAGGTGGGAGCCAGGAAACCTGACCACTCTAGCTGGCACACATAAAATTGTTCCATACTTTCTAGGGCTGGATGACCCAGTTAAATAACTTACATGCACCACTACTGCATCTTATCTATGGTCAAACTAGAAAAAACATTTGAAAATTAGTAATCGCAGAGGCTGAAGGGTAGCTGGAGGTAAATTCAAAAAAGCTTTAAAAAATTTCAACAACCACATTTGGATGAATCCAAAACCTGATGAACCCATAGCCTACTCTTCATCCAGCTGGATTTCATAGTGGTGTGCAGGTTCTTCTAATGCTTTGGCAGGGCATAGCAACAACTTTGAGTAAATGGTTATAGGATTTATAATTTCCTAGAGCAAGAGTTTCCCACCATATACCCTAAGAAGCCCCTAGGGGATCCCTGAGGAATGCTCAACATTCCCTAAATCACAGTTACATTTCCCCAGGTCTGGATTCCACTGATCCCCAAAGGATTTACAGAAGCACAAAGGCTATAGGCCATCCCAACTGGTCTCAAAAGAACAGCCCTTTGCAGGTTATTTTTTGGCTGAGGCCAAGTGATGTTCAGGAAGTAAAGCTAGAAAGATTTTGTATGAAAACATTAAAAATATAAAAGTAGTTTGGCTTAGTGCAGTGTAGAATGATATAGGTTCAAGTGGCTTTCAAACTTTCAGAGCTCTGGCTTAGTTCTATATTTTTAGTAGTGACAGCATGTTCATTTCATTGAATGATGACATCCTTTTGAAAAAGTGATAAGAAGAGTCATGGAACATTTGAGTAAGCACTGCTGATTTGTGGTTGCAGCTCTCGATGCCTGCAGTGTAACTGCCAAGCAGAATTACTGTATCTGCTGTTTATTACACTGCAAATGATTGACCTATGTGAATCCTCCTTACCTTGAGCCCAACAAACTGCTGACTTACTTCTAACTTCAAGTAAGTAAAACAGTGACTTTGGATTCAGCTCAACACTGTTAGTCAAACTTGCATCAAATAGATTCCCCACTTCCATTAGGACTGTCACTTGAAAGTAACTGACCGGAACATAAAATAATTGTCTTTTCTTGCTTTCTCCGCAGATTGTCCAATCACTTTTTTTTCCCACAATAGAATGATGACAGGGTAAATTTGCACACACTGACTCCAAAGCTATTTAAGAACATTTAAGAAAATATATTTTTGTCTGAGGAACATTAATAAATAACATTTGAGATTTCACTGTTCATTTAAAATGGATTTTGAAATGACTGATAACAAATTAGAGCATATTATAGTTTTTTCAACTACAAAGGCATCAATGTTTTCACTCCATGTAATTCATAAAAATCTAATAGGGAAGAAAGAGCTGTAGAGGACCAAAAAAGGAAGAAAAAAAAGAGCTGAAGGAAATAGAGCTTTTTTAAAAGATCTGAATTTCCTTGTATGGCTGAGATCCATGCTAGGACTTTCAGAAGATCTACTAAACTTTGCTGGACCTGTTTTCATTTTCAAACAATATATCATGAGTGCATATGACACATTACATAATTAATTTAGAATTTAGGACATTAGGACAGGATAGGAAAAGCTATAATTGCCCAGGAAAAGTCATCAAATTGTAAGCAAAGTAAAAAGATTTGGAAACTGCAATTTTTTATTGGAAAGCTGCTCTAATTTACCCTGAATTATCAGTAAAAAGGAAGTTAAAAATAATTTTTCTTAAGAACTAACACACTACGGAGATTTGCAGGGCCATAGATGGATCTAAACTACAAGGACATATGCCTACTAACTTTGTTTTAGAAAGGAGAAGCAGGAGGTTGACGAGATGGTCTCCCATGGTCCCATCCCCCTGGAATAGTTTTGTGATTCTATGGGCTGATGGGATCTCAGTAAAGAGACAGTGAGATTCACATTTTAAAGGGTCTTATTGAAAAAAATTAAAAAGAAATTGGAAGGAAACATTTAGAAATTTAAACACCAAAAGTCAAAAAAGAAAAATAGTAAGAGACAATCACATTTTGTTGTTCATACCATTTTAGTGATCGTGTTTTATTTTCTGTGACGCATTGCTACTAATGACCAAATAAACATGATCTCAGAAACTTATCTTAGCATTGAAGTGGTTATCTATATACTACCCCAAATCCTTAGAAAAAAGCAGATGTTACCTAAAGCTTCATATATTTGTCTAAGATATCAAATCATATTATCCTGGAATGGTAAGCTTCTCCTCCTTTACACAGGAAGACTAATATAGTCATGACTATCAAATCACGTAGGAAAGGACACGCCCAAATATAATATATTGCAAATCCCCCCCCAAAATCACTTTTCATTTGGGACAAGTGCTTTCAACTCTGGAAGTAAGTCCTGAGGGAAGCACGGATAAAGGCTCTTCCACTGCTCAGCCTTTCAATACGTGCTGCACTTTTATCTTATCTGCATCACCTTTGATTTCCTTGAGGTTTATTTATTTATTTATTTATTATTGCTTAGCATTTATAATTTGGATATAGCTAAAAAGAATCCATGTTCTAGAAAGATTTTGATGTACACTTTTGGGAAGCCAAACTTTGTGGTAATATTTTAAACTTTTCTCATATGCATGATCATACTAATTCATGATGGCTTGGTTGCCAAAACCAGAAAAAATTGCTAGACTGGAGTTTATCAAAGTGCAACTGGAAATTCTGCATTTAATTTCCAGTTTACAGACACAAAAACCACAAACACACAGAGAAATATCCCATCTCACTCTATTTAATAAAGTGGTTTTGCAAAGAAAAATCTGGCCAGCACCATTTTGTCACACATTCATTCTTGCCTCTGACTCATTCAGTCACATTAAGTGTTATATTTCCTGATGATAATATGATTTTGAACAAAAGAAATGAAAAAAAGCAATATTTTTCTACTTGTTATTTCTACTAGCAAAATAAAAGTACACAGTAAGTACTGGTGAGGAGCAGATTTGTAAGGGCAAAGTGTTACCATAATGCTTTGTTAAATTTTTTTCTTATTGGACTATTACTCAACAAATTAGACTAGGTGGATGATAGGTCAGTTCAAACATCATAAAGGAAGCTCTTCATACTAGTATTTTAAAAGCTAGTCACTTTAGATGGTTTGCTTCTGCAGTTATAACGGTAAGACAAATAACAAAATACATGTTCCAATTAAGAAGAAAATATTTTAAAAAATAGAGAAATCGTTCTACTAACCCAGAGAACTAAATGTTTCTGAATCCCTCACCAATGAAGAGTAAAACTCTATTACTGTGAACAAACGAGCCATGGGACATCATCATTAACACAAAGATAAAATAAAACATTCAGGTTTAGATGAAAACAAGGAAGAGAGTTTCCTTTTATAATGTGTACTTGAATTAGAAATGTGCCAGAGATAAGGAAAGTGAGTAGTTAGATTCTCCCTTGAAGTATTAAAACATACCTCCTACTCATTACAGTGAGAACTAAAGCAGTTTTCATATAACTGAAGCATCATGGGAAGTTTCCAACCTCCACGTATGAAAATCTTAAACCATTCTCAAAAGAAAAAAACCTGGTAAGTAAAAGAAATAAATGCATTTTTTTCTTATGCATTATTTAGGGTATATGATCGGTATATATTATTATATGTAAACTAACACATATGATCAAAATCCACATTTCCAGAAACAAAGATTTTACATAATTTTGAAAATTACCAACCAGACTGGACTTTGTAACTTCTCTGCTTTTTTTTGGTGTTATCACAGTAATTTATCTATTACATTTGACTCCCGGGATAAAAGCAAGCTGTATTTGTTATATGCACCAACCAGTCGTTGGAGGGAAGTGGGTATCTTAACCGCTGTATGTCTTAATGGCTCCTGGTTGCTCAGTACCATTTATCCTCCATCTATCAGTTTCACAAATGCTCTCATGGCCGAACAGGAGGTTCTTTGTATAAATTGTGCAACAGCAAGCTTGCAAAAGTTGTGCTTCAGGGAATTATAAGAAATTGTCAGCAAATCAATGTATAATCCACATATCATAATTATTCTAAACCTTATTTGTCATCTTCCAATACCAGATCAGGAAAAAAGCAATAACAGCAGCTTAATCTGAAAGAGGCAAATGGACTGGCAGGCATTTAGAGTTATGAGTAATTCACCACAAAAAAGACAGGAGGGATAGAAGGGAGGGAGAAAGGAAGAAGAGAAGGAAAGAGGTAAGAGAGGAAGGAAAGTAGGGAGGAAAGAAGAGAAGGAAAAGGAGGGAGGGAGGGAGGNNNAAGGAAGGAAGGAAGGAAGGAAGGAAGGAAGGAAGGAAGGAAGGAAGGAAGGAAGGAAGGAAGGAAGGAAGGAAGAAGGGGAGAAGTAAGTAAAACGGCACTAACTGGGGACTTTATTGTTCCAAATGCTTAAAAATTGGAACTCCTTTCTTAAAGAACAAACCATGGAAATATATGCTGTTTTAAATTAAATGGGATGAGATTTTAAGTATTCTGACATGTTTGAAGGAAATGTCATTAAAAAATGTCATGCTTGGCCTGTTCATGTCAGTCATCCAGCTGGCACCCAACCAAAAATCTATTGTTATGGAGCTGGACTGAACAAGATAATTTTGTCAAAGTGCAAGAAGACTAAAGTTGCTCTCGCATAAATGTGTTGGTTTTTTTACTAAAAATGTTACTTTATTCCTTCTCCAAACTCACTGTATAGCATTACAGGATTTTATCATACTGTGAAATGTTCCAATATTCCAAAAAATATAGATTGTACTCACACAGTAATAAAGACACCTTCTTTTAAAATACACCAAAGGGATGGGCAATATAGCTCAGTTTGGAAATGTGTAAGATGATTCAGATCTGCAAGTACTGAAATTGATTCCTTTAAGTGTATTTTGTGCTACAGAGTACCGTAATAATTCATTATGGGAGATTATTGCTCTGTACGAGACAGACAAGCGTAGTAGACTGCATAAGTTAATTTACACTCTTTAAATGAATCCTACTGAACTAACTTTTGAGGTTGAGGGGAGGAAAAAACCCAGAAAATCCCTTCTTTTACCACAGTCTAGTAATAAGGAAAAAGCTGCAATGTCTTTAGTCAGCAGAGTCAGTTAACTGGAGTTGCAAATTTGGCTTTGATAAATTGATAAAGGTTAGCAACTTATACAGCAGCTCTTAACTTCTAGCCCCACTTATGAAGAATTTGTCTTGCTGCTGGCATTAGGAGTGTTTCCTTTGGTATGTACGATTGCTGAAACATAAACGCTTGCTGTTGTTTCACAGACTCTGGAACATGGAGGGCCTCTGCATGATCCTGATAGATATGACATGGGACATGGAAGAGAAACCCGGCCTGCTGTGGCAGGCAGAAGCCAGGGGGGATTCTTGAGGGAAGCTCAGGTGAAATTAGTCATATATTTTTACAACATTAAATTCTCTGATTTGTTACATGGAGTCAGAATTTGGACTTCAGCACAGCATCTTGGGTTGTTAGACACAGATTAACATGGGTCTGCCTTACCTTACATAAAGGCAAGGTTGTAGGTCCTATACTTTATCTATGTGAGTTGCCCTGTCGATATCAACAAGAGTTGAATATGAAGGCCTTAGGGCAAGTGGATTGCTACCAAGTGTGCCTTTACTTATTTTGCTCTCTGCATAAGTAAAACCACAACAAAATATAAAACAAAACTCAAAATGTATGTTTCATGAAAGCATGATTCTGTCACTAATAGGGCTCAGAAGAAACTGATATGGAAAATATATGAAAGATCTTCCTCAGTCTTCAGAAATATTCTCCAAAAGGATGCTTTTGAGCACTTTTCTACTTTACAAAAGTGTGCTTCAGCAATGCTAACCCTCAAGCTAATTTACAGCAGCAACGGTTTCAATCACAATTATAACTAACTGAATCTAAACTATTATTTTGGTTTGATTCTTTATTCAAATGACATAGTCACTGTCTTGTGTTATATAGTATTATACCAAATGTATTGTAACATTTTAAACAACTTGGTTACAAGTTAATACCTTTTTTCTATTTCACAGCTTTTGTTTAATTTCTCTGTCTCTGAAGTAATAACATTGGCACAATAGAGTGTGTAATAGCTCTGTCTATCATGAAACCTGTTAGTGCACAGATTGTAAACTAGAAGACACTAATGGACCCTTTGAAGCTTTATAGTGTCAGAAAGATTGCTGCACGTGCACATTAAATTCATGTGCTGAAAGGCCTTGTGATTTTATGTTGAATAATATCCCCATTCATATGCAGTAGCTGCTTTTCTTAACAAGATGGCTTTTGTACTTTTTCTACTGAAGACTCATTTTAAAATGCCATCTTTGAGTTAAAGGAGTACAGAAGATAATTTGAAACTGGCAATTTCTAGTTCTGTTTCTGTTTAAACAGCTTACCAACTAGTAACTGCATTGGCTTTAAATTCCTGAAAGAAGCATACTTGTTCTACATTAAAAAAAATTATTCAAGTGATGCTCAAAATAAAACCGATTTTAAGGCAACAGTAACTCAGCTATGCATTTTGCAGTGGTTTTTCAGATGTACCCTACCTCATTCTTCCTGTGGTTTAATGTTTAAAAGACAGGTAGGTACAAACCAAACCCCTGCACTCCTGACTGAAATACATCCAGCCGTCTGGTGGAATACCTCAAGCCTTTAAGCGTGCATAATAATAGCATTATTACACACAATGTGACAGAAAAAAGGGGCGATAAGAATTCTGTTGCTTCAAAAATAATTTTCTATATGGTATAATTAAGCTCTCATTGAAGTATATGATAAAGCTGGTATTGAATTCGATAGGATCATTTGAAATACGGATGATAAAAAACCACTCGCAAAACTAGAACCTAGGTCATACCATATGGTATTGAAAGATGATGAGATGTGAATGCAAACCGAAAAAAGAAAACAAAACCTATCAGAATAAAATGTTTTAGTTGGCACTTGCTTGAAAAAGATCTGAATATAGAATAACAGTTATTAAACTTTACTTTTGCTTGTTCGGTCCTGAGGCTTGCAAGTGAGAAAGGTCTCTTGAAGAACAGATTTATACTCTGAATCGAAAATATATCAGTACAGGTGTAGACACGCATGAATTTATTCCCTTCATTTGGACTGATTATATAAAAAATAAAGAGAGAGAGAAGATGAGGTCCTTACATTTTAAGATTAAAAATTAATTACCTACAACATCTGATTCTTTCTTTTTCTTTAAGAGAGAACTGAAGCATTGCAGCATTCCTGGGACTTCCTGAGAAGTTTGAAAATGCTCTTAGGATTGTTTGAAAATACTTACCATGCATACATAGCCCTTATACTGTGCTAGAAGATTATAGGATATGGAGCATTATCAGTTCATAATTATTACACATTGAATTATTGATACCTAAATATAAATGTTTAAAGTAAGCTTTGATAAGATGGACTATAAAAAATCCATAGCCATTGCTATAGTCCATTCTCTTTAAATTGCTCTTTTTAATAATTCCTGCATTGTGAATCCAACTATTATACATAATGATATATTACAGACTTAATTATGCACTAAAGTAGTAACGAATATTCTTCTATATTAGTAAGCATAAAGTAATGTTCTGTGAACTTGCTTAAACACTGACAACTCATTCGTAGCCAGCACTCACAATTCTTGTTTTTCCTAATTCAAAGATGTCTTTTTAAGAGTGTGAAGGGAAAAACACAAACATTTTCTATTTCTACTTTTGCACATTTTATAGTAGATTGGGACTGATTTCACTGTGTAAGAAGTCTCCTTGCACAAACTTATGTGGTTCTTCAGAAAGTGCAAGTTACTCCAGCTAAAAATAAAATGGAATCTTGAAGTCATGGTATTTGCCAAAAACGAAAGTCAAATTCTGTGCTTGTAATATTTGCTCTTTTAAAATGAATGCTTTGAAATTTCACTCTATCAAAATACAGCCAAAATTTTATCAGTGATTTGTCAACATTATATAATCTAGGAGGGGAAGCAAGATATGATCATAGCTTCAATAAGTATGGCACTTCCAGCCCAGCAATAATAATATTCACAACTAATTGTTAACTATTCATAAAAAATGCATATTTCATTCCAAACTTTGAAAATAACCTTAAATGCAAATTTACCAATGAATATTTTATCAGCATAAAAAGATATTATGTAGGAGGTAGTTAAATACAGATTAACAAAATGCAAGCACTTTTTGTAATTTTAAAATTGTTAAAGTTTAATTTTATTAAAGTTCTCTCTTATTTGTGGCAAGAGCTATGACACTTAAATTATAAGTGAGCTACGAGTATGAAAATTAAGTTTGCTCTTTAATTACAATTGGACTGTATCCCACATACAGACTCAGTGCTTTTGCACCATTACTTTCTTGGATGGCCCAGGAATTTGCAGCCAGTAATTTGAATAGATGAGCTAAGGCACTGGCTTGAGACAATGGACCAGAATGAAACTGTGTGACTGACTGGACCTTCACAATTAAGTGTCTGACTGACTAGTGTATGTGGGAATCTAGAATGGTTCTAGAAATTTCCTCGAAGTTAACTTTTAGTATGTCTGGTCCAGTTGATATTTTTTTAAATGGGTTGATTAACATCTTGGGCAGGGTGTTCCAAAGTTGGTTTAGACCAAGGACATATCAGTTTATGCATAGATAAGGCATTTGTAAATGGTCGATAGCCACTGTTCCTGCAGAAAAGGTCCCATAAGAATCTTTTGGAAGTAGTTAAGATATGAAAGAGATATTTCATGTGTAGTTAAGTTGCACCAATACCAATGAATTATGCATGTGTGGTGGTGGATATGTAGGACCATGGCTAGGTGCATTACAAAAACTAAACAAAAATAGTAACAAACAGTGACAAAACAAAATTACAAACAAAACAGTGACTAAAATAATCTGTTGACTCAGTTGAAGATGCCAGTGCAAGGATCCTTGCAACAGAGATTCCCATCAACATCAGATGGCTACTGGCTACCCTTTAAGTGAGATTTAATTCCCTATATGAGTGCTAGCCTATACCAAGATCCCAAATTTTTTTTGCCCTTTAACAAACACTTTCTCCAAGTGGTTTCAGAGAAATTGATGATCTCAGTAGTAATAATTCCTATTTTCAAGCATGGAATATGACAAGTTGCCTAATATACTTTGGTACTGGACCCACACTATATAGTGGTGTTTGGCTGTGGTGCTTTGAAGGAACTATATGTGTTCTCAAAGACTTTTTGGTTCTTTTCCAGAGATTGCAAGGGACCAGCAGGAGTCATACAACAGTCTCCGATCATGACTGTTGCTTTCTTACATTCTGAATAGTAAATGTAAGGAAGGAAAAATTGACACCACATTTGCCATGCTGCCTCACACCCTTCTCTTTTGTATGGCTCTGCTGAACAATGAAGATAAGGAAGGCAGAGAGTTCATATGTACTTCTGAGTGCCAGTGAGATGGATTTATTATGGAAAGCTCCTGAGAGACCAATTAACATTGCCGGGGTTGTCAAAATATGTGTACCACGAAGAATACAGGCAACCCATCAACACATTGTGAAGGTAAGGTCACTGAACACAAGAACACTAGGGGACAAATTTACTCAGAATGGAGTAAAAACTGAGCACTAATTAAGTGAATTGTAAAACACTCACAATGGCAAAATATCACTTAATCTAGAATGGCATTTTCTAGGAAGATGCATTGTTTTTGTTAAAGAAGTACCACAGACAAACTCTGAAAAGAAAGCACAGGACTAAATCTTGTCCTAAAAAATCTTGATGCTTCCTATCTGTGAGAATGGTCATGATTCAGAAATGAAGATGTTAATTTTTAATTTAGGTGATTCAAGTGAGGCTTCATTGTTTTATATTACAAAATGAGACATCGTCAAATGTAGATATCTCCTACATTTAATTGTGATCTCTCGTATTCACTGTTGCTCAGGTTATACTGCTCAACTATTAATTGTATTCATCAGTGTCCTAGAAGTATAAGCTAGGTAAGTGAGATCAGAGGTTGGGAATTAATAGAAAATTGCTATAGATAACCAATACTATGGAGAACAAGAAATTCTTGTAGGAAGAATTACATAATCTAGAAGACTGCAATGATAGAAGTACTAATACGAAATGCAAAATCATATGTGCCTTATGATCTTTGCCTCTGCCATTGACTACGTTACTGTCAAAGGAAAGGCACTGGGACACTGTCTACAGTGTTTAAAAGCATTGAACAGTAAAGTCAGCTCTGTTCTCTGACTAAAATTTACAAACCCACGATAACATCTGTAGGACATCTTTGACTTGGGCAACACGCTGTATGAGAACATATGCATTTATGCTGCATACAGACTCTCTGAACATGTTTCAGAGTAAGATGTTTCTACTGGGGACTCCAAGACTGAATGAGCTGACTGAAAATGAGACAGACATATTGGATCATATTTTATGAGGATGACCATAAGCTTATACTTTGATGTGTGCTTTCCAGCCACACCTGGGAAAAAAAAACAACAGTGTAACCTTAGGAATAATTCTGTCCCTAACACAATTGAAGGGTCTTCCTAATGGGAGCAGCCATAAAGGTGACCTGTTTATAATGGGAAAAATACTGACAGAAAATGTCTGCTAAAACACTGACAGTAGAAGATGCCTTTCAGCCAGGGAACTGCTAGGGAGCTGCTAGCCTGGGAACCTGGCCTGCGAACAAGAATCACGTTTAAGAAACACGCCCGGCATCTTTGAAGTGCAGCTGGGTACCTAAAAACCAGAGACAACCTGAGATAACATCACTAAGAGGAAATACAAGAAACCGCAAGAGCAACTTATCCTTGTAAATATATACAATTTTATCAAATCATTTACATCTTCATTGTTTGTCAATAGCTGTGGATCTGTAACCTGTTTCTTCCTTGATCCCGGTTTTGTCTTTGCTTTGTGGTTCAGGTTAGATTTCCCTATTTTGATTCCTGCCATCAACAAAAACTCAGGCCAATATAATGATAGTCTCAACATCAATGAAGCCAAAAAATCCAGTCTTCTGAAAGGAGTGGAATAACAACTCCTTTCAGTCAGAGTGGGGAAAAAAGTAAAAAATTGCTTTCACATCTCAAAGATAAAATTATTTAGTTAGTTACTTGCCCAGGACACATTACAGTTTACATCTGTTCTTGTCTTCATAGTGGTGTCTCTGAATAGCACAAATAAAGTAAGCCAAAATAGAAAAAACCTCATCTATGATTGTCAGATGATATTAGATATTTTCATTTTTAAAATGCTAAGTTAATGTTTAGTTGTCACAAATTTCTAGTATTGTTAAGATTCTTTATAAGATCACAATAATTTTAAAGTTCATTAAAATCAGTGGAAGCTTTTCTATTGGCTTAAGTGAAATTTAGAAAAGGCTTTCTGTGTTGATAAAAATATCAATGCATTTTATAAATTAAAACATATTTTGAGCAGATGGGCATTTTTTTTGTTTGGTTTAATTTTGCTTTTTTTTTACTCTGGCCTGCAACCCTTCTCTACTTTTTGATGCTCTCTGCCAATTAATTGGTATTAATTACCAATGTTTTAGACATAAACTACTCTTTGATACACAACTCCAATCAGAAAGTAACATTTGAACTGTTAGTAAACTGAAATAGCTGACTTGCTTATCTAGATCAACCATTTGCACTATTGTCTCTTTCAGTTTTGTTAGTGGAGATCTACTGCTGCTTATCTGATTTTTATTTTTTTCCCTACAAAATATAAAAAGAAGTTGCCACAAATTAGTGAAGGAAAAATTACAAGACATGATGTCAATATTCAAACTATCCTTCCTCTGAAGATCAAGCACAACCCTAAAAGGGATCTCTCAGGTTTTCTGGTTTAAGACAAAACAGCAAATAGTTAAAACAAATTTTCCCATTAATAGAACATTCTGGCATTTCTATTTCTTGTAACTGCTAGAAATAGCTGTTGGAGACTAGTATGCAGGGAAAGTAAACCTGGATTTGAAGTTAGACCAAGACGAACCCCAGTCAGCAGAGTACAGAAAATACAGGTTATTTGTCTCAACTCACAGAGGGGAACAGAGGTCTGACTGATCTTGGTTATCAACAGAAATATGAGGACGTGGTATGGTGCTGTACAAGTAGAATCTCTTTCAGATTTTATTTTGTCCAAATAAGTGAAAGAATCAATAAATATTTCTTAGCTTGCTCTTGAATTATTTCAGTCTTATTTCTTAAAAGGAAACTCTCACAGTACGGTACTTAGTGGGCTATGATTAAAGCCCTCCCTTAAGAAAAGCAAAGAGCCCATAAGGCTTCAATAGCCAGCAATGATACCTCTATCTCGATAGTCACGAGACCTGTTCCACTTCCATTTTAAACACTATTTTTCATGTTATTGTCTTCTCAGATATTTTTAATTATTTTGTTAGATTTTCTTGTAAGCTCGTTTTAACCATGATCCTTTTTTCTCCTTTTTTTTTCATTGCTGCTTTATGTATCCATTATGACCATTTCTATAAGAAATACTTTGAAAAAAGAAAAACATGATAATACTGATTTATCTCAACAGGTGAAAGTCCTGCTAACTTTTCAGATTCAGTAGCATTTAAGCAGTGACATAAATTTCTCCAGAAATACTCTGTTTTCTTCTTAATTCAAACTTATGTCACCATCTATCTTTCTGAAAATTGGACATGTGCAGTCACCCTGTCTACAAAGAATTTGTGTATCTAACTGAATGCCTTTGAAATTCTATGAAAAATGGTGCATCTCTATTCCTCAAATGCAATCAAGTAAGATATTTTATGTTAGGTTTACGTGACAAAAAATCATCCACAAAAGAGCAAAGAGAGACAATGACAGATGAGGGAACCCTGGCTACTTGCAGGCTCATCACAGGGGCTGTCAGGGACATTTGGGGATTGCATGAGATCTATTATGGAATGCTTAGGACAGGAACCAAAACCAGGAAAAGGAAGGGGTTTAAGTGAATTCTGAAGGAACAAGAGCAGGAAAATAGAAGTCTAAGAGGATAAAAACAGCTGGTCACATGTAAAAAGTTCGCTTGTTACTGTGCTTATCTGGCCACGCCCTGCACTTGATCATCACAGTCTTTCCTTTCTTCTTATGAATTCCTTTCACAGAATCAAAGAATCACAGAATGATTGAAGTTGGACGGGGCCTTTAGAGGTGATCTGGTCCGAACTTCCCGAAGGAAGCAGGGCCTCCTAGATCCAGTTGCCCAGAACCATGTCCAGATGGCTTTTGAATATCTCCAAGGATGGAGATACCACAACCTCACTGGGAAATTTGTGCCGGTATTCAGTCACAGTGAAAAAGTGTTTCCTAATGTTCAGAGGAAACCTTCTGTGTTTCAATTTGTGCCCGTTGATACGGTTGGCTTTCTGGGCTGCAAGCACACATTCCCAGCTCATGTTGAGTTTCTCATCAACCAACACCCCCGAGTCCTTCTCAGGGCTTCTCTCAGTCTGCTGACCAAGAATCCGTCTGCTGGTGGGAGGTGGCGAGCGATTGCTTTTGCACAGAGATTGCAGCTATGTATGGCTATCTACTCTAATGAAAAAAGGTGTAAGAGATGGAGGGGAGGAGCAAATTAACAATTTGTAAAAATAAATACATACTCACAAATCCAGATTCTGGGAATGCTGCCTCAAGAACTGGGTGATGTTATATTCTTTGTAATTTCACCTTATTAATGTACTTGTCACTCTGATAGTTTATGTAAGTTTATTCCTTGTCTGGTTGAAGGAAATGTATTCTTTCTAAAATATACTTGAAAATCCTTCTGGTGATTTGATAAAAGTATTAAATATAAAATAAACCAAATCAGGAAAATATGTATCCTTTCCAGTTATCTCCTGGGTAGTTTCAACTCAAGCCAAACTCATTTAGAATGAGTTTTATAATACATAAACTTTATTTCAGAACACTATTTCCATGAAGCTTAAAACAACTTCTTCTTATCATTTTAAATATGATTCATGAGACAAAAAAATCAAGAGACAGTTTCTTATTTCAAATCTGGTCTTCAGCATTTTAAAATAAAATAATAATTGTATCTCCTAAATTTGTATCCCCCAGACTTATAGCTGTGGAAGGCATAGAAAACAGCAGTAGTACTGACCACATTGAATAATACCAAGAGTGAATAGTATTGATTTAATAAAGCATTCAGTTATTCCAGTCTCAACTTGGAGGAAAAAAAAAAAAAAAAAAGGTATGCATTTCTTCATTAAATTTTATTTATATCTCATTATGAAAAAAATAAAATTGTTCAACCATATACATCCTCAGTTCAGTTTATTAGACCGAATCAAGAGATTAGAAAATAAGGTCTTTTTCAAAATTTATTACTCTTTAGTCAAGTTTAAAAAGAAGTTGAACTATTTTCTTTTTTAATGAATGAAAGCTGTTATTTGCTAGTTCCTTGAAAATCTCACCTTAGCTGAAGGATAAACCTAATGAGTTGATGGAGCTATGAATATTTCTAATATGAAGAATGTTCCCTTTTCTTGTCTGCAATTTGGAAGCTCCACCAAAATAATCATTAAAAATTCTAACCTTGTTACAGAATGTGACAGAAAAATGATCCTTCTAGGTCCTGATTCGGTTCAGCACTTTATGTAAATCTTGCAAAAACTCTTAATTTTCACAAGCTCATCATCTAATTTGTATCTAATTGATAGAAAAGGATCAAATATCCTTTGCCATACTTCTAGTTATTTATCTTATTAACCAGAAGACTATCGCATTCAAATGGTCATTCACAAAAAGTAAAGCATTTTTTTCTATTTAATTTTCACTTTATTGTGTAGTTCCAGTTGTATCCTTATTCTACATTTCTTCAACGCTTTTAACACTGAAAAAATGATGGGGTTATGGATGTGCATGTGCTTGTGAATAACATTTTGTACTGTTGTTATTCTAAACTGTTGTTTCATACAAATGAATTGCAACAGACCACTGTTTAACGAAAATAGTGTCATGCTGGACTGAACCTTAATGGATAAATGGCTAATATTATCTATTGCTCATTTAAAGATATTTTCAGGCCTCTGATGACCCTCTGCACAAACCCAAGTTTTTGTTTCAAGGATTTCACCAACTAAAATACTACTGAATACAATGCTGAGAGAAAAAAAAATTACTAAGGAAGAAGTGAACTATTTTGATGCTTGGAGTGCAACATTAAATCTGTAATTGATCAGAAATAGGATTTAAATTTGTTATACTTTGGTTGAACATTAATGCCTAAGTCACTGTTCTGTTTCTCCTGTTTTCAGCATGAAAGATGTGCAGGACATGCAGGTAGTATGTCACTCCAGCAATCAGAAACGAATGATGCAGGACAGGTACAGTTCCACTCTTCTCTTCCAGATAAATGAAATATATTGTACTGCGAAACTCAGGATATGCAGTATTTGCAACTTAGAAAGATTTGCCCTTTGTCATACCAGTATTTCCCATTATACCAATGTAATTGTTTCCTAAGGTTCTGGAGGAAGGATAGGAGCTAATGTGAATTGGATAAATCATTTCATGCTACTCTTTTACAAAGATCTGCCCACAGCAAAATGACTAACCTACCTTTAGTAAAGTTCTGTAACCAGGTACCTTTTCCACTCAATGGAAACAATCAACCACCCGCCATCATTTGGTCACCTAATAATTACTTTCGGCATGTATTTCTTAATCTGAGAGGCTTTCGTTCACATCTTATCTACTGTGCTGCATACCTCATTCACATGTATTGATGGACTCTCACAAAGTGCTGAGATGCAGTAAAGCACAGCAAACAAACCAAAATCAGCCAGCCCCTCAATGCAATTGAGATCATTATAATAAAGGACATCGTTCACATGCATCCTCCACTAACAGGTGTTCAGATTAATTGTACTTGTTGGAGGCATCATTTTATTTTGATAATTAAGAGATTCTCTCAGCTTTGTGATCATTTCATAGATTAATGCAGACCAGTAACTGGACCAGGACACCCTCTGGTCCAGTATAACAAGTAATTTTCTTTTCAATACAACATTTCTAAACATTCACTGGACTAATTTAATTGAGATTAGGAAAATCAAAATGAAGTCATAAAAGAGGACTGGTCACTAAACAACAATCTCTGGCTTGACGTTTTCTTTCTTGTAGCAGTACACCTTCTGAAGTGCTGGTATTAGTCAAGTGTAGAAGCAAGCTTACTTTCATGCATGTCCATTTAGGATTTCAACCCTGAGCTGATACCATGATGTTTTCATAAATTTTCCTGTTCATTTAATGTTTGCCTTTAAAAATTAACTGGAATACCAGATACTTCGGAGAAACGAATAGTGAAAATATGTCCTGTCCATGAATGCCTTTTCACTGTTTTAAAATAGGAACAAGGGGTATAGAGCTGTAAAATTACTTACAGGATTATGGGCAAGTTATGTGCAGTCTTTTAACCCTAATGGAGTGATCAAATTTCTCACACAGTTTTTAGCAATAAGAGTATATTTATTAGAGCTATAAGACAAAGCACTAATACTCATCAACACAGTTGTCAAGAGCAGACTATGCTATTTTTTCCTGCCAGGTTGGATACCATGGCAACACCTGGTTAGGAGAAGCTGAAGAAATATTTGAAGGTTTACAATTGTTAAAGCTGTTGGACTGTAACAGATGTATATTAATTGCAAGTGAATATGACAGCACATACCAGGTTTCTGAAAAGAAAGAAAACATCAGCACCATTCTAGACTAAGGAACTGAACAAGAGGTGAACCTACTACTGTGATGTCTGACTTCAAACCTGGTGTCATGCTTCTGTACTCATCAATTATAAGGTCTGGGGAAAAGGTGGAATTGTATTACTGTAGAAATATTTCCCAGAAAAACTTCAAATATATGGGGAAATAACCCCATGGCCTAAGAGCTTAAAAGGGCAAAAAATATACATTTAAAGGTATGTCTAAAAACATTTGAGAGTCCCTATCAAGTGCAATCACAGTGATTTCATATGAAAAAAAAAATTGCGGCAGCACGAAAGTTTCCTTGGATACTGCTGGCAAATTAGCTTCCAGAAAGACGCAGTACTTAAACCTGATATGTACTTTTAGGGGAGTTACGACAGAAAGCTATTTTTGTTTTGTCTATGCATACACAACCAGAAAAGACGTTAAATATACCCAAATGAACAGCAAACATTTTAATATAGATTTTAAATTCTGTAACTATTGTCTATGCAGGCAGCAAACTATAATCTTCTTCAGATATGTACGGATGCTTGCAGCTGCCTTTATTTAAGTATTTCAAAGTGTGAATATTTTCATGTATTATTGAAATAACAGTACACAGGAAACAGGTATAATTGACAACACTTTCACTCCTTTTTTTAAGTTAAAGAAAAATGCTCAGTTCTTGGAGCAAGCTCTTTAAACTATGCTATGCCTTCTGTTACATGACAAATGCCAATTTTTCATCTGATTACATAATGAAAAGAATATGAACTAAATTAGATAAAGTTACTCATGGTGTAGAGAATCTCTATGCTTTTTAATTCCATGTGCAAGAGTGAATAAGGCCTGTGTAATAGGAGAGAATGTGGATATTAGAGAGGGAGGGAAGCCAGGCTGGAATTTGAGAATCTGATACATCTTATGTCCTCTGTCATAGACTTCTTGGGGGAAACTGATAAATTCTCTCATGCTCAATCTGTCAATGCCAAATCCAAAGATTCGTATCTTGGTTATCACAAGAGAAACCACAGCCTTGAGCTGCTCTGCATGTAGACAGAGTGAGGATCTGCAAAATTTCTTCCAAGATATCTGAGCAGCTGTTTGGAGGTCCTGAATGTAATGCCTGAGAATGACTGCAGAACTCAGATCCAGTTTTAACTGGGTTTCAAAGTACTGATGGAAAACACATATTTTTAGTACTTTTTTTACAAACCAATCCTGAATAAGTTTGTCTGGGATAATATTTGAGATATTACTCTTACATGTGGCATTTTAAAAGGCAGTTACCCTTTTGAAATGAAACTGATTTTTGAGGGTTAGAGATGCCACATATAGGCCTAATGTATTTGAGTAGCTTCTGCAATGGAATTGGATGGCTGTAATATGTCCACATATGAAGCATAAACCTCAGGTTTTCTGCGTCTTAAAAATGCACATTTAATACCAGATATGTTAGGCCAAGAAAGTTATTGCAAATTTTTATTTAAAACAGAATATAAAGTACTTGATTGCAAACTTAAAGAGAAAAATAAGGTGATAAGAACAGTTCCAGATTATATCCAGTACTGAAATTTTCTTAGCTAAGTGTTAAGTGAATCCACACCCTTAACTTGTTTTTGTATCATATATCATAATGATGTGTGGACTTCTTCTCTTTCTTGTCCTTTGGAATGAGCTCCTCTGCCTTTACCATCACTGTTGGGCCCCAGGCTTTGGGAACAAAAATCCAGATTGATGCAAACCCACCACGAGTGAAGGACGAGTTGGTGCGTGAACTATTACAGGAGCTTAACCATTACAAACCTATGAGCTCTGACATTATCCACCCAAAGTTCTAAGAGAGCTGGCTGAGTTCTAAGGCCACTCTCCATAATCTTTGAGAAGTTGTGGAGATTGAGGGACATCCCAGAAGACTGGAAGAGGGCTAATGTCACCCCCATCTACAAGAAGGCCTTAAAGGAGGATTCAGCAAATTATAGGACCATCAGTCTTACTTCAGTCTCAGGGAAAGTTATGGAACAAATCCTCCTAGAGACTATTACAAGTCAAATGCAGGACATGACTGGGAAAAGCCAGCATGGATTCACCAAAGGCACATCGTGCATAACAAACCTGATTGTCTTCTATGACAAAGTAAGCTTCTTGGTTAATGTCGGGCAAGTGGTGGACATTGTCTAACTGGATTTCTCCAGGTCTTTTGATATGATTCCCCACAGCCTCCTCCTAGAGAAACTGATGTGTTATTGTTTAAACAAGTAATCTGTGCAGTGGGTTGGGAACTGGCTGACAGGCTGCACTCAGAGGGTGGTGGTAAGTAGCTCTTTTTCAAACTGGCAACCTGCCAAAAGTGGGATCGCCTAGGGATCATTATTGGGCCCAATACTGTTTAACACCTTCATAAGTGATCTGTATGATGGGGTCAAGTGTACCCTCATGAAGCTTGCTGATGATACCAAACTGAGTGGGGAAGTGGACACTTTGGAAGGGAAATCCAACCTGCCGTAAGACTTGGATAGGATGGAAGAGTGGTCTAACAAGAACCTTATGAAGTTCAACAAGGACGATTTAAGGTCTTGCACCTGGGAGAAAAGGAGTGCAGCACAGACTGGGATCTACCCAAGGATGGGGCTTTAAGCCACCTGGTCTACTGGAAGGTGTCCCTGACCACGGTAGAGGGGTTGGAACTAGATGATCTTTAAGGTCCCTTCCAACACAAACCGTTCTATGATTCCATGAAAACTAAATGCTCAGGAAATATTTACCAGGAGTCAGGAGCTGTTACTGATGCTCTTCTGGGTTTGCTCCTTCAGAAATCTTCAACAGGACATATACAGACTCTGCAAGCAGTATACATATGCCTTCAAAGTATAAAGCAATTGGTTCTTGGCTCAGGCAGACAAAAGGCAGCTGGGGTTAGCTGTCAGGCTAGGAGCCTGCGCAGTCACCAGCCCTGAGGCAGCACCCAGAGAGTCATGGTTGGGCAGGCAGGATGGGTCAGCAGGGTCAAGATCAGCCTCTGCATCCCAGGAGAAGACCCACCACCTTGCAGAGCTGTGTTTGCTTCCAGTTCCATTGACACCTACGGCTGATGCTCAGACAGTGACTCCAGATGAGTCCTACACCACACTGACCAGCTCAGTGAACATTCTCATTTTTTTATTATTTTTATATTTCCTGTAGGATCTTCTCCTGACTTCCCGAGCAACTAACAGCCTTGTCTCAAAGACCCCTCTCTGTAATTTTACCTTTCTTATCTCTCTGTAGACTTCCCTCAGAGCTCTTTTTCAGCAGCCCGAGTAAGGTTACACAGCTGAGCCATATCAGAGCTGGGCCTGGATCCCGTGTACATGAACCATTAAAGACCTTGCAGGGGCAAGAAAGCTCTCTGGGGGGGCTAATGGCTACAGATGGAGGGTTATACTGTGAAGGAGGATGTTATCTTTCTTATTCAGAGCTTTTTCAGGACAGTTAGGGTAGATATATAATTAAATATCTACAGATTGGTATTTGTAGGAAATATCTAACTCCTAGCTAGCTACTTTTAAGATTATTTTGATCATCTTTAAATTGTGTATAAGAAAAAGAACCTTTACCATATGTTCTATAATATTCACAGGGTCTACCACACTCCTCTCTCTCCAAGGAGAGAGCTACTTTGATAGTCATCTTGCTAGCCAAGCATGTGATTATGTATGTTAGCAGAGTCCAAATTACAAGGTTTGTTTCACTGGTTTCAGGACTCCTAGTGTCACAAGCTTTCTCCTTTCACTTAGATGTTTCTAACTTACAGTTGTTACCTTTTTTCATTTATTATTCTTTTACTCTCTTCTGCATAGACAGCAAGATAGTGAAATATCCTGTTTTCTTATAAGGGGAAAACAATATTGCACCATAGAGTCAGTTGTACATACTGCAGATTGATTTATTTACAAGGGATTTGAGTCATTTAAATCGCAATTACATCACATGAAATTGGGGTGGATAGGATTCAGATACTTATCCCTGAACAGAACTAATTCATTAATCTCAAATGTCTGAGATATGTGAAACTGTCTGTTAAATAAGTAGGCTTTACTTGTTTACATGAGTCAGTGAGTATAGCAAAAAGCATTCCAAATACTTTATTTGCTCGTGTTCCTAGAAAAAGCTCATTGTTATCTTATACTAATGGCAGATATACTTGAGGACAAGATTTCACTGTTTCAGAGAGGATAATGGGAATAACTTTATCACTGACAAATGTAAAAAGTTTAAATTGGTTTGAGAATGTAGCTCAACTTCTTTGTATTTTCATGTTATTCATACCTTATTGATGAGACAAAGTTTGTATTCCAGTGCTGCCAGCTTTCTGTATGCATAAAATCTAGCATACATAGCATTTCACAGGGAAACACATGGCATAAGTCCTCTTTGTTAACTGTTCCTGGGCCTGCGAAAAAGAAGAAAGAGATTGGAAGAAGGTATTAAACAGTATTGATCCCAATACAGACCCCTGAGGGACACCACTTGTCACCGATCTCCTTCTAGACATTAAGCCATTCACCCCTACCCTCCAGATGTGACCATCCAAACAACTCCCCATCTACCGAACAGTCCACCCATCAAATCCATATATCTACAATTTAAAGAGAAGGATGTTCAGTTGGAGGCCTGTAACTAGCAGTGTTCCCCAGGGGTCAGTGCTGGGTCTGGTCTTATTCAATATATACATCTACAACCTGGATGAGGGGATAGAGTGTACCCTCAGCAAGTTTGCTATGATACAAAACTGGGAGGAGTGACGAACACACCAGATGGCTGTGCTGCCATTCAGTGAGACCTGGAGAGTCTAGAGATCTGGGTGAGGAGGAACCTAATGAAGTTCGACAAGGGCAAGCGTAGGGTCCTGTGCCTAGGGAGGAATAAACCTATACACCGGTACAGGTTAGGGGCTGACCTGATGGAAAGCAGCTCTGTAGAAAGATACCTGGGAGTCCTGGTGGACTGCAAGTTGACCATGAGGCAGTGAGGTGCCCTTGTGGCCAAGAAGGCCAACAGTCTCCTGGCATTCATTAAAACAAACGTGGCCAGCAGGTCAGGGGACGTCATCTTCCCCCTCTACTCTGCCCTGGTGAGTACTTCACATCTGGAGTACTGTGTCCAGTTCTGGGGCCCCCAGTTCAAGAAAAACAGGGAACTGAGAAGGTATGTTATCAATGCTTATAAATATCTAAAAGGTGGGGGTCAAAAGAATGGGGTCAGACTCTTTTCAGTGGTGCCTTGTGACAGGACAAGAGGCAATGGATACAAGATAGAACATAGGAAATTCCACCTCAACATGAGGAAAAGCTTCTTTACTTTGAGGGTACGAGAGCACTGGAACAGGTTGCCCAGAGAAGTTGTGGAGTCTCCTTCTCCGGAGATATTCAAAACCTATCTGGATGCATTCCTGTCCAGCCTGCTCTAGGTGAACCTGCTTTGGGGTTGGTCTAGATGATTTCACTGAATTTCACTGAATTTTTAGAGTTGGAAGGGACCATAGAGATCATCTAGTCCAACTCCCCTGCTAAAG
>JAOXJK010000023.1:77076385-77095101 GCA_025774025.1 Xenus cinereus
ATTAAAAATCAAACACATGTCTTAACATTATTTAAATTCTGGCTGAAGTAAATAAAAATTTAATTTTAGTGGAACTGCCAAAACCTAGTATCTGTCCTAATAATGCAATGTGTTATGCCCTTATGTATGTATGCCTCCCGTTCCATTATGCCTTTTTATAATTGTTTTTGGAGCTCTACCAAAACCTTAGTCTAAGCTCTTAAGAAGATATTGATAAACACAAGACATGGCTATTAGCTAGCAGGTGCTTTGTTTTGTTTTGTTGGGTTTTGTTGTTGGTTTTTTTATAAATAGCTTAGCTTCTGGTTTTGCCCATCAGCAAAACAATAACATTTCTGTTTATAAATATTACAAACTAATGGGATGTACAAAGCATACTTCCTTTGAAAATTGCCACATCCAGCTCAGTTTATCTTCCATAATGTTTCTTACCTTAGAATTTACAGATTTCAGAATGTGTCAGTGAAGTTTTGTGGTTTGGGGTTTTGGGGTTCTTTTAAGAAGGATAAAACTTAAAGTAACATGAAACCAGATCAGGGAGAAAGAGTTTGTGTAAATAAAAAGGATAATAAAAAATATGTGATGCATGGAAGTACCAGACTAATTTGGGGACTTCCAAGTCTCTGGCACATTAGTCAAATGCTAAACACAAGTTAAGTACAGATACAAGATAGTCCAGATATTAGATTGAATTTGGCCAGAAAATAAAATTAATCCAAGCAGAGAATTGCAAATCTGTTCAGCATTAATCTTCCCGCATCACCCCCCGATGTCTATCTCTCTTTCTCTCTCTTATGATCTCTGTCAGAACCCTTGAGTCAGAGACCCATTCTTCTTCTGTGTGGTAGTCAGTCTAATCCTTTCTCTTCAACATTAGCTATTTTCCTTGGTGGATGGTAGAATAAATCGCTCAGTGCATGTATTTGTGCAGCTACATGTAAAGGTCTCCATAACTGGTCCTGAAGCAGGTGGATCAAAGTTAGTGAGAAAAACAGTATGAGACATGAGAAAAGGGATCAGGGGAATATGAGGTTGAGCAGATTTGTCTTGAACCATAGGACGATAAAAAGGAGGAGGGAAATTATGGGAAATGATCCACAGACAAAGAACAAAAATATTTGGAGCTGTGGAACAGGTAGGAAATGGCAAGAAGGCATATTTAAAAGGAATTTTTTATAATGGAATACTTAAACACCTAATATCATTCAAGTTACTGAGACTTAAAATGAAACATGTGCTTAAGTGCATTGGTTAATTGAGGCTATAGGTCTAAATTAATTCCCTGGGAACTCCTATTCAGGAAACTGATTTGGTAAAATATTACTAATTACTTTGAACTTCCATAACCTGATGCCCTTATGAGGTACATTGTAATCCTCATTAGACAGATGAGAAAATGTCTTTTACCTGAGTAAACACCAACTACTTGATTGACTAAGATCATGTCATAAATTTGGAACTGTAACCTCATAAAATCACATCATCCCTACTCCAGATGTTAAACTTTGCATCTACTTCTTATGTGTTCTCATGTGGAAATATACGGAGTTTTTTGTGGGTTTTGCTCTTTAGATGTAAATCACATCATGAAGCAATATAGTGTAACATACAATTTATTTACTTTGATGTTTATTTTTGTTGAACATGAGTTGCATGTATGAAGTCGCTTTGAAAATTTTGCCTTGAAAATAACCCCAACGTAAAGCCTGGTTTCTTCAAACACGTATTTATACTACATGATATAGGGTAACAGAATTTAACTTATTAGACACTGTGGTGAGTTAGCCCCAGCCACCAGCGGACCACCCACCCAGCCTCTTGCTCACTCCCCTCTCCCATGGGATGAGGAGAAAAGTAGAAGGAAGGCAAAAAGGCTCATGAATAGAGATAATGACAGTTTAATAAGGAAAGCAAAGCAAAAGGATTTCATTCATTACTTCACATCAGCAGAGCAGATGTTTAACCGTTTCTAAGAAAACAGGGCTTCAGTGCATCTAGCGATTCCTTGGGAAGACAAACACCATAATGATGAACATTCCTTCTTTCCTTGAACTTCTATTGCTGAGCACGTGTGTAAATGTTCACGTTTGTTCTCACTCATTCAGATATATACAAAGTTTTGTTTAGATCTGTTACAATATTAATTTTTTGTACCTCATGTTCAAGGCATACAAAAGTATTCAAGGACTATTGAGAAGAGTTAGAGAATATAGTGATATAGATACAAGGATTTTTTTCCCAAGGAAAATAGAGTTGGATTTCAAAAGAAGTTTGCTTTGAATTTTTTACTGTATTTTTATGAATTTGAGATATTATTTTACCAATTTTTCATAGCATAATTTCTCTTTTCCTTTTTATAAACAGATTTTTAATTCCAATTTTATAATTTCTAGAAACCCCTTGAAGTAAATAGTTAATCTTCATTTTTTTCTTTTACAAAAATATTTTTACTTTGAATTGTTTGCTTTATTTCTTTGTCTTTTTTGAAAAGTGGAAAAATTCAATTCACAGTATATACAACTAAAATAAGAATCACTAACTATTAGATTCAATAAAAAACATGGATTTCATTACCATAGAGTCTTTGATATAATAGGCAAAATATTGTAAAATGCAAACTATCTATTAGAGATATGGTCAGTTATGACTGTATCTAGTGTGCCTATTTAGTTAAACAAAATTTAATGTTCCCCTTATGACATGTATTCTCTTAGAATAAATTTTTTCTTTTTTTTTCATAAATAGCAAAAAAGAATGATAAAAGCATGACAGCACTTTTTTGGAAATGGGGGTATCGTTTCTTCAGAAATGCCCACAAAGTTCTGTTTCAACACTGATAATATACCTGACAGTATCTTCCAAATAATTACTTGTATCTCGCTTCAAGAAGAACCTAATATTCTCCAGTAGCTACAGAGCATGAATCTTAACAAGCATTAATTTGCAACAATAATCTTTAAAAGAAAGCCCTAGGAATTATTTGTACACTACCCACAAATATTCACTTTTAAGTGTCAAGAATTAATCTTATGAATGCTTTACGTCAAATAAGTTAATACCCAATGTCATTACATGGAATTGGTTAAATATTACTCAGCTTCTGCTTTGAAAAATAGCACTTAGGAGATAAATACTGGGTTTGAACACATTGAACATTTTTATGTCTAATTTTATTTATGATTTAGAGTAAAATTAATGCAAGTCCCCAGACTATGGATTTATACAGAATGGAGAGTGAGAGACTGAGTAACAAGTCTGGGAGAAAAGGAAAGATTTCACTAGACCTTAATCTGGACCCTTCTCAAAAATCAGGAGACAATGGTAATAAATGGAGGATGACAAGGCTCTTTATGTGCGGTAGCCTGAGATCTTTCAGTTTGTTTGGCTGTGAGAGGCCTTTATCAAACCAACCAAGTGGAATGTTCAGCTTGGTTTGCCATAGTGGAATAGCTGATTTTTGTTTTCAACTTTCCATCTTTTCTAGCATGTCCTTGAAGCTTGACAACAACATTCATTTCCCAGCTGACTTTCTACTCTGTTTTACTCCATACTGTTGCTGTTACTTTTTTTTCTTTTCCTCCACAAAATATTTTTCTTTATCTATCCACTATTGCAGTTCATGGAAAAAAGAATATATATTTGATTAGGCAAATGTTTTCCAGATGATCACAAAGGTTTCTGCTTACAGATCCTTAGATGAAACAGAGACTTTATTTTGGCTGTTGGACTTTTTGCCTTTTTTTTTTAATGCTAGTTGTACCACCTAATTTAGTTGTACCACTTAATTGCATTTTTAGGAAACAAAGAAAATGTCCACAACAAAATAGTAGCACCTAAAACTATTATTTAAAATTCTAATTTTAATTAAACACACATTTTTTTCAAGAATCACAGAGAAAGGGAAAGATTTTTATTAAGTTCTTCTGAAATTCTGTTCTGAATAATTGTAGGAGTTACCCTGAAAATTAAACAAGAGGGCCAAAGCTTTCCCTTCTTTCTTTTTTCTTAGAAAATCAAATACTAAATCCATTTACTGGGATTCAAAATTTTGCCTTGTCTTAAAAATATAGTTAGTAATAGCAGTAAGATTTTCCATTTTTCTGTAGATTGCTTCTGATCATTTGTTCTCTACTGTCAAACCTTAGAAGAAAAAATATCTTCACTAAAACATAGTAAGCACAGATGTCATTATCAGCTTTTGTTTTGATTTTTTCAAGTAAGCTATTTTAAGTAAAAAATGCCAATTTTTTGTGAAAAAACTATTTTCTGAAATGTTTATGGTCTTGATAACATTTATTTAGGTTTTTGTGTGCTTGTTTGTTTGATTTGATATGTTTTTTACTTTTTTGAGGCTGGAGACAGGCAGAAGCAAAAAGAAGCCTAATGATCCAGAAAATGTGTATGGAATATTTGTGAGTTGAGCCTAGATGTTTTGAATCAAATAAGGTAGGTTATAAGTATTTTTATTCCTGATTTATTTGGGAAGTTAAGAAAACAAACAAACCAACCAATCAATGCTGCATCTTAATCTAGAACAAAAAACTGAAACCATATTCTTGTTTTCTTTTTTCCAGACAATCTCATAGCTGGAGTAATTCAACTAGTGAGTGTCATGGTTCATTCATTCTCTTGCTTGTCATTTAGTTGAGCTGGTGAAACAGACCTGTTTATTTTGGTGCCTGTGAATATTCTGTGATTATGATCTGCCTCACTGTTTGATATCGGTGAATGGCTAATCTCTCTGTTTGTTCAGAGCTTAATGCACATATCATCTGGGTACACAACTCAGCAACTTCTGTGCTTTAGATCAGGAAAACCAAACAAGACAATTTTGAAATGAGTATGAGAGACTTTCTCTCCAGGTAGAGTTATAAATAGCATGGTGACCAGCAAGGGAACAGTAGTTGAGACCTGAAGCAAACAGGATAAAAATTATTCCATTATTGTAATTAAAGCAAAGTTTCTTTTTACGAAATAAAAAATCGCCAATTCTTCTGCCTGTTGAAAATAGGAATTTGGAAAAAGATATAGTGACACTGTTAAGTATAAGACACACAAAACAGTATTGAGATGAGATCTGGAAATCAGAGTCACAAATCTAAAATGAAGAATCCATACAGTTTAATGAGATACATAAAGATAACCAGTAAGCTAAGAAAGACAAATCACCATTCTAGGTGAAGTCATGCTACAAAGAATAAAACAGTGTTCAGCAAAGGACAGTGGAATAGATGTAAGTAGTGACAACAAAATGGAATAAGTTTTTAATGTTCCAATTACTGGAATCAGTGATCATAATGAATATATGACAGGTGATACCGAAGGTAGAAATAAGAAAGATTTTGGGGCCTTGTTAATGATGAAGTTTTTTGGTTGGCATATCAAAGATAGTGTCAGAAATTGAAAGCTGAAAGCATTTTCTTCTTTTATTAGTCGTCTAATGACAAGGCCTTGAAAAGTAAAGGCGTATGGGACGTAAACTTATTTAAGTTAAGGAATTTATATCGGTTTGTGTAGAGGTTAGGGAAGTTCTGACAGAAAGGATTTTGATACAATGATTTTAAAGTTATCATCAATGTTATTAAGATAGAAATTATTGAAAGTGAAATTAATTGATGATTCCAATGAAATAGTGATAACAACTACACTGACGGCTGTTTTCCTATATAAGTCTTTGAATGACAACCTTTAAAATTCTTCCGTAAAAAAAAAAAAAAAAGAAGTGTGATTTCTGAGAAACTTGTGTTTAGAAGTTTTCCCAATATAATTCTTTTAATATGTATCTGGTTTTTAGCTTGCCAGGACAGAGACTGAGATTATAATTAAGAAAAAAATGTTGGCAAGAATACTACAAGAGAGCTTCTTTCTAGTCATAAAGGATTTTAGTGTTGCTTAATGATTTTTCTTTAGTAATTCAATGAGTTTTAATAAGTTAAGTAACATATTCCAGGGAAAAAAACCACAATGTGGCAATATTAAGAAATGTTAATCTAATTTCACTCTAATCTGAAAATCAACAATGATTACTGATGTTCTAAAAAATCATAAAATTATATAAAGTTAATCAAATCTAGAGAATAATAAAACAGTCTTTAAGAAATTATGTCATTTATATTAGTGAATGTTGTTTTGTCACCCTTTCCTGAAAATAAGTAAGAATGTTGTTAAATTATAAATGCATTGGTTTGTGGTATTACTTGTAAAGTTTACATTAAACCTTCAGATACTATTGGGAAAAGCACAAAAATCTAACATATTGATAGAATGCTATGTGGCAGGCAAAAGCCAGATTCTAATTATGATTTGACTATATTGCAATATATAGAGAGAAGAGTACAAGATAGTTACAAAAACCTTTTGAAAACCAAAGGAGAAACTGTTTCCCTCCTGATTTAAAATAGCCAAAACAATTTAAGTCTGAAATGCTAAATATGATCTTACTATTGTATCAAATTTCTCTGTAGAAATAAAAAAAATAATAAAAAATGGAAGAAGAAATCATGGCTTATTCATGGTGAAGCTAATAAAATTATATATCTAAATCAATAATTATTTTAGGGTTATTTTCCTGCTCTTGACATTCCTGAACTCAGGAATAATTTTGTGAACTTTTCAGTTTATTCTGTGATAAATTTAACAAAACCTAAAGAACTTATTAGTTTATCACAATTTATTTTGGTAAAGTTGTTTTAGAGGTATTTTGTTTTATAGATATTTGCTTTAAACAACTTCATAAAACCTGTATGTCCCCAGAAGTTGGGGAAAGAAAAAAAAAAAGATTTTCTTAATCAGTCTGGAAAAGAAAACGTCCTCAGGGGAAAAAAAAAAATAATTAAAAACAGTCAAGTTAAAAACCTAACTCAAGGAAACTGCATTATTAAGATGCCTAAGTGGCATATGTGCCAATTTTGGGCTGTCAGTACTCAAACATACTTGGCATAACATATGTTAAAATTTTCTAACTCAGATTCTTATATTAAACTCAGAAGGACAAAACCTTGTCAGATGAAAATGGCTTGACTTCAGTATTAAAAGCTAGGTATGACTGACCACAATTGGAATACACTTTTTCTGTGCAAGCAGAATAACAAAATAGTCAGTGTTCTGGTATTCCAAAAGGAACAGTTCTATGAAAGTGGAGGTAGATAACACCAGAGACAAAATGTAAATGGAATGTCAATACCAGCCAGGAATTAATTTAGCTGTGTCTCCCCCATAGTGTTTACATACATATTAGCCAAGAGAATATGGGATCTGTATCTCCCTCATTAGTAACAGTCCAAACAGCACATATCCACACTCAGTGGAGTTTATTTCAGTTTAATGAAACGTCTGAAATGTTGGGGCTTGAGCTGAAATTAGCCACTTGGCTATTCAAGACAGAAAGAATCATCTTAGATTCATCATCATCTTAGATGATTCTTTCTGAGCAATGTCTGTAACATGTTCATCAACGTCACAGGTAAAAAACCTGTTCAGTGTAGGTTATAACAATAGTCAATGCAAAGAAAGAGGCCTTTACGATGTGTTTAATCTCATTTTAAAATATGTATCAGCTGGTGAAGGTTCTAGAGAACAAGTCTTACGGAGAGCAAACTGCGGTTGTTTAGCCTGGAGAAAAGGAGGCTGAAGGGAGACCTTATTGCTCTCTTCAAATACCTGAAAGGAGATTGTAGAGAGGTGGGGGCTGGTCTGTTTTCCCAAATAACAACTGATAGGATGAGAAGAAACAGGCTCAAGTTGTGTCAGGGGAGATTTGGACTGGATATTAGGAAAAAATTCTTCACAGAAAGGGTTATCAAATGTTGGAACAGGGTGCCCAGGGAAGTGGTTGAGTCACTATCCCTGGAGCTATTTAAAAGACAGGTAGACGTGGTGTTTAGAGACATGGTTTAGTGGTGGTTTTGGCAGTGTTAGGTTGATGGTTGGACTGGATGATCTTAATGGTCCCTTCCATTCTAGATGATTCTATGATTCCATGATCTGAAAAAGTCAATAGAAACACATCATAATTGTTTCTCCTCTGACTGTGAAGGTAGTTGAGAACAATTGAGAACAAGTTGAGAACAGTTTCCTTGGGTACAGGAAAGAGAATCTAGAAATGCTGAATCTAAAGGGTATACTTCAGGGAAACAAAACTTACCTGACTAAAATAGTCAAAAAATGGAAAGGAATATTTTCATAAGATTGTGAAGATATTATTCCCTAAACAAATATAAGAAAACACTTTTTCCCACAATATTCTAAAACAACAGCACTGTAGATAAGACAAATTGCTCTGTGTTTTTTTGCTAAACAGTCTAAATTTAGAGAAGTTACTAATTTTGTAAAAATTCATACACAAATAAGTACTCTAATTACGAAGATTCAGAGAAAATTGAATTTGATAGCAAGGGGTATAAATCAGAAACTGGGAGCTCTCCACAATGAAATAGCAACTGCAAAAGAAATCCTAGCATTGATATTTATCTATTGATATAAGAAAACCATACAACTATGCTAATAATAATGCAGAAGAAGAAGAAATACACTCATGATCTCTCTTTGGATTTAGAAAAAGTTAAGATGGTATAGTCATATCAGATAATGATGATGATGAAATACCTCCCACTCCCACAGTAACTCTGGAGGTTGTTAAGCGGCAACTACTAAAATTAGGTATTTTTAAATCAGTCTTGCATTCAATAATTTTAAAAAAGCTGGCTCAGGAGCTCTCTAGACAATTGACATTGATTTTTCAATAAATCTTGGAGCACTGGGGAAGCTCCAGAGGACTGGAATAAAGCTAATGGGTCAATACTTCAAAAAGGCAAGCAAGATGAGCCATATAATTATATGTCCATAACCTAGCTTTGATCCCAAGAATACACTGGAGCATTTCATGCAGGGATTAAAGACTAAAGGATTCAAAATAGATAACACAGAAAATGTAAATCAATACTGATTCATTGAAAACAGAAGTTGTAAAATTTCTGCAGTTTTTTATCCGCCTATGTGACTGACGCATGCCATAGATCTGACGTAGTTATTAGATGTATGTAAGTATTCTAGTTCATACCACAAGACAGTTTCAAAGCAAAGGACTAGAAGGAACTTCCTGTGCTGCTGAAATCATTCATTAACTCATTTTTCACATATGACCTCCAAAAAAAGAGAAAGAGCCATCTTAAAAGTAAGAAGTTTTTACCCTTTTCTCCTAAAAGATCAACCTACAATAACTCTAAATCTATTTAATTTCTTCCCCAAAACTACTCAGTTTTTATAATTATTTATACCATTTTTATTATTATTTTGCTATTCATTTATCTTGTGGATTTAATAGGTTTTGACTTGGAATTTTTCTCATTTTTGGTAAGGCATACAAAACTGATGTCTTTCCAAAGGTGTTACCTCATTCACCAAGTTTTTCAGTCAATTTTCCTACAGTGGGATCCCATTTTCACAAACAACTTTAGTGGCCTCTTTCTAGTCAATTTCTGTTTACACAGAGACTGGATCTACACAAAAGTGGTGGTACGCATAATATGTACGGCTGGAATGTACCCTTTATATGAATTTGCACATACACCTTTTAATGCCAATCTATTACTCAACCTTTCAAAGTCATCCAAATATTTCCATATGCTATTTTAATCTTCCGCATTAATAGCATCTCACATCACCATGTAATTAGAATATTTCATTAGCAAACTTACTTTTTTGAGCCAGTCACTAATATCAGTCACCTTAAAATGATCAAAGACAAATTCTTAAGGAAGTATATAAACTCCAGCGAGTTTCATTGTCCTCTTTCAGAACAATTTTTAGAACATTCAGAACATTTCTCCTGTTTACAGGAGAATTTTACAGTTTACAAAATTTACAATTCTACATCTCATCTTCTTCATCTTTGCTAATAATTTCCCATGTGGTGCTAAACTAAAATGTTATACTAAAATCTGGGTATATTAAATATATCACAATTCTCTCGACTAAAAAAAGCTATCAGATTATTACCTTTGGAAAAATTATTTAAATTTATTTCTCTTGTCTCTATAACTTAAATTGCCCTTTTCTTTAATATTTGGCATTGTATGATATCAAGGTCAAGTTAATAATTTTTACTCCTCTTCTTCACACAAGTACAATATTTCCCAGTTTTCCAGTGAAATAGTATCCACCATGAATTGATATTTCAAATTAAAAACCTTCGTCACTGGGTTGATGACATCATACACAAGTTTATTCTGTAAGGGAGATGATACAGAAATCCTTACTGTTCATTAAACTGTTAGGTTTCAGTTCTAATTCCCCTGAACTTTTTTTTTTTTTCTCTGCAAATTGATTCTCATTGTCTCCTTTGCTTTTTCTCTGTTCTTACTGAGAACTGCAGAAAAATGTTAATTTTATTCTGGGTCATATTGTAGCTACAATCTCTATCCATATGTCTGCCTTTGTCTTCTTTTGTATCAAAGAAATTTTGATATTTTGTTTACTTAAATTTACTTTGGAAAGTTTGATTTATGTTTGTTACTCACTAATCACTAAGACAATTTTCTTTGATGATCATCAATTTTTTCTCTGTTTGTGGGATTTCTGAGTACCCTCAATTTACTGATTATTTTTTCCTGTGAGATTTACAGATCTTTTCTACAAACTACTTCCGTACAAGTATTTATGTACTTCCTTAGGAAACAACATGATAATTTTGACAACTGTGAGTGATATAAATTTCAAACCCTCTCTGCTTTCAAGTTCTTCTGACTAAATGGTTTTCTTAGCTTTTCCGTGTATTCCTGTTTGACAGAAGCAACAAACAGTAACTATGATCTTGTTTTGAATTACAATTTCCAGGAAAGACAGTCATATATATCAGGGCTTTTCCATTATTTGTGAAATATAATGGTATAGTAAAGTTCCCATACTGGCATTACTTCCAGCAGTACTATCTCTATAACTATAAAAGATACTTCATTCAGAGAACACAGAGCATCTGCTTTACATACCATCACAGGGAAAGCCATGATACTTGCTGACTCTCAGAAGTAAGGTCTGTATTAAAAACATTGCTCAAAATTACAACAATGTTGGGCTGAGAGAACAGAAGCATCATCAGTGTCCTAGGTTCTTACATTTAAAAGCAATGGCTTCACTCTTATGGTATGTCACCGGAAATCACTGATCTCTGTTAAAGGTCACTACTGTGCTCTCCTCTACTTTTTCCAATGTACAGAGGGAAAAAATTCCTGTGTTGCCAATTCTTTTCGTTTTCTTAAAAAGACATACAAAAGTCTGATTCATTAAAATCCTGAGGATCCTCATCCTTTATAATTAGAATTCAACACTACCAGAAGGAATCTTACATGGGATTAGAAAAACCCAGTGCGTTATCTAAATACACAACCACACAGCTATACAAGCCCAGTGAAATGGGTCAGTTCAATGTCCTTATTCTGATTTTCACTGTGTCCTTGACTTCACTGATATACAGGTAGTCTTCACAAACCATTGATTTCCAAACAGGTTGATGATACATTTCATACACTGGGAAAAAATGATGTCACTATTTCAGTTGGAATTAGATTATATTCTGCACAGATATAGATGTCTTAATTATTGGTGAGACAATTTTATTGTTAAAGATGGCAAAAGATGACTTTGAGCTTTTGGTAATAAATATTATTTTGTTGCTAATGTTTTTATTTCAAGGGGAGATTTTTTATGGTTTTTTCATTATGACTTCTTGGGTAATTAAGTGTGTAATGTTCTGGTTTTATGGACAGTAAGTAAACCAATTTGACAATCATATACCATGTATGAGAGCTACTTTCTATATCTATTTGGCCAGGCCAAACTAATCCTAGGATAGTCATTCTCATGAGCAGAGAGTCCCTTCTATATTGACTGAAGTAGACTACAGAAATACAGAATCTGATTAATCATCTCGTTTAGTCCAGATCTGTGACCTACAACCAAAAAACTAAACCTATTCCGTCTTGAAAAGCAATGCTGAAGATCAAAAGGACAGGAAGACAGAATTTTCACTCTACTGATAGGCAAGGGTAATATTAAATACATGTTAAGACCTCCATTTACATGTTTGTGAGGACAGAACATGCCTAAAACCCCTCGCAATCAAAGATATCAGTCTCCAAAGGGTTTTGGACTGAAGAGCACCTTAGAGTAATAGTGTTTCTTCTAACATCCTGTTTCTTCTTAAACATACTGAGTGATTCGTTGAAAGAAAAACTTGAAATATCTGCTCTGTGAGGAACGCCAAGCTTTTAAACTTGGGGTGGAATTAAAAGTTAATAATGACAAATTGCATTACAAATGTTAAAAGGGTGGAATGTTTAAATGTTTAGAATATGCATATATCTAAGAAAAGAGTAAATTGCCATTTTTTAAAACAACATGAAACCACCCCATCTAAAAAATTTAACTTCAAAATTGTTCAAGCCAATTTTTTTAAACTAACTCTAATATTATTCCTGTAACAAATAAACAATGCCTAGGCTGAGACAGTTGAGTTGATATAAGTTTTCAGCGATCTTTATACTTCAAATATTTTCCCTGTCTTCAGGCATTTGAGAGCATTCAATGTTATACAGAATTTTGTTTGCAAAACCCTCTGCACTACCTGTTTGGACATTTTACAAAACCTCATTTTAAGATATGGAAATGGAATTACATACACACAAATTCAGGACACTATGGCAATGGGAATTTCTGAAATATTTTGAGAACGTATCAAAGAAAATTATTGGTTTGATGTGAACTTACGTCCTTTAAAAATTTTAAAAGGTTTTTAAAGACCTTTAAAAATTTTCTTTAAAAATGTCAAAAGTATACACAAGATGACATTATCATCATGTATAAGCTCTTGTCATGTCCCTTTGTTTGAAGGTTAGTCTGCAAAAAGACATCACTGGAAATCCTTAAGATGCTGAATAGGATTTAATGAATTATAACTCACAGATACAGGTACACCCCCAGACATACTGTGTTAGTAATGCTATTAGTTCTTTATTTTGTATAACTTCATTCTATCTAGCTCATGAAACAATAAATTATTATTATTGTTCTGTATGTTGTAAAATCAAAACATCAAAAAAATGTCATCGACCCAAAGCATTTGCAGGGTAAGAAATACGGGACAGGGAAAGGCAGGGCAATAAATGTGAATAATGTGATCATGTAGCTCAATTTAGGCTGCTAACTTTAGTAAATCTAAGTTTTGCATATGTGCACACCTTTTAGGAATAGAAGTCACATTTGTAAGATTTGCAATCAGATACTTTAGAGTGTCTTGTCTTTCAAAGGATTTCTTTATGGAATGAGGATAGTAGCATCTGCCCATCAATAATTAGCTGCTGTTGTTAGGGAGCTTTTTTCATCAGCTGGGCAAATTAGGACATCTTCAAGATCTAGAACTCCTGGATGGTTCTTAGGCTGTACTGGAATTATCTGGTTCTTAGGCTGTCACTTGGAATTAGCATATTCATAGTAGAGCAGCATTTACTGCTTTGTGAAAGCTACTCATTATGAGAAAAGGGCTTCTAAATAGCTGTGAACGTGTTTGGGAAAGCAGCCATATGGGGGGAGGAGGGGGGCGGAATCTTTACTGATTATGTTAAAACATGACAAGAAATTATACACCTGGAAGCAGAACGTGTCTTTCAGAATCTCAGACCATAAACACTGACTTTTATCTTTATTTTATGCTGATCAAAAAGCTAATAAGTTACATAAATGGACACAGAACTGGGATTCAGTTATTACTACTTGTTCTTGTATTCTGCATTCTTTGCTTCCCTCCATTTCTTAAAACACAGAGCAATGGACACATGTAAAGCTTTCATTAATGAAAGAAAATAGTTGGTAGCTATTTAGAAAATATGTAGCTATGTAGAAAATAGTTTGTAGAAAACAAGCATTGCTAGATGAGACAGGAAAACCTGCAACTCCTTGAAAACCTGCAACTCCTTGAACAGAGTTTCTGCAGCATTTTGGTAACCATCTCATCTCAGCAGAGATGAACGATGAAGCATGTCTCAACCTGTTCTGAGACTCAGTGGATGCCACTTATCAATTTTAATCACCAAGTTATTAAGAAAACTTAGGGGAACATACTAAAAATAGTGGGAGAAATAAGGACCATATCTTCTGTGCTGTATCAATTTTCACAGGCTGCTATGAAACAATAGTGCAGTATGGAGAAGGAAATACAAGGAGAACTGGAGTTTACATAGGAGTGGATTTGCATCTCAGTGCATTACTAGTCAAGAGAGCTGGTGCTGGAGTGAAAATGGTTGTGAATCTATTGGGCATTAAATACAGCAATGAAGGAGAAACAGAGAGCATTAAAAGATAATAAAATATATTTGTAAAAATTATCATGTTACTGGCACATATTTTATTGAGATTTTTTCATTACTGAATTGTAACTTTGAAAATCTTCCTTGTGAATTTATCTATTTATTTAATAAGTCACAAATCACTCCATAATTTTGGTAGAAAGAAGAGAAAAGTCTAGGAAGTCTAGTAGGGTATTAACTCTGGCATTGAAGTTATTTAATAAAGGTAATATATAGTTTATTGAACTCGATTTTGATCCTGCAGCAACATTAGTCTCATGAACTCATTGGTATCAGACTGTCTGTTGACTTGAAATTGCCCTTAAACAAAGAAAAAACATAAAGAAAAAAGTCTAATATGATAATCCTAATTTTTAGCATAATTTCCAGTATAATCTATGGCTAAAATTTCATTTCAGTGTTTTATCAAAAAGATCAGAAGAAACTATAACCAGAATTAAATTCTATTTCAGTTTTCCCATCTGAATATCTCATAAATTCAACCTAAAGAAAAATGTGATTATATCAAATAGTCCTTTTTTTAGTGAAGAGATTGCATAACATAGTGTTTTCCTCTTCTCTTGCACGAGAAAAAAGAAATATAGTTTCTCTTTAAAATCAGCTTTGTCTTGCAAAATTGTTGGGTTTTTTAGTTTCTTTGATTTTTTTAAATTCTAAATAGCATTTGGAATCATTATGACTAGAGATGGTCTAAATCTCAGATATTAGAATCCAGTTATATAATTCTTTAAAGCAGTTAACAATCAGTTAACAAGACAAAGGCTCCAAGAGCTGAAATTAAATTTGATAGAATCACTCATGTGATCCTTAGAATTCAAATCTAAGGTTTCATACTGTGGTTTGTAGATTACCTACAAGATTTAAAGCCATCTGCAGTATAACAATTCATACACACTGGGTTTTATTTCTAGCAGCTACAATTTACTACTTTTGGACTTGCTGCTTTGACATGTGGTCTCTCCTGAAGAGTCTTAAAACTACTACCTCCACTAGTACTCAAGTTAGTCTTGTGCGGGAGAAATAAGGCTCAAGAAGGCTAATGCCATTATGCATAACTGGGATTAAAGGGAATTTTAGGTTTGTGTTTCCAGAATTGCCACCTTCAAAATCTCTACTCTGTTGTATCTTATCTACAGAGCTCCCCCAAATCCTCAGACACTTCGGTTTGAGATTCACGTTTTCCAGGTGCACATGAAGTTCTTCTGTACATAATTAAAAATATTATGGTTTTGTTGTGGCTCAATGACTGAGCCTTTGTCTTGAAGCGTCAGAGGCAGAAAACACAAACAGTTCAGTGCAATAGGTATTCCACTTCAATATTGCAATTAATAATAGTTACATAGCAGTTTTTAAAAGTTATTTGTTTCAAACAGCAGAAAGCCAAGATGAAAACAGTAACTTGAAAATCAGCTGAACCTCACTGAAATCTGAAAACCAGTCATTCCTTAGCTAACATGTTCTGACCTGTGGAAAAGTCACTGCATATAATTTATCATACTGTTTCTGGCTGAAAACAACACTTTCTAAGAACACACATTGCATTTCCAAATAAATGTATCCAGAAATGCTTACCACAGTTATTACATTCATAGTATTATCCTAATGTGTTTCATTTTCAGGCTATATAAGACTATACATCCCCCCAGCCCTTAGAATTACCACATCTGGGTCTATTTCTATTTTTCTGCATTGAAGATTACCCACTGTAAGACTGCACTTTCACTGGATACCAGAAATATTCATATGTAAGCACTAAAATTGGCTGTAGGGATAAAAAATTCTATTAGTTGTAGGATATTAAATTGAAACAGTTAATTTCGATTCAAAATTAGACTTGGAATAGAATGTAGGACAGAGTACCAGAGAGATCTGTCTTGCTTGAAAAAGTTAGACATCAAGGTGTTAGAACTGGACCAAATCAAGTCATATGTGGATTTTGAAATAAGGAACATCCAAAAGTAAAAGGGGCTTATAAATTACAATAGTGTATATCCCACGAGAGAGAAAAAAAGAAGAAATAGCAAAGCAGCAGAAATATCGTAAATGGACTTTTAAAAAGTTATTTAATTTAAATCCAATTACCCGTTTAAGTCTGTTTAACAAGAAAATGTTTTTTGTTTTTACAAATCAGAGCACAGAAATGTCTCTGTTCCCTAAAAATATTAATTGCTGATGATGATACTAATGGAAACTAAACAGTAAAGTATTGTAAAGAATGGCCTATGAGAAAGTCTGATCACACTCACAGGATCAATCTTGCACTGATGAGCATGAGAACTGGAAGCAGTCTGCAGCAAAGAATTTTTGTAAAACTTAAGAATTTATAAGTAAGTGGTCATGTTTTGTGAAATTTTGTTATTTCAGAGTAGATTTCAGCTTGAGTAAACACCTAAAAATTGTAGGCTTCTCTAAATTAAAATAATTTCGATATTTACTATTGTTGTAAATCTCAGCTCTAAATAACTTGTGCTCAAGAAGAAAGTAGAGAATAGCAGATGACTGTGCCAATTGGAAAACATCTGTTATTAAATAAAAATTTTGAAGCCTGATTACTGCTTAAGTGTGGCCAGCTGACAATATTGTGACTTCTTTCAGATTAATCTTAAGTACTAGCCCAGCTAAATTCTTTACTAAAATCTAGTTGCTAGTAATAGATGATTTACTTTAAACTTCATAGGAATCTACCCAGTCACTTTGATGTCAAGGTCTCTGTTATATTTCCTAATGGAACAGACTCTTTACACACAAGGATAATCCTTTGTTTGATGTTTACTTACTTATTTATGTTTTTGTCTTGAGCTTTTACACAGTAGATTTTGGAGTCAGTAAGTATTTTTGGCAAGACAGACATACGTAGTAACAGGGTTTCTTAATGTATGTTGTTTTCTTTTGCTCATCTATAAAATGCTACTATTTTATAATCATAATGAAGAGTAAGGCACTGAAATCACCTGCATTAAGACTGTTAATATTTTTAAATTTTTACATAACTTTTCCTACAACTGTCATTCAGCTTTTAAATTTACCTGTGCCTTATACCATTATGCAAGTCTAGGAAATTATATAGTCTGACTTTCAAACAAGAGCAAGGTCTGTAGAGCAAGAAAAGAATAGTGAAAAATATATCTTTAGATAATTTCTCCCAGAGCCATTCCTAAAATATATCAGCTTGCGTATCAACTGTTAATTTTGATTGCATCTAATTTTATCATCTAGTAACAACTTGCCAATGTGTTTATGTTTTAAATTTCTGAGAGCGTGCTGACTTGGTTCTCTCCAAGTACCTGATTTTCATACAAAGTCAACGGAAAGAAGTGCCTGTGGAAGATTCTGGAGGAATATGCTCTCCACTAAGCTAAAATATTTATGTCGACTCCAGAGGAAGATTTTCAAAGGCACCTACCTCTCTCTGGTGATGGTGATGCAGGGGGACAGGATTATGAGGCGATCTGAAAAGGCATACACAAGCTAGGAGACAAAGCTAAGTGAGGCAGACTCTGTCCAGTCCCCAAAATGCTTCTCCATATGCCACCCCATTTACAAGTTCTGCAATGATAAGATAAAGCAGATTATTTTGTTCTGCTAGACAGGGTAAAGCAGAATGTGCATGAGATCTGGGTGATCAGTATCAGTTACTCAAAGTAATGATCATCCCCTGAAAACAGGTGGGGTCTCCATTTTTTAGCGATCAGGTTATCAAATTACTTTCAGGTACATTCTTACTACAGTATCTTAACCTGTTCTTCATGGAACAATCTCACCATAAATAAAGTTAGAGCCAATTTAAGCGAAACAGAGAACTTATCCTTTTTTATACATATATAAAGTGGAGTGGTGTTAGAAGTACCTGAAATCTTTTTAGGTATCAAAAACTATACAACCAAGGCAGATATTTATCCCAGTAAGTCTAAGTTTTTCCATAATGAATTTGCATTTAGATATTTATTTAATGCAAAAAGAAAATCAGAAACTGAATGTTAATGAATATTATCATTGTTGTAAGAGATTCAATAAGGCTAAGTACCAGGTTCTGCACTTTGGTCATAACAATCCCATGCAATGCTATGAGCTTGGGGAAGAGTGGTTGGAAAGTTGCCTGGTAGAAAAAGACCTGGGGGTGTTGGTTCACAGCTGGCTGAGGGGAGATCTTATTGCTCTCTAGAACTACCTAAAAGGAAGCTGATGGTCTCTTCTCTGAAGTAGCAAGTGATAGGACAAGAGCGAAGTTGCTCCCGGGGAGGTTTAGATTGGATATTAGGAAAAATTTCATCACCAGAAGGGTTGTAATGTATTGGAACAGGCTGCCGAGGTGAGTGGTTGAGTCACCACTGAAGATATTTAAAAAACGTGTAGATGTGG
>JAOXJK010000023.1:77111646-77126321 GCA_025774025.1 Xenus cinereus
GGAAGGAAGGAAGGAAGGAAGGAAGGAAGGAAGGAAGGAAGGAAGGAAGGAAGGAAGGAAGGAAGGAAGGAAGGAACAGAAGGAACGAGGAAGGGAAAAGGGAAAAGAAAAAAGTAAAGAGGAAAAAGAGGGAAGAACAAAGAAAGAAAGAGAAATGCTGTGGCCTTACTATCAAAAGCTATACGATGCTTTGGTCTCTTACACTAACTCTGCACCTGAACAACAATGAAAAAGCGTTAACTGCTTTATGATCTTCCGGCTTTTCTTACTAACCAAAGCACTTTCATTATGACTGAAGTCAGTCATAGGTATTAGGCTTCAGACAAAGCACACATGAAATATTTCAAGCATGTAGTCATTAAACATTGCAAAATATCAGTTCAGAGCAATACTTGGAAAACCTCCTACGTAGAAGTCTCATATTGGTAACTATTTCTAAAATTATCAAGACAAGAAAACAAAGGAAAAGCTGTTACTAAACACTTGACAAAACCATTCTCACTAAGTTGCAGCTGAACATTCTCCCTTAAATATCACAATAAGGGAGGTCGTTTTTTTAAAAAAAATATTTAAAATGAAAAAGGTGATATATTTTAGTTATCTTTGCCTCAAATTTCTAATGCATACTTTCTGAGTAGGCCAAAATCTTACATTAGTATAATACAGTTAGGAGGTATTAGAAATTGGGATATTTATTTTTTTTTCTTATCTAAAGCTTGTACTTACACAAGCTTATGAGTCAACAGTAAAGCATTTATTTATAGAACTGAGGCTTTGGGTTTGAAGCATCCTAGAGTAAGGATTCTTTTTATTTATTTGTTTTATTCTGAAATAGAGCACATGGTAGGTGTTAAATAACTACTAATAGACACTGAAAAGTATTGTTTAGAGGAGAACTTTAAAGAAATGTACGTCAGAAATCAAAACCAATCAGTATCATAAATCCACTTTTCAAGTGTGTCTAGGGTGCCCAGAACAGAAGATAGAGATAAATTACTTAGGGGCTTTTGATTAAGGAGTTTTGATAAGGACATTAGAAAGCTGTAAATCCCCTAAGCTCATTTTATTTGCTTGCATAGCTGAGAAACTCTGGGGCATGTGGTTTTGTAAATATGTGTCTCTGAATTACACCAGGGATCCCATACTTAAGTTCCAGATATTTAATCTGTCTGAATTTTCATTTCAACCCTGGAGCTATTCCAAATCTAATGCTAAAAACTGTATTATCTTATTGTTTCCATTTTCCCTTTTTTTTTTTAATATGAAATCCCATATTATTGAATTCATTTTGCTGACTGAGAAAAAGATACAAATGTCTATTTATTTTCAGCTTTTGTATGGAACTTTAAAGAAGGCAAAGTTGTTCTCTGTATCTGCAAGGGCAACTTTAAATCCTTTTAAAACAAACAATCTACTTTCTTACAAGAATAACTTTGTCTGATTAGATCATTTGGCTTCCAAAGATGCCCTGGCTATAACATTACTTGAGTATGGAATTGCTGAGTACTGCATTGCTATACAGGCAAAGTTAGATGACATGATTAATGTTGTCCATGTGAGATGGGGTATTTCCTAAAAAGTACATTTTTAAAAGTATAGCCTAAAGGTGTTATATTTTGGGAGTCAGAAAACCAAACGCTGGAAGTAAACAACCAGTCACTTCCAGTGCCAAGGAACATTTTTATCTTTTGCTTTTCATTGTTCATTGTAGCCTATTGATTGGGGTTAGTCGGAGGTTAAAACAGTTTGTGACTTCAGTTCACTCTGCCTATAACCTCATACAGGCAACATTAATCAGATACACAAGCTTGACACAAAATGCAGGGTTTTTTAGAGTAACAAGTAATAAAAACTATCTTAAAAATTTGTTCTACACACTCTCAATGTGCTACACAGCACACATGCGTACCTCAAGTGGTATGGATTTAGTTCACAGGACAAGACTTAACCGTTCTTTAAAAGTAGAAAGCTTTAGGAGAGACTATGTTTTGCCCTTACAGTTAATTTTTAAACATACATCTTAACATTTTTTCTTTTCTTTCAATCTTTCTTTTCATTCACTGTCCATATCATCAACAAAGACGTTGAACAGCACTGGTCCTATTACCAGGTTGTAGATCACAAAGACAAGGAAATCTTTAAAATATATACTTACATAATTTTCCAGAATATATTTTTGGAGCTTAGGTAAATTTATGCCAATATTTGAAACAGTTTTTATTGTTTTTCCTTTTTTGAAATTTATTTATTGACTCTGTATGTAGATTTGGTCATGCTCATACTGTTTTAGGAAGCTAAGAATGTCTTACGGTTTTAAAGTTTGTTTACTTATTGCTGTTAGCATCTGATAAAGGATTGATCCTAATATGTGGTTCCGTCTCCAAGTGCCAGGAGGATCCTTACTGGTACATACCAAAGACTTCATTGTAATTAAAAAAAGACTTAAGAAGATTTTTAAAAGCCCATAAAAGGCGCTAGACTTAACTGAGTTTCAATATAGAAGAATTTGTGGATGAGTCCCAACTCACCATAATATTGAGCTTCTAGATTTGTTTAGGTATGACAGAGGCTTAGATTTTTTGATTTAGGACTGAGAGCTGTGATTTTATTTGATTTTCATTTTCATTCATATATTAAGTATATTTATGTTTCACCTACAATAACAAGAATTGAGTGACAGACCAAGAGACAGTCAAGGTATAGATTTAAGAACAAATGCATATTAATCATATAAGAAAAAGTTGGTAAAATTAGATACATAAAAATATTTCTGATATGAGGGCAACAGTACAAAAGTATAATTTGCTGTATACCAAAATTTACCTACTGAAATGATGGTACAGTATGAGGAGTCCCTCACATGCATTGATCAGGGATTGTTGCTATTACTGCATATAATATTTCACTAGTTACAAGAAATAGCAAACACAATAAAAAATAATATTTATAAGACTAAAGGAATTCTGTGCTTTTTTCTTATATAAAGCTCGTAATAATTGTCATTAAATCCCCTGATATTCACATTTTCCCTTCATATTTCACATTCCAGTCACATGGGATGTAAAACTGAAAATAAGTTGTTTTACTGAATTTAATTATGGGAAGAACCTGAGTCATCTTATCAGAATTTTATTCTTTTTAATCACTGGAATTCATTTTAAGACACGTGAGGTTTTCTGTGATAAGATTACATAAACAGAAGGCATTATAACTATGTTGCTCAAACGTGGAATATTTGGTTATCAGTCAACATTTAAATGAGTGATTTCTTTGTGTGTACACAAAAATACCTTGAATAATTCCTTGCATCTAGTAGAAGGATTAGAGACATAACCTCTTTCTCCCATTCCATGCTTCTGATATCTCAAGTTTCTAATAAAGATTACAACTATGTCGTAACTTTCCGGGGTAGATAATGCAGCAAGAACTGATTGTCCAGTGGATAAATTTCAAATTCTATGCTTCATGTAGAAGCTGATCGTAAACTTTCTCATTATTGACCCCTCCGTTTTGTAGTTCTGTTTTCCCTTTCTCAAAGATCTGCATGAGCTCAACCACAGGTTGATAAACTGACAGATTTTAATCTAGAGGGAATTCTCAGTCTTCTAGCCTAGCATCTATATAACAGCCCTTGGCGTTTCAAGTCATTGGCTTTGGAGTAGAAGTTATTGTCTGCTGAGTTGCACCAACAGGGCACCACCAGCAGAGATAAAGAAGCCATTATCCCACTCTTCTCAGAGCTTGTCAGGCCATGCCTGGGATACTGTGTTCAGTTTTGGTTCCCGCGACAGAAAAAAGTTGTGGAGAAAGTCCTGATTAGGGCCACAAAGATGATCAAAGGATTGGGAAGTCTGACATATGAGGAAAGGCTGAGAGAACTGGGTTTGCTCAGCCTTGAGGAAAAGAAGGGTTAGGAGACACCTTATCACCATGTTCCAGTATTTAAAGGGAGACTCTCTTTTTACAAGGAGTCACAAGTTACTCCAGGGGATATTCTAATTGGACACAAGAGGAAAATTTTTTACAGTGAGAACAACCAGCCATTGGAATACTCTCCCCAGGGAAGTGGTGGATTTCCCATCATTGGACACTTTTAACAATGCAGCTGGACAGGGTGTTAGGCCATCTTGCTTAGACTGTGCTTTTGCCAAGAAAGCTGGACCAGATCATCCTTGAGGTCCCTTCTAACCTGGTCTTCAGTGATTTTATCATTCTATGATATTAAACAGTCTGTATTTTACAGATCATTATAATATCATTTTTTGTCTTAAAAGATTTTTTAAAAGTTAAGGAATATTGCTTTTGTTGATAACAGAACATGATTAGGATTTCACTATTGTTATTATCATTATCGTTATGTTTATTACCTACCTTGTGTGACAAATAGGATAACTAATTACGGCCTGTAACAGTACAATCAAAAGAAGACCGTGGCAAAAAGACTGCTTCTGGTCTAAGGAGAAAAGCCAGAATTGTTTTTGTCTTTAATTTTTCACTTTTTGGTAATTTTATGGTGCCTGAAAATAACAATGTGCATGAAATTCATAAAATTTGTACAATAAGAAGTAAGGATACTTTTCAGGATATCCCCATGAAGTAAACCCACTTTTCTTTATTAGCATACACTGTACACTAAGACTTGAAAACTAGCAGCTGTTCAGTGGTGTTTCTCTGGGACTAAGAAAAGGTTAATGAGCTGTTTGCTATTTTAATATTAACGAGGGCCAAGTTGTAAGTCACATCAACTCCAGCTGAAGTTGCACTTAGTAACTTGCAGTATCTGGACCTTAATTTTATCAGTGCTACAATTTTTATTAGTACCATTTTTACTCTTTTGTTTGTCTCACACTTTTTTTTTTTTGATCAAATACATATTAAAATTGTTTCTTAAAACTTGATTTGAGGAATATCAGCTAGGAAATGCCAAGAATGCATGAATTCTATTTACAAAAAATGTCACAGATATATTGCTTAATATTTAGAGAACAAATGTTTTGTTCTTTGTCTGCTGATATACTTCAATATTGCTAGAAAATGTATCTTAAGTTCTAGGAATAAAATAGTTTATTCATATTTTTCCTTCTGTTCAGTAAGAATGTTATAATTTAGCTCAGGGGTAATATCCACCCTTTTCATTGGCATATTAATAGAAAGACAAGCAAGGCACACGGTATGCAAAGCTCCGTGCCTGAACATACCATACACTTCTCAGGGTAACACTTAAGGAGATCAGTATATTATTATATTAGAAATATATATATAAATATTTGCTTGAGAAATGGTTCATCCCATTGAGAAATTTGAATATTTTTTTAATATGCACTATTGAAAATGTTACTAGCTCTACTTAGGAGCGCATTTCAGAGCTGCAATGCCATTGACAGACAACTCCTACACCTATTGAAACTTTAGCATTGGGACTGATCAGGATTGATCTTTTTTTTTTTAAAATAAATTCCCAAGTGTCTTATCAAAGATATTCTGTTAAGAGCAAGCTATGCTACAACGGCATGACATAAGGGTTTTGATTTAATTACTTTGCTTCTGAAAAGACTTAATTTAATTTAGTGATACTGAGTAGTTTAGAGGATTAATATTAGCTACTTCTTCTACGTTTCTGAATTTAAATGTTTCTCATATCACAGATAGATGAAAGCTAATGCTTGAATTTAAATTGATGACCTATCTGAAACACAAATTGTAATCTCTAGTAAAGATACTGATAGAGCTCCCTGTGGCAATTAAATGTTTCAGAATTATTAAATTAATTTATTCTTAAAACACACATTACCTAAGAACTCATATACATTACTTGTGGAGAATTGAGGCATACAGTATCTAAAGGGGCTGTTTGAAACCTAGCCATGAAACTCACATGCAGAGATCAAGAGGTAAATTTGTTTAGACTACTAAGAACAATAAGCAGCTGTCTACAGTGTCTTATCTCAGTTCTTCTGCCATTCTTTGTTGGCTCCATAGAAACTCCATCTTCTTCTAAAACAGATGACGTTGAAGTGTTTTATGTAGAACCACGCTCCATTTTGTCCACTGCTGTTACAAGGGCAAATCTGGGAGAAAATAGTAATTTTTGATCTTCTTTATATTCTCTATGCTTTGTCTCCTAAATGGTTAGTCCAAGATCCCACAGGAGGTCTGCAGGAGAAAACATTTAAATGTGGGCTTTTGAATTTCTAGGCCTAATACCCTAGTAACACAGGATACTGTGTTTCACAGTGGGGAAACACTGTGTTGTTACCATTTAGGGGAAAATAAATAGATGGGACCATGACTGAAATGTTATCCATAAGATCTTGCATGTTATGCACTAATATACTTACAAAAGCGACAAAATTATATGTCTTGTGAGACAGCTAAGATTGGGAACTTTTAATGGTAGCCTCACATGCCCACTACTTTTACAATATCAACCTATTTCTATGCATAAATATCAACTTTGACACAGAATTTTGAAATAAAAGAAAAAAACAAAATAAAAAAAATCAAAAAACCAAACAAAAAAACCCACAAACACAACAAAACACGGCCCTAATTCATAAATTTTAACAACATATAATCTCAAAAAGAAATAAGTCTTTATACTGGAAAGACTTATCTCATGTTCAGAAGCTTTTTGAAGATATAGAACCAGACTTTTCTCCATTTAAAAGCTATTAATGTGTCAGTTGTGAAATCTATTCACTATCGAAAATGTCAGTGCATCATTTCACTACTCAGAAGTAAAAGCTCTTTGTAAGATTCGCCTATTATACTGAGTATTATTCATTCCAAATAACAAGGGAAGTAGGCATTAAATTGTATTATCCAGTTCAAAGTAATTGTTTCTGAGGAAATAAAAAACCATAGGAGCATAGGAATTGTGATAATGGATCAGACCGGTAGTTTATCTGGCCAAATATCTTAACTTTGACAGAGACTAAGATAGTAAAAGATACTCCTTAGCAGATGATTATTGAACAATGCTGCCCAGAGGAGAAATTTAATACCTTTTTTGTTAAAGTCTGGCATATACTTAAAGTTATTTATTACAATAAAATAAAAGAAATCTCAAAGCCTCTTTCTCTGCCTTTATCAAAAGAAATGCAAGTGGGTTTTTAATGGCTTTTATATATATAACCTTCATTATTATTTCATATGTATATTATTCTAGCATGCAGACATCACTGCCTGGATTATGATCACATTTCAAGATACACTTCTCCACATTTTTACAGTCTAATTTTTACTTTTCACCTTCTTTTGCAATACCTAACAATCTATCACTTCTAAGCCTATTTCAGGTGCATTGTCTAGTGCTTCATGGTGCTACTTAAACAGGAAAAAAAATTGTTCTCCCTTGGCATTTCTAGAGTTCCAATACCAGATAGGAATGTCATTTGAGCCACTACTTGGAAAGCTAATCAGTTTTCCTTCTCACTGTATACAGGACTCAATAGCTGGTACACAGTCTAGAGAAAAAGCCAAGCTAAGCTATGGATTCAGGACTCTTACAGACGGAACTGAAATAGCTCATATGTAGATATCTGACATACTTCTTACATGGTTTATTTCGTTTTTATGAAACGATCCTTACTACAACCTCTTATTAGTGAAGAACTCCATATGCTTGGAAAACAATGTGCAAAGGGACACAATTTAATCTTATGTGGCGCTCTTTTTTTAATTCTAGAAAGTGCTTGACTTTATTATATGCAGCTATGATGTGGGCAGTCATAAAGGCAGTGTAGTTAGAAGTGGAAAATTACTGCAGAAAAGAAAATGTCTGCTGAAAGTTACTGACAGAGAAAATACCTGCCAGCCTGAGAATTATGAGCCTGGGAAAAAGGCCTGTGAACCAGAAGCATCCTTGAAAATTACAACTGGCATCTTTGAAGTACAGCCAGGTACTTAGAAACTAGAGATGTCCTGAGATACTATCAATAAGGAATTATAATGGTAACTTATCATCTGAAAAGGTGAAAAATAGTCTGGGAAAAGGTGAAAACATCCTCAGAAAGTAAGTATTGGTAAGTACCACTGGGTAGGCTAATTGTAAGAACAGGAAAATAATCTAGAAAAATAAAAATTGGTGTGTAGGAATGAAAAAACCCATCACCACCTATTGGTGAAAAACAGAAGTTAGCAGCACCTATTGACTGCCCAAAGTGATGTCCTGCACTCTCTTATGTGTCTATGATAATAAAATTACTTAATTTTTATGCAAAATGGAGCCTTTCTCTGAGAACTTCTCAGGGTGCATAATTCCTATTTCTGTTGCTTTCTTGGGACAGTGATAAAACCCAGCCCAGCAGACAGCAGCATAAGAAGGATTGACATTGTTGAAAACGCTATTTGTAACAATGTGTGAAATGTAAACCATTGCAAATAATTTGCATTCACTTGAAGTTTGGTGCAGAACAGATTTTATGCAGAAGTTTTATCACATCTGATCTGTCTTAGTTTTGTAGTTATGTCAATGTTTTGAAAATTAAATTATGTGGAGATACTGCCTCAGTGACAGAATCATATTTGAAAAAGAAACAGACACAGCCTGAAACTGGTCTTTGTGACTTTAATTCTATTTAACATTTGACTTAATGTGCTCATGCTGATGCATAAACTTAGACACTTCTTCAGAAAATGCTTTTCTTCATCTGTCCATAAATAAAATTTCCTGTCAGCAGAACTTCAGGATGCAGATAAAGTCAGACTAATTTTTTTTTTATTATTATTTTTATTTTTACTTTTTGTTGAGGAAAGGAGTAACATGATTAAAGCACAGTATAAAAGAAAATGGCACACACTTTCTATAAACATGGATACAGATAATATGAGTATTGTAAAAACTGTCTGAGAAAAAGGGCAGGCTTATCTAATGCATGAAAAAAGTTTTGTATTTAAGTCATTTACTATATACCTAACAAATATTTCAACCTACCAGAACAACCACTGCTCTCAAAAATATATTTTTCAATAGTTGAATATTTTACCTTGCTTTTCCCGACTTTGTTGTTCTTTTAGCTATTAATATCTCACCCACACTTTCCATATCCACTTTTTATATTTTAAAGAGTTAATTGTGTTAATATGGGTCAGAGAATTAAAGAGAAGAATTGAATGTTTTGTAAAAACAATATGAGATGTAGCATGGAAGGGAAGAGGCTGTAGTTATACTACTTTCAAGCATTTGTCACTAAAAGTGAATATGGTGTGTTAGACCACTTAGACTTAGACATTAGAATAGTCAACATAAAGCTCCTGGCAGAAACCTAGCCTTTCACTGTACTACAAGAATACAGTGAATACTTATGCAATGCAGGAGTAAAATTTGTTCACTTAGAACAGGATCTAGAAAAGTCTCCCCCTTGGCCCAAAATAGGTTAACACTTTTTTCGAAGTGTTTGCCTTCAGTTGGGATTCACAATCAAGATTTTTTTCCTGAATTTGAGCAAAAAGACAAAGAAATAAGGAATAAATTTTTCAATAGAAAATTTTGATGTTTTGCTGCTGGCTCTTTCTCCTCATTCAGAAGTGCTTTGAAATGGAACATGTCAAATGTCCTGCAAAATGCCAAAGAGATCAGAGGAATAATTGTGACAATACCAATGATAAAAGCTATAAGAATTTTTTGTTAATCCAGAGAATTAGACTCTCTTAAATACATGTTGAAAATCTGTGAAGGCATGATTGCTATTCTATGAAAATTTACATGAAAACTTGGAAAGATATGGGTAGTTCATTGGTTGTTTGAGAGTTGGGTTGTTTCTTTTTTTTCAGAAAATTGCAACAACAAGCAGACTAAGTGTAACAATAATTACCCTTGAATGATCTCTAACTTTCCAGAAAATGAGGTTATGTATGCAAGAGTAAATGTACATCAGTTTCAATGGAAAATTTGTGGCCAAAATATACTGTACTAAAAGGCTTTAAATATGCAAAGAACAATCTTAGCAAAAGTTACATGGAAGGAGATTCCAGAAGACTAAGCAATACCAAGGAAACTGGGACATTCAGCTTCTAATCATGTTTCATATCTTTTTTTTAAAGACAGCAGGATGAAAAATAAAAATAAAATAAAAAAAGTCAAGTTCAAAAGTAAACCAGAAAATGCAACAGCTGTAAAAGAAAATACACATGGACTGTGAATAAGGGAAAGGGAAATAAAAAAGCTGTGGATTTTGTGTCTTTGTTATTCATTTTTCTGTCAAATTTTTTAAGATGGAAGTAGTATCCGAGGGCTCTTCAAGCCAAAATGTTTCTGTTAGTTTTCCGTCTCAACTATTATTTGACATGTTCTGTCACTGGTCTAATGCAAAAAGAAATAATTGAAAATCAGGGATGATTACTACTCTTTGAATTCAATAGAATTTTTGTCTGTTACATCAGTGGGAATAGATTCATGGGCCATAGTTATCATTGCTGTTTTGAAGCACCTGGAAACAAATATTAATCAATCTAAACATTAATAAAGCTTTTTAGTCTTTTTCTCATAGCCGATGGAGATATTTTACATGCAACATTTTTACACAACTTCTGACCGTTTTTACTCAAACTGCATTTTTCCGCTGTTATGCTTTTTGACTACACCTTTTCATCATTTGATCAACAGTGAATGCATGACACCCATTACAATAAATGTTCTTGCTTGAAGTAGCACACATTAAAAACATAACAATAAAACTACTTCACCATCTATAATTCCATTTATAGTCATTGTAGTTTTTATGGCAGCTACTGTCTCACTTTTCTTCTTTATAGATCATTTAGATATTTTTAAAAATCAGCTTCTAATTTGTTACAAATTCCAAACAGTTCATTAAGGTTTTGCTAGTGTTCAGCAGGTTTAGCTTTCTGCTTCTAGAAGTAGTTGATTAAGGACATAGCAGAGGAAGAGTTAAAATAAACATTAAAAAGGATAAAAAATAAACATTCAGGATAAAATTATATAATTACACATGTTACTCTAATGGTACTCTTGTGACTAACAGACATGTGGGGGTTGGTGCCAGAAAACCTTTCTTATTGTCTGTACATTTCAATTTAGAGGAAAAAAAAAAATTGGAAAAATTAAATATCAAAATAAATAGTGCAGAACCGGAAGTGGGAAAAAAACCCAGTTGGGATGTAAGGGTATTCTTGCATGAGGAACATGGAAAAGAGTGGTATTTTTTTAGTAAGTAAGGGCAAGAAAGGTGTATGGTACACATATAAAATTGGCCCCATCTGGAGTACTGTGTCGAGTTCTGGGCTTCCCAATTCAAGAAGGACAGGAAACTGCTGGAGAAGGTACAGCAAAAGGCTACAAATGTGATTAGGGTCCTGGAGCACCTTTCTTATGAGGAGAGGCTAAGGGACTTTGGCCCTTTTAGTCTTGAGAAGAGAAGACTGAGAGGGTATCTGATCAATGCTAATAAATACTTAAAGGGAGGTTGTCAAGAGGATGGGGCCTGTCTTTTTTTAGTGGTGCCCAGGGATAGGACAAGAGGAAATGGGCACGAAAACTTGAATATAAGAAATTCCACCTAAGCATGAGGAGGAACTTCTTTACTTTGAGGGTGACAGAGCTCTGGAATAGGCTGACCAGAGAGATGGTGGAGTCTCCTCTGGAGACATTCAAAACCCGCCCAGGCAAGTTCCTATGCAACCTGCTCTAGGTGGACCTGCTTTGGCAGGGGGGTTGGACTAGATGATCTCCAGAGGTCCCTCCCAACTCCATATCATTCTGTCATTCTGTGAAAATCATAAATGTTCTAGAAAACTAGCTGGAGATTCTAGTCTCCCTCTGAGAATGTCGCTCTCTAATACCATATAAATAAAGGAGCAATTAATGAAATTAGATTGTTTCCAATCAGATTCAAGGAATCACTTTTACCATAGCAGGAATAACTGTGTTTCAGAACTGATTTCTTATGGGATTCTTCTGATGCCACAGATTCCAAATGTTGGAAAAAAGAGATTGACTTGTATATTGATGTCTGCAGTAAACAGAATGACAACAGTTAATGCTAAAATCAATTCTTTTAAAAAAGTCTAGACTTCATCCTTTCAGTCTTATACTAATCTCTAAATAAAAAGTTCAAGAGGTGTCCACATGCTGAAACAGATGATTGCATATCTACCTAGTTCACATTGATCTGAAAATGTGGGTAGTAGCTTTTGTCAGTCATCAGTCTAGATGTATCCAGCTTTCGTCTACTTAAGGGATTAGTATTAACCGGTATCTACTAGTTCATCTGCATTTTTTCATAAACTACGTGTTCTGTTTTGTTAAAGAGCACAAGTGAGCATCAGGATTGAAGGTGTGCTGTGCTGTTCACCTTGACCTGGCCACCACACCCTGCATGGAGCTGAGGGAGGGGAGAGTGTTCCTGTTCTGAAGGCAGATGAGAATGTTCATCTGGAGAAAAAAAAATATTGAATATTAGGTGGAAAATAAAAATGGAGGACAATGATATACTAAGGATCATAAAGTACAGGAAAGTTTGAGACATTTGTGAGAAAGTATAGCTTCAGAAATTACAGAAAAATACTGTCCTAGAAACCTGGAAACAACCAAGCAACTCATTGAAAGTTGTTAAATTGATCAGTACTGGAGAAAAAAGGCCAACCCTATAAAAGTTTTGTGTTCATTCTCTCTAATCTGCTCACTTTCAAAAGTTACACACAGACCAATTCAGTCTCTGACAGTTTTGGGTCCCATCGCGTCTTTATTTGTACTTTGTGCTTGCTTGTTTTGTTCTCATAAGGTCTAAACTTTCTGTGATAGTCATTAAAAAAAAGAAAGAAAAGAACATCTTAGTTACTGCCCATCTTAGTGGCCACCCAAGTCACAGAAGGCAAAGGCAGAGACTGGGAGAATGAGGCACTGCTCACTATAGGAAAGACCAGGTTTGAGACCATCTAAGGAACCTGAAGGTGCACAAGTCTGCGGGTCCTGAGGGAACTGGTGAATGAAGTTTCCAAGCCATGCTCTATCATATTTGAGAAGTTGTGGCAGTCCAGTGAAGTTCCCACTGACTGGAAAAGAGGACACATAACCCCCATTTTCACAAAGGAAAAAAGGATGACCCAGGGAACTACAGACTGGTCAGCCTCACCTCTGTGCCCAGCAAGATCATAGAATCATGGAATTGTTTAGGTTGGAAAAGACATTTAAGATCATCATGTCCAACCATTAACCTAGCATGGCCAAGTACACCGCTAAATCACGTCATGCAGCAAATACTCCTGGAAACTGTGCTAAGGGAGGTAGAAATTAAGGATGTGATTGGTAACAGCCAACATGGCTTCACTAAGGACAAATTTGACAGCCTTCTACAACAGCATTAAAGCATTGGTGGATAAGGGAAGAGCAACTGATGTCATCTACCTGGGTTGCGCAAAGCATGCGACACTGTTCCACACGACATCCTTGTCTCTAAATTGGAGAGACATGGATTTGATGGATGGACCACTTGGTGGATAAGAAATTGGCTGGATGGAAGCAGTCCGCAGTCAAAGAGTTGTGGTCAATGTATCGATACCCAGGTAGTGAGCAGTGATGAGTGGTATTCTCAGGGTTTGGTTCTGGGACTGGTGCTGTTTAACATCTTTGTTGGATGGACAGTGGGATTCAGTGCACCCTCAGAAAGTTTGCCGATGACACCAAGCTGTATGGTGCAGCCAACACAATGGAGGGAAGGGATACCATACAGAGGGACCTGGAAAGGCTGGAGAGCTGGGCCCATGGAAACCTTGTGAAGTTCAACAAGGCCAAGTGCAATATCCTGCACCTGGGTTGGGGCAATCCCAAGCACAAATACAGGCTGGCAGGAGAAAGGACTGAGAGCAGCCCTGAGGAGAGGCACTTGGGGGTGTTGATTGATGAGAAGCTCAACATGAGATGGCAATGTGCACTCAGAGCCCAGAAGGCCAACTGTAGCCTGCACTGCATCAAAAGAATCATGGCCACCAGACTGAGGGAGGAGATTCTGCCCCTCTACTCCTCTCTCATGAGACCCCACCTGAAGTACTGCATCCAGCTGTGAGGAACCCCAACATAAGAAGGACTTGTACCTGTTAGAGCAAGTCCAGAGTAGGGCCACAAAGATGATCAGAGGGCTGGAGCACCTCTCCTATGAAGACAGGCTGAGAGAGTTCGGCTTGTTCAGCTTGGACAAGCCTCCAGGGGACCCTTACAGCAGCCTTCTAGTACTGAAAAGGGGCCTATAGGAAAGTTGGAGACGGATTCTTTATGAGTAAAGCAATAGGACAAGGGGTGATAGTTTTAAACTGAAAAAAGGTAGATTTAGATTAGATATTAGGAAGAAATTCTTTACCGTGAGGGTCGTGAGACACTGGAACAGGTTGCCCAGAGAAGATGTGGCTGCCCCATCCCTGGGGCACCTGTTCATGGCCAGAGTGAATGGGGCTTGAGCAACTGAGTCTAGTGGAAGATGTCCCTGCCCATGGTAGGGGGATGGGACCTAGATGATTTTTAAAGTCTTGTCCAACTCTAACCATTGTGTGATTCTCTGGTTCTGTGACTACCCTTCACATGGTTTCACTTTTAAAATAACTTCTTTACTTATTTGAATTAGTCTCCTTGCTCACAAGCGGGTACACTTCTTACAGTTAATTAACTTAATATTAACTTGCTCTTCTCATTTTTCTTACAGTTACAACAAAGACTAACTTTT
>JAOXJK010000023.1:77168618-77186884 GCA_025774025.1 Xenus cinereus
GCAATCCTGCTTTAGCAGGGGAGTTGGACTAGGTGATCTCTAGAGGTCCCTTCCAACTCTGACAATTCTGTGATTCCGTGAGATCACATTTATTTCAGTACTCTAAACTGGATCCTCGGGGGAGGCTTCCTTAGAAAAAATGTATACTGAATGTATACTGTGTGATGCTTAGGTGTCTACTGGGGTAAAACCATCAAAAATATTTTTAGCATCATAATCAGCAACAATATATATTTTGTAACTCAACTGAGCATAAATAATTAATTAATCTGTAACCACAAAGAGCTGAATTCAGGATAGTTGTACAAATGGTGTACAGGTCAACTTGCAAGTAGTAGTATCTGCAAGACACAAAGAATAAAGATTAGGTAGGAAAGGTATCTGTGGAAATCAGATTTATCCTTCAGATTCAGCAGGAAAGATACCTGGTGAAACCAGAGCTAGTTCTGGTCCTAAAAATAGGATGAACTGTATCATAGCAGATGAAATCACACTTTTTATTCTGGGGAGTGGGGAGAGGAACATAAAACACAGAGGATGAGCAAGGAAAAATGGGGAAGAAATAAGCTGCCCATATCAAGGAGCTCTGAACTCACCTCAAACCTGTGTGAATAAGACCATCAAGAGCCATGAATACCATATAGATGGCATTAGCTCCATGATATTATATATTCCAAGCTAATGCAGAATAAGCTTATTAAGAACTCATCATTTGAATGCGTAATGATAATGGCCAATAATGATCCAGACTGACGATATGTATTATTAATGAATTGTCAGTCCAGTAAAGTCTCATTTTGAAGAATGAAAACAGAATGATTTATCAGTCTTTTAAAGACACCAATTCAGTCAATGCAAAAGACTTGAAATCCCTGAATTCCATATGTGTACATTCAGTGCAATAAGTGTGAAGTCAGCTAAGCCGTTCAGAAAGCATGTTACAAATATACACGTATCTCTTCTTCATGAAAATGACAGCTGACAGTACAGGCATGCCTTGATTTTTTTACAGTAGCCTACTTATGTGACAAAGGTTTTCATTATACATAGTTTTTTTTTTATTAAATATAATCTTGAAATAAATAGGGAGAAACTGGAGGGCGTTTCCATTACTAAGCTCAATGCTTGCAGAAGTCAATTCACTATTCAAGTGACTATCATCCAAAAAGAGAGGTTTGATATTCGCAGAATTTCTATTATAAAGGCTGATTTAAAGAAATATACTAACAGAAACCTTTAGGCTTTATAAAAGGAAGTCCTGCAGGCATCACAACAATTTGTGTTTGTCAGCTGGCAGTCTTAAAAATGCCATTCAGAGACTTCATCCTCACACATTTGAGAAAGACAAAGCAGCATTGGCTTTTTTTTCATTCTTTTTCCATGGACTGCTGGCCAGCCAGAAAGTTTATTGAGGAGCCTCCCAAAAGCCTCAGTTTCTGGAACCAAGTTCTCCAGAAAGAGTTCACCTCTGTGTTCACCACAGGGAAAGGAAAAAGTAAATCTGCATTGTTCAAGGTGCAAGGTTGTCTTTCATTCTTGTCAGCAGTTTAGATTAACTTCTGTCTCGAGGAAGAAAAGAGATTACAGAGAGCAGCTGATTGGATAAAGATTGTTCTATATAGAAATATTTCTCATGGACTTGTGAAGCAGACAGGATGCATACAAAAAGTCTATCTGGATTCATGTTAGGTGTTAAAGTGGCAGGGGTATTTGCTTGAACAGAGGAAAGAAAGATTTAGTGCAGTAAATAAATTACAAAACATAAATTCTATTTTGTTCCACCTTGATTTCTGCTAGGAAAGGCTCCTGCCTTTCACTCAAGGAGAAGGAAGTAATCCACCAACCTCTGTGATCTATCAACAAAAAGTAGGCCTCCAGCCATACTGTTTAATGTCTTTGCTAAAAATATCTGCCCAAAGTTGTTTGTGTGAGGCATGAATTGTATTTCACTTCTCTGTATGTGTTACTTGGCACAGTATCTTGCAAACAAACCTACTTTTTCTTTCTCTTGCCCCGATAAGCAATTAGCAATGCAGTGGGCTGTAGTGCAAAGAATGATGGATGAGGAATGGCCTTGTAACCCTATGCTATATGAAGCACGAAAAAAGATGAAGCATTTTTCACAGGTATTTTTCATGTCATTCAATTCAAATGAAAACGTTTTAGTTTTCCGCTTCCAGTTATCTCAGCTGTCTTAGGAGAGAGGTATTCTTCAGCTGTCTTAAGGGAGAAAGCTGGTAAAGGATTCTGTCTGTAAATTCAGCTTCTATTTTACAAAGCTACATTAATTTCTTACATCCTCCTTTCTTTGTCATCCTTTACCTTCTTGCTTCTCTGTATTTGTTCTTCTCCACATATACATTTTCCCTTTCTCTCAAGAAAACTGAATGCCTATCTTTTGGGAGCCAAGGTCTATATTAGAAAAACTTATTTCCAGTATATCTCTCATACAAGCATTCAATTAAGAATTAATAATGGAGATTCTACCTTAATTAAATATTAGTTGGTTTTTAAAGAACTTATTTCACTTAATAAAGATGCAGAGGCAAATCCAAGTCTAAGTAATCTGAAGCTGCAAAAGCTATAAATTGTGCTGTAGTAAATATGTTAGAGTTTTAAGAAAATATTCATTATTTTCTCAGTTAATGTTATATCCAGACTAATGTAAAGTTATCCCGCAGACCTTACTTAGTTAAAGAATCTCATCAGCACAAGCAAAACTTAAGAATTATTTGATACATCCAAAATATCTAAAAAATATGCATTTGTTAATGTCTTTGGACCATTTGTCAGAAAAATGCAGCTGAAGGCGTTCAGCAGGAACAGGTAGACAAATGGCACCTGAGATTTGATGCCTCGAGGAAGACTTCTTCTGTATTATCAACAGGAATTTAAATTAATTTGAAAACCTTGTACTCACATTAAAGACATATATTTTTGAAATTCCCTTTACATAAAAAACATATCCACTTCCTTATTTTAAACTGGTTTTAGATATCAAATTTTAATTCATTTGTGTATATGTATTTTTATATTATATTTAAATCACATGATAAATGGCAACAGTAATCTCAACATAAAGAATACTGCATCTTTCTATGTATGTAGTCAAAATTAGTTGGTATTTAACACAGTTGACATAGTTTTTGTGATTATAACTCAAAGTGCCTTTTGAACACCCAGACTGTAGAGAATAGGACCACAAAGAAGCCCATGGGAAAACATTTGTTCCGTCCTTGGAGCCAAGTTTAAACTAGTGGCTAGTTAGTAACGTATCCCCTGAACAGTCAGAAAAAATATAACTAGCTGTTTACTAAGTGAGAATCATCAACACTGTGATATGGTGGAAGCAAGTGTTTCTGGGGAAACACTTTATATATTTTTTATATAACACTGTTATATAAAAAATTGCGTATATGCTAACAATAAAGAAAACAATATCAAGAGGACACTAACAGTCACCAGTTTACATCTGTAATATATATACACATATGTACATAGAATTATTTAAGTCAAATTATTTGGTAGTCTACTCTTCAGGGAAAGATTATTAAGTAAGAAAATGGGAAATATGTTATCTCTTGCCCTGGTTTACACTGAGTTAATGTGTGCACTAGAGTTCCGTAAGAAATGAATCACAATCACAAATGCTCAATTTTTGTAGTGATCACACTCTGGAAAAAATAGAAATGGATACTAATACTGCAGAATAAGATTTCAAGATTGCGTCACTTTCTAGGGAATATGACAAGTGATATAATCATTAATTCAGAACAACACAAGTAAATGCATTTAGAAGAATGCCAAAAAAGGAAAGCTTTGTCAGAGTAATTAGTATCACAAAGCAATGTTGCTACTCAAGCTGCAAATCAAACACATGGCTTTTCTTTCTGCTTGAACCTACTTATAAACTGCATAAAAATACAACATAAATCTCTCTTATAGTACAAAAGGAACAAAAAGTCTTGTATTGACATCATAAGGCATTCAGCATGAAAAAATTGGTATAAAGAGGGTCCAATAGATCTGGCAATCATTACAAAATATTTCCATTGCCCGCTTTACACAATCTATTCTGACTAGTTACTGTTAGAATAGAATGATTCAAAGGAAAGCACAACCATAATTATTCAAATATATATTTAGATTAATCTTGACATTTGGGTTATACTAGAATCAAATCAAGGGTTGAAAACAGAAGCTGACACAGGATTTTAAAAGTCAAAAACATCTTAAATCCCTACAAAAGCCATTTGGGACCAAATGTCTTTTCATATTTAAAGAGCGTATGTTAGTCAGCATCATCTTTATTTTAAGTTAGGGCTTTCACAGTGTAAAGGAGACTTCCACATGGTTTTCGATAGCCTGAATTTCATTTGAGCGACTTACATTAATTTGTGCTTTTTGTCTCCATATGTCACCCAAAAAACAATTTTATATTTTTTTGTTGGTAATATTGTAGGAATTAATACATATTGGCAAATGTGTCCCTTAAACTTAACTGATGACATTTAAAGTTATGCCAAGGAACAAATCCTTTTGCTTTTCCGTCTCACTAGAGACTATGCTTTGTACACACGTTTTGTAATATAAATCTTTTATCACATTGACATCAATAGAGAAGACGTAGCCCATACTGAATAGAAAATTTGAGTATGTAATGAAACTCTTTTATGTCTTCCAAGTTACAAATCTCCTTACCCTGCATTTATAATTATAAAGTGTCATCTTAACCTTCTATAATCCTACAAAGATTTAAATATATTCCATTTGTTAATTTTTTTTAAGTGACTCTAAAACACAGAGGAATTTTTGAGTACGGTTCAGTGACACCATTGAATATAAATATCATTTTTAAATAAACATATTTAAATAATTTTATAATGTAGCTTTTGGCATATAGCGTTTTTCAGTCCTGTCTACCTTAAGACAATTTGACAACCTCTGTCCTATCTATCTAGGTTTCCACTGAATAAGCAAAATTGTTTCCCACATGGCCATGAAAAACCTGGAAGATACCTTTGTCTTCATTTAAATTTCAAATTACTGCCAGTGCCACTAAGTGTAGATAAGAATGCATTTGCAGAATTTCAGGCTGCAGGGGAACATGCATGCTTTCAGAATGGTTCTATGTCATAATTATTCTGAAGCGAACAATTAAGTCAAGCAATCTGGAAAACCATTCTACAACAACAGGTGGGTGAGCTGTCTGATCAAAGTAAGAAATCATTGAATACATTAAAAAGTGTCTATTCAAGCCCATAAATGGATCCATAGATTTTTGAGAGGTAATTTTCAGTCTCATTTTATTTGCTGTCCCTCAATATCCTCAAAACGAAGTTTACCAAAAAACAGAAGTCTTATCAAAGGCATTATTTTGGACCAGAACATGTAATTTTGAAAGCCCTTAACAGTTCTGAAGGCACAAGAAAAAAAGAGGACAAAAAGAAAAACAATATAAAATGGATACCAAGCAAAAGATAAGATATGTTTAAAACAATAAAAACCTGACAAGAAAAAAGATGTATTATTTTAAAGTTCAGTTCATGTTCATTTCATACGAGAGTATAACAAGAAGGTGATGCTCCCTGTCCCAGTTTGAAGTAAAACCGAACCAATTTTGTGTTCAGTAATTTTACATTTGAGCTAGGCCTCCTCTAACTCTCTGAAATTAACGGCATGTTGTGGAGAAAACGGCTCGTTCTCAGAATGATAGGGCCAATGTTTGTGCTAACTGCCAAGGAATGGTGTGCAGAAAGGCCCTTGCTTACACTTATTGCTATAACAACCAAGGTCAGACAATTTTCGTTATTTGCCCCTTAGAGGGTCGGAAATGGAAAAACGTAGTGGGGTCACATCTGTGGGGAGCTACGGACAGGACAGGTGACCCAAACCTGACCAACAGAGATATTCCATCCCATCTGCCCCATGCTCAGTATAAAAGCTGAGGGATCAAAGGGTCAATGCTCTTCCTGCGATGACTCTGATTCTGTCTGTTCATCTGCCTTTGATCCCGATCTGTGTGTTCCTGACTCCAGAGCTGGAATCGAGTTCCCATCTGTCACTGAGTTCAGTCTGGGACTTCCCCAGTGCCTGCCGGTGATGGGACTGACATCCTGGGAGCGTGATATGGCTTTGTATATATTGCATCTATTTCATTATTTTCTTTTTTTTTTTCTTAATTTTAATATTAATTCTTCATTAAAGTAGTTGAGTTCATTCTAAACTTCTGAATCTCCTTATCTCTTCCTCTCCTCTTCTGGGGGGGCGGAAGGGCCACCTGGCAGTCCAGTTGTGGTGATTTTGGCTGAAACCATGACAACAATGGTTCTGACACATTTCCTGATGTGCAACTTTGCAGCATCAGGGATGTCTGCAGTGTCCTAAGACACAGCAAAAGTGCTGTTGTTGTTGTTTTAATTAAACTGCTAATCTAACAGAAGAGCATATTAGTTTACATCTGGCCCCATGAGTCAGGCACCAGTATGGGATTAGCACAGTGAGTTGGTTATCATGTAGCAAGACAAATTCTGGCAATATGAAGAAGGAATAACCATGTCAGTATGTGGCTGTAGAATGAGTTTCCCTTCAAATTTGCTCTAAATTCAGGCCCATTAACAGTAAAACAGTGCCTTCTTCCTGGCCTTCCTGCAGGTGACAAGCTTGGCAACTGCATACCGAAGACAGGCTGCAGCACCTGCCCACACATAAAATATGGAAAGCCCAAGTCATGAGAAATACATTTTATAGGTTAGGCCAGCAGGTTCACAGGTTTACAATCAGCCAACTCATATAGAGCTACCTGAAACACAGATAACTGAAAACAAATTGAAACGGGGTGGTAACTGACAGTACTGCTTGGTGAAAAGAAATCTGAAGTTAAAGCTGACCGAAAATATTTTCTCCAGATAATGTTTTCCTTGGAAAATGCAAGACAGAAAAGCTTCATAAAAGTGTATTGATATATTTTCTTTTTTCATGGAAAAAGTGTCAAAACTTATTGTTGTCACTTTTGTGTTTCATTTCAATGTTAAATAAATTTGCTTCAATGAGATAAAGAGATTTTGTTTCAAATCTATTTAGTTTAAACGTATATTTCATACTATATTTGACATTATATAATATTGTGGATACATAAGATCTATATTAGCTATAGTGTTTTGGAGTTATTGAAGCAATGCTTTTTTATAATATAAAAATGACTATTGAAATTAGATGATTTGACATTGAATATAATCAAATAAATATTTTGGAATTTCTGCATTATGGGTTTGAAATTCTAGTTTGTCCTTCTAGTTTTGAAAAAAGAACAATCCACAAATACCAAAACATTAGAATTTATAGCTAAATGATTTTTTTTATTATTATTATTTTTTGCAAAAAGCTGTAGAAGACAAGTAGGGAACAAAACAAGTGAAGAGATCTCACTTTTTCATGCTTAGAGTAGCAATGCCTTCTGTATTGGGGCATACTGAACTGCTTTTGTCATCCTGGAGAAGACTTTGAGAATAAAAGCAAAGGTGACCTGGATTTATGACAGACAAGCAGAACATTACTGTTAGGGTTCCAGATTCAGATAAATGGAGGCTTTCTTTACAAATTTTTGAGAAACCATCTGTATAAAGAATTTTTTAAATTAAATCTATTTGGTGGAACTTCTGTTATACCTCACTCTATGGTCATCTTGCTGTCAAACTTAACGATGTTTATTTCAGGACCTCCTAAAGCAGCATTTCTAAAAAAAATAGGAATTAAAAAGCCATAATTGTCAATGTGATATTTTTATTCTCAGGATATGATGAGGACTTGTACCCCTCAAGAATTTATTGGCTTAGCTTTAGAATAGAAGGTTTCATGACCACCTACAAACAAACACTACTCAGTTTACTCTTGGCAACAAATTAAGTGTAAGGTTTCAGTGAAAAAGGTAGAACCAGATTTTCAGAAAGACTAGGTAGGCCACATACAATGTCATTTGCCCCATAGTGTATAGTCTGCTATACTTAAGACTGTTTTTTCAGACATAGCTGGCTATCTCCACCTTCATTGTGACATGTAAGCACCTCTTTCTAAATTTAAATTTTTGAAAAGTCAGGTCATAACTGTTACAGTAGAAATTAATGAAACATAATTTCATAGTTACCTTATCAGTAAATTAAATACAAAAGGAAAATAACTAACATTATATTTATCATTCAGTCAGTAAGATAACAGAAAAGAAAATAAATTCTTGTTGGATAACAAAAAGATTCCTTACTATCTTGATAGCAGGAAGCAGATCTCTAGAACTTCATAGCCAAGGTATATATCTAGGCATAATGGTTAGACACACGTTATATGTGTTCTTTCTGGATTATATCAACCTAAGCTGATGAAAACCTAAAATCTAGACTTTCCTAAGAAATATTTGAAACACTGCAGTTTCATGAAAAAAAAAAAAATTAAAAAAATATCATTCATGTTTTGAGCTTAACTGAATGCTGCCAGTATATGACTTTAGGCCAAGACAGTCCCAATACTCAGAACATTTTTTCAGTATTCCAATACCATGATAGTAAATCTTGTAGACATGTGCACTGGCAAAGTTTAAGGTATTTATAAGAGTTTTGCAGAAGGAATAGAAACAACGCTTCCCATAACTGTGGAAATCTTCAGAAAGTGAAGTGCTGAGCCAGATTTATGCTTGATCTTATCAGTTATCATTATTGGAGAATGTCTCTTTAGTTACACTCTACAAAGGCAGAATGTCTCTTTCTCAGTAGATTGGATATACTGAAAAACTGTTAGAGCTTTGGTAAATCAACAGAGAAGCTTTGATAGTCTTGGCTGACAACAGGTGAAGTCAAACCATGCCTCTTGTTCAGAGGACCTAGCTAGTGAAGATGACTTCAAGTCTGTCCAAGTCTGTATCTCATGGTGGGATGCAATGCATTGATCTTTAAGCTAACACTGACTCAGGCTGTCGTTTCCACATGATACAGTGCCGTATCACACAGAAATTCTAAGCTTAAGTATGGAAGAAGTATCGGTGGATCTGCAGCATCCATTCAATGCTGGAAAGCAACTCTTACTAGCTAGAATAGTAATGCAACTATGCTATTTGCTGAAGCAGTCTTTGCCAGGGACAGCTTGGGTTATTTTTCAAAACATTTCTCTGTAGAGACATTCTACATCATTTAGATGTCCTGGAAATGGTACCTTTAGCCTTGTAGCTTTGTGTAGGAGTGAATAATTTATGTGTGAGCTGCTGATGTTTGAATGTTTCAGTGGGAACACTTCTGTGTTACAAAATAAGGTTCACTAATTCAATTATAGAGTTCTGCAAACAGTAGGACTGGCCTCTATTCACAGTTAGAATGCCAAGATGCCTGCAGACAGGTAGGTATGTCTGTCAGTAATCACAGCACCCACTGTGCAGAAATGTTCTTCAGAATAAACATTTCAGGTTTTGAAAGTCAACAGAGCTTAACAGCAAGATGCAGACTATATGCCCAAGGCAACTATCTTTGGCATTGCAACACCTAAAAATAAAGCATCTAACTCTTTCTGGGCAATACAGACCACCTTCTTTAATTACCTGGCCTATCTATTTAGTCAATGGCAACACATTAGGTTCCTCTAAGAAGCAACTTCAAATAGCTGAGTTGCCTGGGCTTTCAATTGGCTGCGTACAAAGAGCCTGAACTCTCTGACAGGAGAGCTCAGGCAGGAAGCTGCCTGCTCAGGGGGATATGCTAATTCCCAGAGCACAGTCCTGGAGCTAAAGAACTTGAGCCAGGCTGCACAGACCCTGCTTCAAGTTGCTGGATCCTTGACTAAGATCAGGCAAAAAAATTCACTTTAATAAATTCACTTCACAGTGGTCCTCTTCCATGCAAAAACCTAGTTGACTGTACAAAAACACTGAAGAAAAGAGAGTCAAGTTCCTCAGTATCAAACCTTGTCTCCCATTTGCAAGCATTTGGGCATTATTGTTCAAGTAGCAGGCACAGTACAGAAAGTAGACGATGGAGTGCATACTTGTCCTCCATATTCTTCCTCCTCCTCTTGAAGCTGATATTGTGTAATGAGGAATGCAAGTGGAAAGCAGTGAGCAAAGATGAGGAGAAGGCTAAAGAATGGTATTCTGCAGTCTGAAGGCTCCATTCTGTTGAGCAAATGCAGAACTTAATTCTGCTCACAACATTGCTTATGCATTTTGCATCAGAGTCATTGGACAAAAAGCAGAAATAATCTGAAGGAGCAGAAAGTGGTTTTGAATGGAGGTGGATGTGGCCGCTGCGCTTTATATGAAAATCAATGCTGTCTGTGTTTGTTAGACATGTTCAAAGAACCCTTGACAGATGAGGGTCCCTCTGGGATTCAGGAGTTTCAACACCTCTCTTTCACAGATCTGAAGCACGCAAAAGCTTTGCTGTCTACCGTGTAAGTTCTTGCAGTGTGAGGCAGTGGAATCATTTTTAAGGCAGGAATCATTTTTGAAACCACGTGTTTTCCATTGCACCTAAGTTCAACTCAGATGTCCAGCAGATAATCTGAAGGCTGTTAAATATTATAATTGCTTTGCTAAGGTGTTAGTCCATGCTTTTCCATAGAATGAAGTCTAAACATGCTATGGAGAAAAAAAAATAATAAAAAAAAATCACTTTGTGAACATTTCCTGTATATATCTCTATGCTGGGCACACACTGTGCATTGGTTTCAAGCGGAAGGTTGCATTTCATTCATCCTTTTCTTCTAGGAACAGAGTTACAGAGTTGCTTTGTGCTCATGAGCTCAGGAATTACCATCTGGTTGGATGGAGTGCAGGTGCGGCCTCTGAATCCTTTGTGAGTGCAGCTACATTCAGGGCTGGGCAGATTTTTTATTACTTTTTTTTGGAGTGGCATGGCAGTTTGTAGAAGGGTGGCAGTCTAATGAGGGCTGGTATCCTGCTCCATCAGCTGTAAAAGCTCTCTGAGAACAATGTGAGCTGAAGTAAAAGCTGTTTTTTGTGTTGAGGAGTCACATTTTGTTACTCTTCCATCCTTCATTGAGGCAAAGTATCATCTTGCTTCCTTCGTGTTTGTATTGATTCTCTCAGTCTATGAAGGCGAATGTTGGATGCATCATTGTATTACAGATTGCAGATTATCCTTGGAAGTTAGAGGGATCTTTGGTTCACATCATACTCTCTTCTTTTTGCTGCAAGAAACCTGTCCAGACCCACCATTAGCATATCAATAGCAGGCTTATTGATATCAATATATCAATAAGTAAGCTTTTACCCTCACAGACAATACACTTTTTCATGGTGCAGTCTTTACTATATAGCAGAACTCTAATACTGCCTCAAAAGAAGGGTGAAAAAATAGTCTAACATCTGTCACCACAAGTGTCAGCAGCCACCAGCTCCCTAAACTCTTGACTTCAAATAGCATGGTTTGGAGTATATATATGGCACACTGTCCCCTTGTAAAGGTTTTCCTGAGATATGTTACACATTCCAATAATTTACAGCGACTTTGTAGAGACTGCTTCACTCCTGATTAAGGTTGTATTTTATAATGTATATGTATATAGGCACACATAAGCCCTATGCAGTTACAAATGAGGAGATTTTGCTCAGACCTAGCACTCATCTACACGGCAGAGATTAAACCTATATTTAAAAGCTACTTACTTATCTATTAAGAGGGACACATTCCTTCAGTAGAGATAGTGGAAATGCATTGGAATCCCCATCTTCAGATTTACTAGTATTTCTAGATATTTACTGTTATTTTGGGGATCACATATTACACATATAAGAAAGGCAGAGTTCCATAGTAGTTTGCAGTCTGTGTAGTTCTTATTGTTCTAACACAGCTAGTAAAGGCAAGTTTTTATTTTCTAAGTAAAAGGTGTCATGTTAAGCACTTTTATATAAGTATCACTACCGCTACACATACAGTTTAGTCTGGAAGAGCATACAGTATGGATGTAACAGATGACAGAGATCCAGCTAGTGCCAAACCAAGCTGATAAATCTAGCAAGCATCATAGCACCAGCTTGGGTCCTGAAGCAGTAGATGTCTGTTTGCATAATGCTGCAGCAAACTAAAACCCCGTCTTTCTGAAAGTCCTTTGCCAGGAAAGCAAAACTAGTGCACAAAGATATCAAACCTTATTATAGTTAACCTGCCGTTTGTATAATTCATCACATACTCAAATGTGGTCTGTAGAGAAAGAGCAATGATAAAGATATTCTTCCAAGTGAAAGACTGACCTTATTATACCCTTACAGACTAGTGGAAACTTCCTTTATCCTCCCTGTTGGCAAATCCAATCATAGTATGAATGTAAACTAAGGAAGAAATTAAGCACACAAGGCCTTATTCCATTACCTTCCACTTGTTGGAGCAACGTGCGCATCTTCAAAGTGTTATTTATCCGGAAGGTAGTCTGTTATACCCTTGTTTTTCTCTTCTACTTGTCTGTAGAGAGAGGAAACACATGGCAAAGGAAAAACCAGAATCAGCCACAAAATGTTTAATATGGATTTGCTTCTTTTCTTTTGCATAATTTTAAAACAAATAATCTATATGACTCACAGCAATAAGCAGTTATTCACAACATTTCATCATTTCAAAGTTCAGATAAAAAGGATGTTTTAAATCTGCCTAAACTTAACTCTCCTTCCCTTTTTGGTATTCAGTAGGTCATTCACATGTTAATCAGCAGTCTGGTTTCCAAAATTTGATTCTGCTACAAAAAGCAATTCTTTTTCGTGAAGACTAACCGACTGCATTATGTATAGCCAAATATTAGCCTAGTGACATTGCATTAGAAACTTATAACCTAAAAGTAGAGTTGTTTCATAACACAACATAAGTTATGAATTTGTTCTTTCACCTATGAGCCAACTGGTTATGGCAGGACACAATGTAAATTTAGTCTATATTTTGATTGAAAAGGTTCCTCAAATCTGTCATGGACACTCCAGTCTTTTCCAAGGAAATGTAAGTTATTTAAAGGGTCCAGTTAGAACAAATCTGATCTGTCCAGTTAGGACAAATACTGAAAACCAGGAGCGTTTTCTTCCATTTTTATTCCCCTTTACTGAAAACTGAAATTGAGTAAATAGAGAGTAAACAATTGACTTGAAAAAAACAAAGTATCTTGTAATCTTCGTTTAAAAAAAACCCTAACCAAACCAAAACCCAAAATCAAACAAACTGCAAAATATCCCCCAAAAATCCCAAAGTCCCTAAGCATTTTTGATGATCAAATGTTTGGTTATTTATTTCTTTCTTGTTTTCATTCATATCCATTTATTTGAATATTATTCAATAAAATAAACAATGTGGAAAAAATTGCTATTTTAGTAAAGTTTTAATACAAGCAGTTTTAGAAAGAAGTCTGTGCTTGTAGGATTTGTATTCAAATTTTGCCAACTTTGAAAGGCTAAAGTCTTTTACTAAACTTCCTAACCGAAACCTGTGGTTTCCAATTTTTTGTTTTCTAGTAGGGAAATAAAAATAAAATTATTTTGCATCATCTCCTTACCTTTACAAAATATGAGGTCAAAATATATCTCTTTGTCTTAGGGGAAGAAAAAGCTTATCCGTTGCATTGTTCAGCAGGATATCATTCACATGAATTGAAAAACGTTTACAGTTCAATGAAAATCATTCCTTCAATATGAAGGTCTGACCCTTCTAGCCCTCAAATATTTGTAATGTCTCTGATAATGTTAGCAGCATTTCCAGCAGTCTTCCCAACAGTGTTAACTGGAGAGTAATCTCTGTGAGGAAGTCCCCAAACACCACTTCAGTTAAGAAACGTGTACAAACACAACATGACTGCTAAGCCAGCTGCCCAGCAGCTAAGAGAAATTCACCTTCCCTGGATTTCCCTTAAGGCTGAATTTCACTGCCCAGTTTCAGAGAAGCTTGCAACACATGAAGGAAAAGATCTGTGCCATTTGCTTGGTATATGTTAAGCAGAAAAGGTCTTGCTTGTAATATACAAAAAACTTCTTTTCAGAAGTTTTATCCTTAACAGTAGATCTTGGAAAAATTCTGGAGTATATGATGTGTGTTCAAAAATCTCCCTGTGACAGGGGCTTTTAAAGAATTTCATTCAACACAGACAAGAAACTCGTAGAATAGTTGCAGGGGGATATGGGGGGAAGGAAGAAGAACATGGGGACTAATCCAAGGCAGTTGAAAGAAAAACAATACAAGATAAATCCAGAAGAATATTTTTTTTTCCCATCAACTATTCCTTAAGACATTTCCCTTTGCCAAAATACTGATTTAGTAATAAAATATGGGTTACACTGATGCCAGCAACTAGTTAACAGAAATTATTTAGGAAAGTAAGATTTTAATTAGAGATCAAATAGAATTGTATCATCTATGCAGAGGTGTTTAGATTTTGTTAAGGGTTTGAGGTTTTTTCTGTGTTAGAATTTTTAGTCCTTAGAGTGGTACCTGATGATGGATGTTCAGAAAAAAACCCAAAATATAGATTTTTTTCTCTTCTTTCCTAAAATAAGCAATTTTAGTGCTTTTCATTTTTCTCCTGTTTAAAATACCAAGAAAGAATGATAATATGGCCATGAAAAAACTGGGGAGAAGTTAGTAATGAACATACTAAGTAGGATCCAGTTGGCTAAATTTCAACAATAATTTCACAGAACTCCTTGGATAAGGTTAAATAGAAGTTAGAGATCCTAGTTTCTGGGCACGTGCTGAAGTATATTATATTGATTGTATATTGATTATATTATATATTATTGTAATACATTATATTGATTGATTGAAGTATATTATATTGAATATATTGAAGTATATTATACTGATAATAAAATTATATTATATTATTGCATATTCAATATTCTATATTGAAGAAAGTAATGGAGAGAGGCAGACCAGTTCAGTTTTTTTAAGTCTTCAGAAATGCCTGACTTCTTTTTCCAGACACTTTGAGGAATTTTCCACAAAGTTACATTGCATTTTCATCCCTCTGATCAAAGTATTTCAACTTCATTATGGCTCCTAAAATAAACTAATTGGTGCTTCAAAATAGATTTTACATATAGACTCAGTTCATTCCATTACATGTTATCTCTACTTGTCATATCATAAAAATAGAAATACCATCATATAAATATGAATACCATTTGTGGACTTCAATATAACGCAATCTGATCTCTTTGGGTAAGTGTATTTGACCACAAATATTATTTATCTGGTTATTTCTATCTCAAGTCCCCCTGAGTTGTAGCTTGTTACTTTTAAAAGTATTAATTTTTGAGCTGACCACTTCAAGTAATGCAGATTCTTCCACAGTAGAGAATTAATTTTTTTTAAAAAAACAAATTTAAAATTAACTGATTGGGCCAGTTTTAACCTACCCCGACTTTCTTGTTAGGACAATTTGCAGAACCTTAATTTGTGTTACAAAAGAACAAAATAAATTGTAGAGTACCTATTATTACTATTTTACAAAGAGCTTAAAAAGTATAAACCTATTTATAAAGCATAGATCTCTATTAGCACAACTGAGCAAGGTGCTGAGGAATCTGGCTCATAACCAGAAATGCACTTAGGCACATTTAGTGTCAGTCTCTAAAGTGGCTTTCCTGGCTGGAGCTCCAACTGTTCAGCACCTTGCTTGACTCAAGTTTAAAAGAATTTACTAGCCAAATGCTTTCTCTTGCATCAAGACATAGCATAACAAATAGTCGATAAGGATGAGCATACTAAGAAGGATTATACTCATAATGCGATTGCACATTTAATTTTATGTGTTGTTCTAATGTTTCAAAAGTGGATATTGACTCCCTTAGGCTGTCATCCCAAAGCAGTCATTTTTTTGAGAGAGATTCACATTTTAAGGTCAAATTTAAAATATAGGGTTTGGATCTGGTCTTATACTGGAACAAAGACTCTCTGGACAAATTCAGAGACTTTTATGTGAGTGAGGAATAAAAAAGTAGCTAGAGACATCATGAACAAGCAGATGGAGAAAAAAAAATAAATCAACATTCAAGCCAGAACAAAAAATGCGAAGAGAAAAAAGACTGCTTTCAAAATAATGGCAATTCCCTGTTCTTTTCCTGCCTCCCTTCCACCCCAGCCTCAAAGTTAGATCATTTCTGGGTGCCCAAACAGTGATTGCTGTTTTAGGTGTTAATAGGCAGAAGTAGCAGGGACATTGCCTGAGTCTGTCAACTGACTACGAAATGGTTTAGACAAGTCATTGACCCATATATATATTATTCTTTAGACAGGTTTCACATATGTCCATGTGAACAACTTTCCCCCGGATTTATTTTAGGAGAGTATAAACAGGAAAATTGGGTAAGTTGGGCAGTGTTTTAATTTAGTTCAAGTTGCCTCCATTTCCAGGTGAAACTGTTCTTTAGCGATAAAGGATTCTGGAAAGTGTGAGTGAAAACACAGCTTAGAAAGTATATTTAAAAAAAAATTAAAAAAGGGATATGGCTGGGTTTATAGTATACACACATCTGGGCAAGTAATTTTAAGTTCTCTTTTAGTTAGTGAAACAATTAGGTAACTTGCCTAATAGCATGCAATTCTTGTCACCTACACATAAATATTTTAATTGTTCAGTTGACTTGCACGTTAGAAGCCCCTGCTTCTCTTCAGTTGCAAAAAGGAGAGTTTAGAATAATTAATTTTGATGTAAAAAACTAGAGCTGAACTCCGTTATATAACTATGCTTATCTAGTCCCATTAAAATGTGGAAGAATATCCAAGAAATCTGCACAGTGTTGAGAGATATGGCAGGACATGGAAGAAACACGCAAGAGAAAAATTCAGTCCTTAAATTTAAGTGTCACAATGTAAGCCTCTGCCTGTGAGATATTTTTCTAAACTCTCATTTTAATCAATAGGGTGAGCTGACTAAAAGTTGATCAAATAGATGTTAAGTAGTACAAATGTACTAGATATTACAGCATCTTACCTTTAGGGTGAGCTGAATGCATGTGTCTGGAACAGAAGTGACTCTTGGCTAGGATTCCCCTGCCTGGACTAGACTAGGGGTCAGGCTGACCCCATTTAGATTTGACTTCACCCCACACTTGTGTTTTGTCACTTCTCTTGATTTTCCTTCTAATTTTGCAAATCTAATATCAGCTATACCTATGTAAGTCAGATGTAACTTCCTTGCAGAAGTGGGTATGTATTGCTGTAACTGACAGGAAAATACAATGAACTGTCTGAACAAAACTTAAGATCTATGGACAATTGGAAGTACAGATTTTCAGAACACTTAATGGCCAGCTTCCATTTTTCAGAAATTCAAATAGTTTTACTTGACTAGACTATAGATTACTTGGACACAAACTGACTAGAAATTACTATCAGAAGTTGTTACTACATCTTCGTATCTTTCTGCTTATTTGGAGCTAGTATATGCATGCTTGGGTCCAGTGCACTGCTCAGATGCCTTCTTTCCCTTTAGTTTCCCATAGGAGCTTAAGAGGTTACTTTTGACAATTGCAACATCTGGAATGTGATTTAGTTGCCTGAGCATTGGAACTCAATGTTATTTGAGATTCTCTTGGATATTCAAGATGCTTGCACAGGTCTGGCAGATACAACAAAAGAACAGAGCTTATGAGATAAGAAATCCGTTTTCTTTCTGCTAAAATGAAGCACAGACACATATCTCACATGCAGAGTTTTACATTGCATCACTTTACATTTAATTTGGGAACCACTCCCATTTTTCTTTCTTTCCCCTCCCCACCTTACACTGCCAAAGAAAAGTTATTCTCCTTTTGTCTGGGAGATATACTGGCTTTTGACATTTCTTAAATAAGACAACACTGTTATTTCAGAACTTGTACTATAAGTTCTACTTGTACTACTTGTACTAACTTTCAGACTGTGTACTATAATGTTCCATGATGTTCATACTACATAAATGTACTTACCATCTGACGACTTTAATTTTACACTGGTGTTTCATCATGTATCACTTAAAAAGAAAGAATTTTTCTGGCAGCAATGTAAAAGCACTACATAAGATTGACTACAACTGCCACTTGCCAACAATCTAATGAAATGATACAAGGATAAAAACACAAGGAGACTGAAGTGAGAGTACCAACTTTTGTCTTACTGGTACGTTTTCACAGAAGGTAACAAAATTACTGCAGAATTATATTATGGCAGTGTTCCTTGACATGTAAACTATTTGCAGTCACAGTCTTGTGAGTTTGAGAAAAGACAGAATGGATCAAAACAAAATACCTTTAATGGATT
>JAOXJK010000023.1:77187352-77198685 GCA_025774025.1 Xenus cinereus
TAGTGGAAATATGTCTAGTACTGTATATCTTGAAATACTAATCTCTCATTCCTAAACTATTCCGGGTTTTTTGTTTGTTTGTTTAGGGGGGGGGGGAGGGGGGTGGATTATTATTTTTCTTTTTTATTCTAGCTCCAATGATAGAAGAAATTCACAGAGAACATAGCTAATACTGGGAGTTGCTAATGCTGAGCAGAAATCATCCAAGAAGGGTAGAGCACAAAAAATTGTTTTTGTATTCACTTTTAAACCTTATTTTGTGTTCCTGTCACCAGCTCAAATCTATACATGCCACTTAATTGATTTTATTTAGCATATACACAGTAACTATATTTGGTGTTTAACTCATATAAACCGTCTAGCACAAAACCCAAAGTGATTACAGTAGCTATTGTGATATGTCTTTGGAATCTATCCAGACCACTAAAAAGAGTCAGCTGCTACTAACATATACCTAGCTAAAGTTTATTTGTAGATGAGGGGAGTGAGATGCTTTGCCCAAACCGGCAGTCGGAGGCACAAGCCCACACACTGTCCCCCTAGCCAATTCTATGGCCTCTGGAACTCTTACCCAGCTGTGGCCTCTGGGACTCAGTCTTTCCAGGCAACCTGGATGTTTCCTGTTTTCTATTGATTTATAATTTCCTTAAGTACAACAAATTCTAATTTTACCAGTTTCATGTCATTTTTCACTCCTGTCTTCCAGAACCAGATGGCTTTAATAGCAAAACAGAAGATTTATTTCATAAACTTAAGGTCAGGCTTATAATTACATTTCTGGAAGCAGATTATGGAATAAACATATGTATATAGAAATGTAGTGCTAATTTAAATTTAACAGGATTTCTTTCTAGTTGATGTGATACTTTTCACGTAAATTTCCTTCAGTGTCATAACTTCATCCTGCAGAGTCCTGTACTGCATTTTTAATAAAATAGATATTTTAGAAAAATTCTTATTCCCAATCCATAGGCACCCCACAAAAAATCTTAGAAAAATTAATAATATATAGTAAAATCATAATATAAAGAAAACATATATTCAAGTTCAATGCCCTTCCACAAAATAAGATCCAGTATACATAGACCATTCCTCATTTGAACAAATTTCTCAGCTGTAGCCATATATAGTTATGAGAACAAGGTCTTAGGTCATTGTAGTCTTTTTAGCTTGATAATAAGTCAAAGATGGCACCAGTTTTTGTCAATTTTTGACAGCTGATATAACTTCAGCACATGAGTCTGAGCACTAATGGACTCCATTAAAAATCCCTAATCAGTAATTCATCTGCAAACCACCCATAGTCAGTCACCACAAGATGACAGGTGAAATCCAAGCATCTAGCTGTGAGCACTGCATTTCAAAGTCATTCTTAACTTACAAGGTGCTATGCAACTTTCAAGTTGTACAGATGCTTCTTCTGCCTATGCAAACATTTGCGTACTTAGACTCCATCAGAAAAGTATTTTTATGTTCTAATGGGTTTTATGATGCTCACATATGCCTGATCACCCTTTGTTCCAGAGACTGATGGAACTGCCGTCTCTCTGCTGGCAAATCAAGTGCTATATTGTGTTTTCCAGGAAATAACACTTTGCTTTGCCACCTGGAGAAGGAAAAGTCAGACATGATAGGCTAACATTTTGTCTCATACCCTTTACTGTAGGAATTGAATGTGAATTCCTGCTTTTGTTGTCCTCATAATATATAAAATTTTATCATAGCATACCACATAATGTACCATAATTAGTTTTAAAGGGTTTGTTATTCCATAATAGGGGCTACTGCTTTATAGGATTTTTTAAATATGTTTTACAGACTTTAAAGTTTGTTATCCCATTTCTTTATGCTTGGTGAAACAGTATGCTTTGTGTCAAATAAGCTAAAGCAGATCATTTCCTCTTGAGTTGCCTCTTCATCTCTTCATGTTTATCTGTCCAGATTATAGTTCTTCAGGCAGAAACTCTGTAATTTTTGCATTCTGCAAAGTGATTAGCATGCCTTTCTTGCTGAATAAAACATATTCAGAGCTTTATACCAATTTTATACAAAATGGTGTTGGGCTTTTTTAAACAACTTTCTTGAAATAACACTCACTTCCTAAAATGTCAGTAATAGTTGGTCATCTTTAAAAGGGCAGAAGGAACAATTCTAGTAGTAGTTTATATGGATTTGTTTTCAGTGATCAAAAATAAATAAAGGAGTTATATAAAAAAACTTAAGGGAGAGCCAGTTCTAAAACTTACTGAGTAATATTAGCTCTTTTTTTTTTTTTTTCATCTGTACCAGTTTTGACAAGTTCTGGGCTTTTCAAGTAGATTTGTTTCTTCAAAAGATGCCTTCACAGTGATGAAAAGTCTTTCTACTCGGGTATGTCACAAGGTAATCATTACTTCATTGCCACCTTCTAGTCAATAAATAGTGTTTTAAAATCTAGTTCTACCTCATCTCTTTAGCTGAAAGTTGTCATACATTAAGCAACAAAGTAATCATGGAATTCCTATTAATGTTTCTTTTTACTCAGAGCTGAGACCACAATGTTATTTATTGTCTGCAGTTCAATAGCATATAAAAAAATCATCAATAGATGAGTAGGATATTCATGTAAGATTGTGACAGAAGAGAAGCGCTGAAAAGTTCCAGCTGATGGAAACCTGAGAAGCAGAGAACTGACAAGATACAGGTCCTGTGAGTAATTTCCAGTGCTTTAATAACTATATGCAAAAAAAAAGAAACAAAACTTGTCCCATCTACTTCAGAAACCAAAGAAAAGTTCTTCATTGATTGAAATAGGCTTTGATGAGTCTTTAATTTATATAATTCAGGTTGCAATTTTTTGGTCTGTTCCATGCAACCTGTTGAACTGATCAGAAGTAAAAGAATGAAGTAAAATGTAAAAAGACCAAGGGAGTCAACTTGTACCCTGTTCTTTTCTCTGCTCCAAGCAAGAACTTTCTCTGCTTGCATGCAACGATAGATATAGGGACATAAAAATACATATATATGTGTATGTACAGATTTAGAACAGGTATATATTTGACTGCACTAGTCATACATCCATTGAAATATAGCTTGCACAGCTACTGTCACACTGATGACAGGTAATCAAGTAAAAATAACCTAGGTCCTATCCTTTATTTTTCTTGAAAAGACATATTATTTCAGTAATGCTTCTTCTCCGAGAGAACTGTCATTGGTAAGGAAGTCCTTTTCAGAGAATTCAGGGGTATCTAACAGACAACTCATTTCCTTGCACAATGAGGCAGAACTCTGATGAAAAATTTTAGTGGGAAGTTACCACAGAAGCTTTATGAGTCTCCTTGGGCTGTTTTCTCCTCTCTCACTGACTAGAAAAAAACATTTCTTCATATTGCTTTCTTGCATACTTGTATCTAAAGAGATTTTTAGGGTAGCTTTCAACACAACACTTCTTTCCAGACTTTTATTTTGAGATGATTATCGCTGATCCTTTTCACTAGTTTACGGGAAAGAATTCTATTCCTATATGATAGCTGGAAGGAGAATTGTCATTCTGAAAATATGGAAAAAAATCCCAGAAATTCCTGCTAGCACACCACTTCTGCAAGAAGTTTTACTGATATAGTGAGGGCGAGTTCATAGAATTATAGAATCATAGAATAGTTCGGGTTGGAAGGGAACTTAAAATGTCATCTAGTCCAACATCCCTGCAATGATTAGGGACATCTTCAACAAGGTCAGGTTGTTCAGAGCCCCGTCCAACCTGACCTTGAATGTTTCCAGGGATTCTATTTCAGATCTTTTACTAGCTTAAATTAATTTACCACCACCATTTTTCCCATTTGCTGCAAGTTCAGAGAGCGCTTTTAGGATCCTGCCTCATGACTTCAAAAGTAAATTCAGTCTAATATTTTAATGAATAACTAGGAACTGAAATATAATGCTGTTTGCATGCCTCGGTGTCCACCTTTTCATAAAAAAATCTTGCTGTCAGGAATTGCCTTCATATTTGACTTGTACACAATCGAGTGCACCACCAGTGCTCAGCAGCCCAGATGGAGCAGCAGGAGGCATTGTGTAAAATGTCTCACAGCAGATTACATTACTCTCTACATGGAGAACTGAGCAATCTGTCATGCCCCTTTAAGGTTTTTACTTAGCAGCTCTGTTGGCTACTGCTTAACAGTGGCAGAAACCTTACTCCAGCTATTCTTTGGACAGAGGTTGCCAGCAGAGAGCACATTTACAGCAACAGACAGGACATGATTTTAGGGAGTCCTTTTGCACGCTTTCAGAAACAGACCTTCTCTTTATTACTTCCTTTCTTAACTGTGTTTGGGGATCTAGCTCCAAATACATTATTCATAAAATGGTTTGTATGTGTGTTAAATCAAACAAAAAGCTTCCCAGGAGAGGAAGGTGTCCTAATAATGTACACTTATTATGAGAAAGGACACTATTAAGAAAAAGTTAGCGTATCTACATCTTTTTAACATTAGTCTGAGTAGCTCAATACAAACGGGAAGGTTGAGAAAAGTCAAGAGAAAAAATAGATGACTTTGGAATTTTAATAATTTTGTTGGCTGGGCGTCTTTGCAGCTCAGCTTTATGGAAGCTCCAGGTTTTCTCTCAATTGCAACTGCAATCAGAAAGGTATATTTATTAACAGTTTTTCAGATGCCAAATGTATTATTGGTGTTTATTGCTACATGCGTAATGAAAGATTACTAATCCACCTAAAATACATGGTTCATAATCTGCACAAATAACTCAAATCTCTCTCTTCTGTTTATCATGAAAGTTTTGGTAAGTAACCTCTAATGAAACATACACACATTACTTACATGTAGTAAAACTTCTATATGAAGTAAACCAGTAAACAGTATTTTGTGAGATTATGAAGAGTGTTGCTGTTGATAACACTTTAACAAGAAACATCTTTGGACGATTGAAATCAATGCGATTCAGCCAGTAATTTTTGGATCCACCCCCAACTTGCTAGTTCATGATGGAACTAGCAGTCAACAGTTTGTTTTGCAGGTGGTAGAGTGATTTAGGGAGCATGCATTTATTGAGAAATTTTTTGCACACATATATTTCAATTGTCAATGCTACCTTGATCATATGTTTTGCAAATACTAAATATGTTAAACTGAACATAATTTAATCTGTCAGATTTGAAAAATAGCAGACCTTTTTGTTTTGAATTTTTTCTGAGTTGGATGATTTCTTATATTTTTATTAAAACTTTAAGGAGAACTTTTATGAAATGAAAGCCATGTTATTTTTAAAATATGTCAAAAGTACATTTTTATATAATTAAGTTGTAACTAGAAAAAATTATGACTGAAAAATATAATAATCTGTATGATGCAAAACTTAAAATATAGTCCTTGCAAGACCAGCTTTGAGTCTCTGTACTTTAGGAAGTGGTGAAGACCATTAGAAGAAAACGTAAATAAGCTTTTTCAGACATTCATTTATTCTGTAGTCATGAGTCAGATATCCTAGACACACTACAAGTACAAATATATTAGAAAACATAAAGTCATCATCTCCAATTCAAGACATATAAATTCTCTTCCAGCTTGCTACCTGTATGTGTCACAGTAATACTCTATTAGAAACATATTAGCATTATTAGTTCCCCTCTACAGAACGTGAACAAACACAGAAACATTAAACTGGTAGTTTAAAATTTGTAGGAGTTTGCATTAGAAAACAAAATTTAATCCAAGTTGCCCTCATGGAGTGCTAGTACAGTAACCACTGGACAATCGTTCCTCTCCAGAAGCTCTTGCTTTACAATTTCAGTAACTTCCTCTTGCATGAATCACTACCCATCACATTTAAAGTCTTCCAGCTTGTCTTTCCAAATACAGTTTTAACAAGGAAGGAAAGAGAGAAGGAAACATGCAGGGATAAAGGGACTTCAAAGTCTCTTTCAGACAGTATGTTAGCATATCTATTGCAGCTCTGCAGCTGCTGCAGTCTGCCTCACCCCTTCAGTTGTCTTACACTGTGCCTGCACACCTGTATTCCAAACTCACAAGCTTATCACAGCTTTTCTTTTTAGGAATTGCAGCTCTTTAGAGAGCCAAGTTTATCCTTAAAAGTTCTGTGCTGATTTTGCTTTCTCGTCTCACGATGGCTGGAGCTTTTTTGTGTGCATCTGTGTGTGTGAACTTGCAAAGAAAAAGGAAAGTACTGAGGGCAAGAATATGGACAAATACACCTCTGGTAAAGCAAAAGGAGGAAGTAGACTAAATGAAGATAGTTACCATAACATATATGCAATGTTCAGGAAGTAAAACTCAAGTTCCTTTTAATCAAATCATGTGTTATTAAAATAATATCTACTTATTCTTTTCAACAGATACCTAACAGATACTTAATGGGACACTTTTTACCTTTTGCAAAGCTGAAAGTCCAGGCAAGGAGCTCTCCTGAAGGTCTGCCCCATTTACTGGAAAAAAAGTCTGATGCTATAGTTGTATGTTTATCTTCTGTTTTCTACTTCTTGGCACTGTGGTCTTCCTTCTGCTGCTTTTGGTAGAAAAGAAATAAATTATTCTTCTTGTTAAAAATGTGTGACACTGTATTTCAAAGGACAAACCAACATTGGGCTTGAATGCTATATTAGTAAGGGCAAGGTTAAGTATGTTTAAAGAGATACCGTCTATTAGTCTGAAGTGAATTACTATGGAGATGCTGGATTTCTGCCCAGAGATAAAAAGCAGCTAAGATACCTCTTCAGCTACACTGATTAATTATGTATTTGTGTGAGTCTGTTCATTTGGTAAAATTGGGAAGTTACAGAAAATTTATTCTTTTTTGTAGTAAATAAATAAGTAAATATTTAATCCTGAGTCTACTAGGTGAACACTGTATCTCAGAAGACAGCGACCAAACCAGAGCTATAGATTCTGGCCATCACTTGGCATGTTTGTATTCCAGCTAATAACAGCGTTACAAGCTTTGGTCATTTGCTTTCAAACAGAAATAATGCAGAAAGGCCATTGATGATATTTTAAAAATTATTTATCAGTTCTTGAGGAAAGCTTTTTTGAGTTTTTGAGCACACATTATCTCTCTTGAATGTCTCAGGTGTCTAAGGCAATCATCTCCACACTTCAGTTACGTTCCAATTTATTAGCTTATGTTTTAATTTGATGCCTTCTGCTTTTTTATAATGACAATCAGTGAATTATTTTTGATGACCTACTCTATGCTAATCCATAATTTACATTGCATTTGCATTGCCAGCAAAGCTATAGAATTTCCTTCTTGAGTTGGTTGTAAAGGTGTTGTTGAATTTTAGTGATCAAACAACAAAGTTATCCAGATTGCTTTAAAGTTTTGATACAAATACTGTGAGAAGCATATTAGGGCTTCATCTAGAGTTTTGATCAAACCCTTGCATGCAAGGTGTCCTGGTTTCAGCTGGGAAAGAGCTAATTTTCTTTCTAGTGCTTGTTGTGAAAGGAATGTCAATAATACATATTGGTTTAGTTGTTGCTAAGTGATGTTTATGCTTTTCAAGGACTCTTTTCAGTTTCCCATAGAAGCTGGGAAGTAGCATAGACAGAGAAACAGAATGGTCAGTGGAATATTCCATACCATAGACACTGTACACCATACTAGTACACAAACATTACAGTAAAAGTATTATGCACATTTAGTGCTAATTATAAAAGTATTAAGCTTCTCAACTATAAATTGTGGAAGCAGATAGCCGTACCTCTGTAACATAGTACATGTTCAAAAACCTTAGGGAACTGAGACAGACATAGACTTTATTTTGTTCAGAAATATTGAAAGAAATTGTTAGAAACTGTCTCTATTATAGTATAGTTCTCTAAGTCTACAAAGTTTTTTAATCCCACCTTTCTGCCAACAGTCATTTTGCCTTCATCACTGCATTGTACAAATGGTGAACTTTAATTCTTCAACAGCTGGATAGAAACACTGTCTCCATGAAAAAGAAGTCTAGAAAATATATTAAATCATGAATTAGGTAGAATTTTAAATGAATCAGGAACAAAGAAATACGCGATATTCTGTCCACACCATACAACAAACAAACAACATATGTTCACAAGAAATAATGGTGTGAAACCATTAGTCACAAGATGGTTCGCATACAAGATACATTAACATTCAAAGCTGAGATGGATTATAAAATAAGATAATTAGTAACACCACCTAAAGTGGTGAAAGAAAGTTCAGGAAGGTTCCAGGGAAATGGAGAAGCTGAACAAGAGTCAGCCTTATAAAGAAATCGAGTATCATGATGTAAAAACTACACTGAAAAGTGCAATTGCCGTCTTTTCTCACTAGAGGGAGGTAAGTCTTAATACTCCTTACTAGCGTGTTCTGCAAATGCACTGGCTTAAGATATTAAGTAATGTTTATCCATATTTGGGTACGTGTTTTGCCATGTTTTCAGGACTCCTTGTGCACTGAATAATACTCTATACATATGGGGAAAAGGCAAAAACAATTATCTTGTAATGAAGTTGAGCAAAAAGCAAAAGAGAGCATGTTTCAGTTTAGCACTGAATTATGCTATCATTTGTGCCAAGAGTAAATGAGACCTTATGCGATAACAGTCTCCTTACCATTATAGGCTTCAGTTCTTGATGATGTAGGTGCACTATCACACTATCATCCATGAAGTCACTGTCAACTATGACTTACTCATCAGGGACTGGGAGAACCTGTGATTCCACTTCTTTTAAAAGCACTCACCTACAAATATCACTAACTAGTACAGTTAAAAAAAAAAAAAAGGTTGTTTTGTATGCAGTAAGTAACTCATATTGGAAGTTTCTGCATATTCCCACTAGCATTCTGCTGGGGAGAGAGAAAATAAAGGAATCCTTGCAAATAATTAAATATCATTAATTAATTATGAGGAAGGCATGGTAATGTACCTCCAGAGTACAAGTGCATTGCATATCTTGCTAATTTCGCTACACATTTTTATTTTTTTTTTAATCTTTGTACACAAGCCTGGATTCTCTTACAATTTTAATTGAATCAGTGGAAGATAATTAAATGCTTTAGAAAATCTGGGCTTACTGATTTCTTTGAAGAAAAAGGCCCAATATTTAGGTGCAGATCAGAGCAGTATTTACTACCACTTATTACCTTTTGCCCCTTCCTGTAAGGGGCCTGTAAGGGTGCCACCATGAATTCCCATAACATGCAAGGTATATTTTTGATGACTCTCCTCAACCACACTGTTCTTACCAAAGATTTTCATTGACCATCATGCCTAATCTCCAGCAAGACAGAAGAACAGTATTAATTTATTTTGACCACCAATTAATATAATTAATGTTTCTGAAGCTTCACATGCCTAACTTATGGATTTCTAGAGTGATACAACTAGCCTTTGTGTCTGCATTTTGTGAATAAATTTCATCTTAACAACATTTCAGGTGGCAAGCCTAATCAACCCAGCTTTGAATTCCATTCAATAATATCTTTATCTGAAAAATGTGGGGGAAAAAAAGGAACTCATGGCACAGCACACAGAAATAAAGATTTCTGTTAATAGCCTAGGCACATCAATTAATAAATGTGCAGATTTCACTGAGGTTCATTTCAGAGGAATCCTGATTGCAAGTAGTATTTGTAACAAGCAGCTAGAGGATAGGAGATGACAAAGACATGAATTCGGGGCTGTTGTGTGAATTGCTACAAGATCTTTGTTGATTTGGCAATCTGATAACAGAAGAGTACATGGAAGAAAGCCTGAAGCCAAACCATAGTCAGATGCATTTATAAGGTAAATTCCATTTCCTTTTGCTCTGTTTTCAGAGTGAGCAAAACCAAACACTTTTTAGCATGACTAATACTCTGGATGTAGTAACTTCTGAAGGTGGAACACAGTAGCTTAGTTGAAGCGATACTAGAATGTTAAAAACTAAGTTAAGATCAAACAGCCAAGGCACCAAAAAGAATACTTTTTTTTTCCCTCCCCAGTACTAACAGAAGCATGAATAGCATGGCAACAACATAAAGAGGCATTTCAAATCAAGCTTTAAAAACAAAATTAAAAAGAGCAGCTTTTAAAAGGGAGAGAACTCATTTACTGTGTCTTCAGATTTAACCATCTATTTCAAAATTATCAAGTTATTTCTTAGTTTTATATTTTAACAGAATAAACACTTTAGGAACAATAGGTGAGAAAACTCTTCCTTTTAGAGAATCCTTCATGACAACTTCAAGAGTTCCACAATTTAAGATAAGAGAGTCAGCAAGAAAAACCCAACTTTTTATCCATTTACATTTACAGTTCCTACTATCAACAGTGTAGTTCTAATCAGTTAATTTGATACTGCATATACTTTTATCATATAATTAGGTTCTCTTGCACTGCTGTAGTTAGAGAAATTTCCACTGCCTGAAAAGCTCTGGCCCATGACAAGAAAACTCACCACTGACATTTGTAAAATCGGTGTTTCAAATAATGAAGAGGTTCTTAAAAAGAAATAGATAGTTAAAAATCATGATATATACTATATTTCTTCCTGAGAGTTTTATGATCATATTGCGCTCACAGTTCAAGATATAGTTTTGGCAAACTGCATCTAAACGGAAATCAAGAACTGGGTGATTGTATTGGGTTTACATGGCAAAGTTTTGGTAGTGGGGAGGGCAACAGGGGTTGCTTCTGTGAGAAAGCACCAGGAGCTGCCTCCATGTCAGAGCCAGTTTAAGCTCACTCCAAGACCACTGGCCAAAGCCAAGCCCATCAGTGATGCTGACTGCGCCTTTGTGAAAATCATGGAAACATAGAATTATAAAATTGATTGGGATGGAAAGGACCTTTAAAGATCATCCCCTGCCATGGGGAGGGACATCTTTCACTAGATTACATTGCCCAAAGGCCCATCCAAACTGACCGTAAACATTTCCAGTGATGGGGCATCGCCAACTTCTCTGGGAAACCTGTACCAACATTTCACCACCCTCATTGTAAAGAATGTCTTCCTAATTTCCAGTCTGAACCTACCTTTTTTCAGTTTAAAACCATTACTTCCTTGTCCTGTCACTGCAGGATCTCGTAAATAGTCTCTCTCCATCTTTCTTACAATCATAGAAGGTTTGGGTAAGGGAAGAGACCTTAATGACCACCTAGTTCCAACCCCCATGCCATAGGCAGGGACACCCATGCATTTCCCTCGAATTTTAGAGGAAATTCAGGTTTTATATTTACATTTAATATCTAAAAACGGGCATTATTTATCTTGATTTTTTTGCTAATTAAAATTCTGAACACCTGTTTGTTCTTTTTATTTCCAATTTGTTCTTTACCTGCATTGGTTTAAAGTGTGTTAACT
>JAOXJK010000023.1:77204417-77221887 GCA_025774025.1 Xenus cinereus
CCATCAGGTCCATGTCCTTCCTATATTGAGGGCTCCAGACCTGCACACAGTACTCCAGGTGAGGTCTCACCAGAGCAGAGCAAAGTGGCAGAATCACCTCTCTGGATCTGCTGGCAACACTTCTTTTGATGCAGCCCAGGATGCGATTCGCCTTCTGGGCTGCAAGTGCCCACTGCCTGCTCATGTCCAGCTTCTCATCCACCAGCACCCCCAAGTCCCTTTCCTTGGGGCTGCTTTCTAATACCTCATCCCCCAGTCTGTATTGATAGCGAGGATTGTTCCGGCCCAGGTGCAGAACCCTGCACTTGCTTTTGTTGAACCTCATGAAGTTTACTTGAGCCCACCTCTCTAGTCTGTCCAGGTCCCTCTGGATGACATTCTGTCCCTCAGGTATATCGACACCACCACACAGCTTGGTGTCGTCTGCAAACTTGCTCATGGTGCACTCCATCCCTCTGTCTATGTCGCTGATATAGTCATACCTACTTGGGATCCTAATCTACTTTTGGTGTCCTTGCAGAATCAGATTTTTAATTAAGTTGTGTCTGTGGTAACCCTGTCATAAATTCATTAGCATGCCCATAATAATATTTAGCAGTTTTACTTCCTGGGAGTTCAAAACACTTAGTTAAGAGTGTAAGCATTAATATTATTATTTTTAATGTGGGTTAAATACAGCATAAAAAGTTGAAGTGACATGCTGAAAGTCAGTCAGCAGTAGAGCTATAAATGAAATCCGGGTACGCTAAGCCACAATTAAACCATAAATACTGGTTCAAACTTGCTCACAGGGCACACTACACCATTTTGTTACAGGATTGTATTCCTTTTAGAAGTTCCAGTGGAAGAAGTCACACTGACTCAAACACCAAAGCTAAACACAGATACACTTCGCTATGGGTGGCTGCTGCTTTCTTTGCTCCTTTCTATGTTGCATATAACATAACAATATAGGAAAATATATCTATACCATTGAATAAAAGTTGGCTTGTTCCCAAGGAAAATGATTCCTCATACCAAAGGAATCTAAATTCTATTTCTGTCTCTGCCACAAACGTCCTGTGTGATTTAGAACTACCTTTGATTCACTGAGATGCAACTGTCCTATAAGCAAAAAATTCTTAATGTCTCTGAGACAGAAATAGAATTGCTAAAAATATTTTGGATCAATGATTTAAATACTCTATAACATTTTTATCAAAAGCAGTACTTGTTTCACTGAAACAAAAATGTTGCATCGGTGCTGTGGTATCTGCCTATGCATTTTTTGTGTTGTATAAAGATCTTGTACCCACCTTTCATTGTTTTGGTGTAGTTAATACAAACAGACATTAATAATATAGTTCTGTCAAGCATTATTAGGAAATGTTTTTATTATGTGATTAACACACTTCAAACTGTACATATGCATTAGAATTTATAGCAGATTCATACAGTAACATGAGTGTTGCTAATGTACCATGAATATCTGAATATCATTAACGCAATGATAGCAAAGGTCTCAGTCTCTGTATCAACTGTAATCAAGTCACTTGTCTATTTTAAATAATTATGAATTTTTCTTCACATCGGCTAGAAAAAATATAGGGAACCTTTATTTCTAATACAAGCAACTATGACCATAATTATTAACCTACACGTACAAGACTATATTGCTTGTCTCACAAATAAAGATCAGAGGCATAATCCGTAACCAACCAAATTTAACATGATACTCAGGGTTACCTCACAGAAAAATAAAAAAAGATAGATTGAACATTGAAAAAGAACAATACAATCATGCAGAATTACAACAATGAAGAAAAACAATCCAGAAAAATAAATATCATCTCTTTAGGCAGTCTCTAATCCCTGAAGATTTGTAAAGCATTTTCTCCATTAAAAGGTAATCTGAAAAATTTTCACTGCATAGCAATTTCACTCTATTTTCACTCTACAGTAGATTGTCCAATCATATAGTTTGGTACAGCAGTTTTTAATTCTGAAAGTAAAAATAATGTCTTTGCCAGGTAAGAATACGTACTAATGACCATATTAATTCCCATTTTTGCAGGCTACACTTTTTTAGATTAAAATTGACTTCTAAGAGGCTTTTGAAGGAAAGCAAGGAAAGATTTTGAAAACTGTCTTCGAAAGAGTATTATATATTCAATGACAAATATCTTTAAAGAACGGCTTAGTTTAGCAAATTTTTCCCTTGTATATTTACTGATGTTGAGGATGTTGAATAAACAAGTGGATGCAATATTGAAATTTTACAGCTCTAGGCCATATTTTTGACAAGGCTTCTAATTAGCTCATAAGTAACTAGTACTAATAAAAAGCAACACTCCAAACACTTTCTGGCTTATTTCATTTTTATAGGGAAGGTTAGAAATTTAGGGTAACCATTTGTTCTCAGGCCTTTTTTCATATATATACTAAACCTTTCCAAAAAGTCTTAAAAAGATATTCACTCACAGGAAACTGCAGGGTTCCACTCAATCACCCTCCAAACCTTTCTGTGGGAAGCTCTAATCCTCCCCTACCCTACAACATTTTCACATGCCCAGAATATTTTTTTTGGTGTCAGTTTTCCCCAGCAGCAGCTCTGCATTCTCTTTAAAAAATAACAGAATTTTTTACCCTTGACAGGATAACCAAAATTTTTTTATCATTGTTTGGTTCATCCATCCTGGAATATTAAAAGCTGCAGCCAGCAAATGATAATGTGCACAACAGAGGTTTTGTTACCGATTCTGAAAACTACTTGGTCCTTTCCCAAATTAGAAAAAAAATATAACTGAGTAATTTGAACAAAAGCTGGTTATTTTCTTTCTTTAGAAATAATGTCCACGACATACAGATTTCCTGGAAAACACTGGAATGTAACATTTACATTAGGTCTCCAGAGTCATAGTCAGCTGCATGGAGTTGAGTACTATAAAGCAAATATCTGCTTCCCGGTGGCTGCTATGAACAGTGGAAGACTGAACCCACTAAGCTAGACTTTAGCCTAGTCCCAAGCAAATTCAGTGACAACTGTAAAAACATGCTACATATTTTCTTCAGGTATAATCAGTACAGGAATTTTCAAGGGAATTATTTTCCTGTGCTTAAAGACAGTAGGAACAAAAAAAAAAAAATGAGATAGAAGAAAGTATGTAGTTATTGCTTTGAAAGACACTTTTAAATTATCCCCATTGCAAAATTAATGCTTTTGTTCTCATATTCCATTAAAATTCCCTTTATTTTCACAATAAATTCACTGTCTTTGAAATGGACATTCTTCAAGGCAGAAGTAGTAGATTTTATTGGTGTCACGATGACTCAGAGCAGACTAATACTCTTAAACAATTACTCAGTATTTTATCACAATCTCACTTTGCACAAAAGAAACTAGTTACAGTAGATTATACATCAAGTCTGACAGGTTATAAAGAAAGCCATCAAATAATATCTGGATTTTATAAGTTATTTCATTTAGAGATGGGAGTAAACAAACAAACAAAAAAAGAAAAAAAGAAAAAAAAGCAAAGAAATTAAGTTTTCATAGAACAGAGCAATGTATAAATTCAATCCTACCCTGAAAACATAGTTAGTTCATGGAAAAAAAATTGATATTCTGGTTACTATTTAATTATATTAGTGTCTGGCCAAATAGAAGGAAAATAAATCCTGTCTTAATATAAAATTTCAGAAAGAAAACACGAGCAACTGCTGAACTTTACTGAGTATTTTGATACCTGAAACCTTTATCTTCCTTAAGCTGATTTAGATTTCAGTGAACAAGAAAATAAGAAAACAGCTCACACTAAACCAAGGCAACACTGATGATTAAACAATTCTAAATTGTGTCTGAACTTGCTAATCAACCAAAAAGAACTTTTTAAAAACTTCAGTTTAGAGTGGAATGTTTTCTAATCATCACAGGAAGAGACTAGTTTTCCTCTGTTCAGAGTGCATTAGGTTTGGGAGCTGGTCAGTCTGCATATACTGAAGAAATGTGAGCATAATATGAAGTAGACTCTATCACTCGGAGACAGTCACTGAGACTGTATGGACTTGCTCACAGTTTGTTGTGACACATATTTTCTCCTTATCTAACCTCAGGAAGGTTGATTAGTGATTCTCTCAATTTCTATAGCCTACAAAGCATTAGACCTCTACCTTAGATGCACCAGGTAATACATAAATAACTACTGTCTGTCCTTAACATTTCCTAATCTGCCAAATGCCAGGGATCACTGATCACACTGCAAGTCCGCCATGGAGTGGAACAAGGTGCTTAAAACAAGTAATTTCTTTTCATTACACTGACCTCTACAAATGGCCTCATGTCTTCATTAGCAGTTGATATAAGGTAGAAAACTGGTTTTGCTTTAGAGGAGAAAATAAACTATCATCTCATACCCTCTCAGCAACAGTATAAAATTCAGTCTGATGGATTATGGTTAGACCTGCAAAATTGACATAGACTCCAAAATATTAGGCACTGTGGCATCATTTGCCCAGTCCAGAGTCCAGAATGATGCTTGAATGGTGCCTATGCCTTTTTTTTTTTTTTAGTGAAGTAAATCACTCCTGAAATCTTTTCTTTTTTTTTTTCCCCCCCAAAAGATAATGCTTAACTCTTTCTGTACAATAATTATTTTCAATACTCTTTTCTAAAGTAAGGAGCAGTCCCATGATAGACAAAATATCAGCTGTCCCTGTGATAATGTCTGGAAGCCAAGACTCCACCAGAAAGTGAACTACAAAGCAAGATTTGCTTCTTGTGGCCTCATTAACTGTGGAATGGATTCAAGGCAGGGATAGAGATTTTCCTGCTCTTTGTCCGGGTGTTTTGGAATATGGAAGATACAGAATTTGAACACTTTTGCAGGAGAGTGATTTTTTTTTATGAAAATGCAAAGATTCAGGGCTTGGAGCAAACTGGGAGAAAAAAAAATCAGTCTGAACCCTGTGAATAATGTGATTTGGATTACTGACAATATAAGTATTTACACCTATTTAAAAGCATAGGATGAAAAAAATCTTTAAAATATAATATTCTTTTTCTTCTTACTTTTTCACTAGCTATCTCATTAAAAGATTGACTTATTAACCAACTTTCTGAAAAAGAGGGTGATACCCCATAGCTAGGTATAACTCGTACACATCTTTTGATGACAAAGAACACATCCATCTTCCTTTCAAAACTGGACAATGCCTAAACGCATATTTTCTTGAAATTAAGCAATGCATTGAGACAAAAACCTTGGTTCTCTCATCATGTGTCATGGTAAAACAGTATTTTATAAGACTGTATTAGCCAAATTTTTTTAAAAGAAAACAACAACAAACACTCTCTTGCCTCCTACAAAGTGCACCAACAAATCTATGCCCAGTGAAAAGTGTGTACCAGCATGACATAATCGTGATTCTCACTATTGTCTTGTAACCACTGTAAAAGAACCACAGGGAAATGATGCCCCCAGTGTAGAAATGTTTTTCTCCATAATAAAAAAGTATTAGTTGAGGAATTCTTTGCAAATATGAAATAGGTTTATAAAATAAATCAGGTGATAAAAAAGGAGCACAACGTTTTCAGCTGGTGGAAATTAGCATAGTTCCACTGGAGACAAAGGAACCTATTTATATTAGCTGAAGATTTAGGTATTATTTGATATTCAGGGAGCTCAGTGATGAAAGAGCTGTAAGGCAAACAGTGAAACAGATGAAAGAAAGAGAGAAGTATAGAGTGAGAAGGCAAGGAGAATACATATTCATTCTGATCGTGCAGATCATCTGTCCCTCCAGAAACCCCAGTAAGCACAGAGAGGCCACACATCCATTGGAAACACCTAGCATACTTACTGATAACTCAATCCATCTCATTATAGTTCTTCCTGAGGCTTGTCTGCCTCTTGCATTCCAAGTCATATAGTGGAAAAATTAGCTAGGCATACAACTGCACCAAGATCTGAACATTGCTTTGGGTCCTTTCGCTGCTGCAGTTCAAATTATAGTAATTAAGGTAATCACAATAAAAAACGGTTTTGAGATAAGCCTGAATTTTCTGAGTTCCTGCTTTATCATGCCTGGATTTTTTATTATTATTTTATTTAGTTATTAAATGGAGGTGTGGTCATACCTGGTATTACATGCTGCTGGGGAGTAAAGTCTTACCCCTGTGAGCTAATGCCACTAGCAACTTCCAGTTTTTGTGTACAAAAATCACTACATCAGACGCAACAGGCTTTAGCCAATACAAACCCAGATGATATTTCTTCATGTGTTTTGGGGAATACACAGCTAAACTGCCAAAATCAATTGTGTAGTGGAACAAAACCATTTGCTCTTGATAGTTTCCTTACGAACGCAATAACTGTTTTGGCTGACAAGACCTACTGTCCATAGTGGTTCTTCTCTTAATGAAAATTACAGCAGGTTGATACAGGATCAGAATGCAGCTATACTTCAGAAGAATCTATGATTCTAGCTATTCCCATCATGGAAAAAGTCTAGTCATGGGTGTAAAATTAAGAATGGCATATAAACATTTACGACAAGATCAGAGGCTGCAACACGCCTAAAGATCCAAGGTGTATTTGTGTTTAATGTCCTCTTCTCAGCTTCTTGCTGATATTATGAAGAAAATTCTTCAGCAATATTACTTCTTGTTTCAAATCACCTTCCTGAAGCCTCTTCCCTAGCAGCCTCACCAATTCAAACTTGCTGAGAGAGACATTATCAAAGTCAAAATGATAAAGGGGAAATAAATAAACTGAAATTTGGTGTTAATCCTTTAAAATCAAACAACCTGATTTTTTGAAGACACACCAAAAGGCTCTGCAACCTCCCTCACTGCACCCAGTTTGCACTCTAGGTGTCTACCTAGCTCTCAGATGTGTTGAAATACAAGTTTTATATAGTGCTTGGACTGCTGTGAGCTTCACCATGCTGAAGCTGCAGCTCTCACCCTTGATCCTTGCCTGATCATATGCCTGTGATACATATGCCTGTGCCAACATATGTGTGTGCCTAACCAGGTAGCTTGCTGATCTTTACCTGTTGATTTGGATTCCTGGTTTGACTTTGGATCTACCTAATCACTGCAGACTTTTCTGGCCATCTGTGGACTGTGGCTGACCCTGGTTACTGTCATTGGACCTGCTCTTCTTCCCTTGTTAGTGTGCTATCGAATGGCAACCTTGTCTTGCTCTGCCAGCTCTGCTGTCACCCTTGGCTCCTGACTCGCCTTGCAGTTCTTTTAGCTCCTTGACAGCCAATATATGGACAAAATATTTGAAATCTGAGGTGGCTTTAGCTACTCATTTAGAAAAAGTAGACCATTACTTTAGGTTGCTTTTGAAAATGAAACCCAAAAAACTGAAAAACTCATCCAATAAAACCATGGATTTAGAACTTCTGACGTGCAAAAGATAAATCGTAAGTTATTTTTGCTCTAGTCAAAAGTGACAGATAGAAATTCACTTTTTTGAACGACTGGCCATCATTTGAATAACAAACAGTACACACAATTTTAACTCTTTTAACTGAAACACTCAGAAAGATAATGAACTACTTTACTATTTATTGGGAATGCATCTCATAATACTGATTTGCAAATTTGAAAAGTATTAGGTTACCCAACAGATTATGCAGATAAAATTTACTACACCAGAATTAATAGCCATTGTTCATGCCCACCATTTCAGTCTTCTTTTTACATGCAGAGATGACAAAACAGCTGTTAATAAACATAATTATTAACAGAAACAAAAAAGGGACATCAGCTGTGAAAGAAATGGTAATTTATTTCCAGTATACTGTTGTGGTTTAGGCTGGGCTGGCCACTAAACAAATGACAGATGCTCTCTTTTAACCTCTCTCCCTTCACAGAAGAAAAGGGAGAGAAAATATGAAAGAGACACTTGACTGAAAAGTAAAATTACTAAAAAGAAAATCAGTTCTGTTCTATCTCAAACTAGGATATTAGTGTTTATGCCAGTGGTACTCACCCATTACTCATACAAATGCAAGAAAAATGAAAATGTTTCATGTGTCCCATCGTCTCAACGTAAAACTACTAAGGATTTTTCCATTGCAGAATTCTGTAGTGGAGAGATTTCTAGTAAGAATGTGGACTCTCTGAAGAACAGCAGCATTAAAACAGCATTAAAAAAATAATAATAAAATAATAAATAAAAATAATAAAAAATAAAATAATAAATAAAAATAATAAAAAAATAAATATAAAAATAATAAAAAAACCCCAACAAACCAAACAATTAAAAGTATTAAATAAAACTTTTCATTCTATAAGCTCCTTTAATCAGAGTCTCAAAGAACTACAAATAATAATAATACCTTATGCCTCTCAATACCTCTCTCTGGTAGGAAAAGCTAAATGATCCTCTGTCAGTAAGGACAGAAATACTCATTGTCTTAACTATGATTAATTTACGGTATTCGGTGTATGGTTTTTTACCCTTGACAGTGGAACTATGGCCTATTGTTTGTATAGTAGAAAAATCTCATTTATAAAAAAATATAAACACTTTAAAAAAAAAATCTGAGGAAACTATTCACATGAACCCCAGATTTAGTATTACGAACTCAGAGGCTTTTAGGATATTTATATTTGTATTTAAACTTTTGGGTGAATTGAGCCTTGAAGTTCATTTATCTCTAGCAGAGGTAGACGGCTTCTTATAAGCTTCTTAAGACGGCTTCCACTAAGTGTGAAAAATTTTACATCGATGGTGAAGCAGGATTGATATATTTATGTTCACACTGAATTTAAGAGAGGGGACAGTTGGAAAAAAAAGCTTCTTTTAAATATTCTGCTCTTTCAAAACTGTAGAAGTAACACTTGGGGCAAAAATAGTGTGCCCCAGCCGGAACCAGGAAGTCCGCGGCAGCCAATCAGACGCGGAGGGGCCGCGGCCGCGGAGATTTAAACGCGGTCAGAGCAGACACTCGGTCGGTCGGTGACGCGGCGGCAGCAGCACCGGCGACGAGAACTTGAGGTAAGCTCTCGGGGCGGGTTGGATCGCGCTATACGGAGGGGTTTCCGAGCTCAGGGACCCCCCACTCAGAGCCCGAGCCCCGGCCGGAACTAGGAAGTCCGCGTCAGCCAATCAGACGCGGAGGGGCCGCGGCGATTTAAAGGCGGTCAGAGCAGACGGTCGGTGCGCGAGGCGGCGGCAGCAGCTGGTCGAGCGTGTGGCGCGCGACAGGGGAGTGTAAGGGGAGAGCGCGTGGGCTGCTCTGAGTAGAGACAAAACATTCGGTTAAGTAAGAAGCGAGCAGAGCATAACAGGTCGGGCAGGCTAAAATAATAACCAAAACCAACAACAAAAAACCCTCTCAAAACACAAACCAAGTCACTTGCCTGAAGAGATCGGATCGAATAATGGTTGGAACTCGGCTATTAAAAAAACTGTGGGTACCCAAACAGAGGCCCCACAGAAACATGCAGACACCCAGGCAATGGGCTGCAGTGAGTGCTGGAACATGGCAATGAAGGATGTTAGAGACAACACCCGTGTTAGGTATGAGCAGATCAATGATCTGCTTAACAAGGTGGCTGAACTGAGGGAAGAAGTGAATAGACTAAGGTCCATAAGGGAGCATGAAAGATGTTAGATGTTAGTTAGATGTGTGGTACCAGGTTCTGCATACCCCTGTAGCAGAGGGAGGTGACCCAAGGAACATGGAGGAATGGATACAGGTGCCTGTTGGAAGAGGCAAGGGAAACCCTTCACAGCCCCCCTCATCTTTCCATTTGCCCTTGCACAACAAGTATGCGGCACCAAATAAGTTCTTTGACATTTTTAAAGAAAATTACGGTACAATTTGTCTAAGCTGCCATAGTCTGTTAAAGTTTTCACTTTCTTCCTGAGTTTTCAAAACAGACATAAATATTTGTGTTGGGATGACTGGCCTATATCTTTTTCTTACTTTTAATACTTTTTTCAATATAGTTTTTGTTGTGGTATTATTATTTAAAATAAATGTAATAGAGTGAAATATGGGAGACCAAGGCATAGGTTAAACATGCTCTTAAAAAAAGAACAAGATACACACTGGGAATCATGGATTTTTTCCATATGCATTTTTGATAAATTTTGTGTTTAACACCTTGCACACTAAAAAAAAAATAGCTAGAAAGGATTTTAAAGTTGCTTTCTTCTTTCTGATTTAGAGCATGTACCTCAGATAGTATATGAAAGCAATTGTTCATATCATAGAATGAATCAATGTTTATGTTAATGACATGGGAGTAGTTCTTTTGTCATATACATATCTGTATTTAAATGTAATGAAATTTTCCAACAACACTGTTTTTAACTGCAACTGGAAACCTGAAAAAATTAACATCTTTAGGAACAGAACTCCTGGGTATTTTATTCTGCTACCCTTTAAGTACATTATATATTAGAAAATCTGTTACTGAAATAACATAATTCTTCAAATTAGAGACTTTTACTCAATAGAGGCAATAAAACAGAATATGTCCACCAATTACTCCATTAAAATCTTGCTGATAGGTTTTAGTTAAATTACATTAAACTGCAGGTTTTCCATAATGATTCCAAAAGCATGCCTATGCATAGATATAGAAATGATTAATTAAAAGATGAGTTTGAACTGACACCTTGGTTGAATTGTAAAGTTCACTGTAATGTTCCAAACAATTCAGTATTCGTTTTGAATCTTTGAACCTCAATTTCCACACTAGTTGCAATGTTTTTTATAACTCTGATCAGAATTTTAAGTGATGTTGCTTCCAGAGAATATAGAAACTTAAACTAACTACTTAGCATTTAAAAAGTTTTAACCTAAGCATACAGGAACAGATGCTGTATTCATTTTGTTATGTCCTATTGTTCCTGTAAGAAACCATAGTTATGAAGATGTATAAGATGGCTTTCATTTTCTAGATGATTAAGCCTGCCAGGGACCACCAGACAAAGCATTTTATAGTTTTCTTTATTACTGCATGTGTATAAGTTTACTTGATTTTGGGAGGGAGGAGGGCGGAGGCAAGAGTGTTACATTTTGTCTATAAAAAATGTCCCACTGGAATTTTAGCAAAAGTCATCTTTATGTCAAGGACATGGCATTTTAAGAACAGCTCTTTGTTCTGAATCTCAGGAAAGTTCAGATTAGCTTGATATTAAAAACTAATCACCATTTCAAAATGGAATTAGTAGCACTGAGATGAGAGGTCTATTCCCTTCACACTATCCTTTAATCGGAAGTATTTCCTAGAATTTTGAAAGTCATGACACTTGCCACTTTTAGCAGCATGAGTAATGTGAATTGCCTGAAACATAAATGCAAACTGCCTGTTCAGCAGATCAGAAGAGTTTATAATTTATTGCTAAACTGGTAGTGAGACAGGCTAGAGAACATTTAATAACATTACAAACAGACATTGGTGGATGCAATTAACAATGGATTAAAATACAGAGATATTTCACTTCTAAAAATTACTAGGAAACAGTATTATATGGTCATGCATTTTTTAACTAAAGTATTTAGACAACATTTTAATAGGAGCGACTTTGAAAACAAAGTGTGTTTTCCTGGGGGTGGGAAGGTTTCATTTTATAGATTTTTAAAACATAACCTGGAAAACTTGCCTAAAAGTAAGGGCCTGCAGACATAACCGTTTCAGCTCTGTTGATTTGGCATCAGTGCAGTTATATCCCAGCTTTTGAGAATGGTTTTCTAGTGAATCTCTATCATCCAAGATTACCAGGCAATAAAAAGTATGTTAGAATATGCTCTTATGGCTTAAGTCAAGAAAAAAATCCTTGCAAAATGGAAATGTGGGTAAGAGAAAAGATGAAGTCAAGGATCAAAAGTGTAGGATACACTGCATAGTAATAGTCAAAAGAGACTTCTGCTTGAAATCATTCAGAAAAACAGTAACATATCTTCAAAATAAATAAAGAAGAAGATAAGTTATATCCTGTATCCCAAACCACAGAGACATCAGGCAAGACAAATCTGGTCTGAAAATAGAAATCTGGCTAAGAATCTGTTTAAAGCTGTCTCACAGTTGTTAATATTTGAAAATTATAACCACTTCAAAATCAATAATATTATTCAATAATATGAATGATAGATTGCACAGAGATAGAAGAGTTACAATAAACAAGGTTAATTTATAACCTAAAAAATAAAAGATGATGTTAAAAGCATATGACATCATTTTAATATATATATATTTGAAAAACAGCTAAATGCCAGACTTTCTACTTTCTCTCTGAATGAATGAAGGTTTAGCCCACTAGTCAGTCATGTACTAATAGTTTTTACTGGTTACTTAGTGATTTTTTTTATTATCCAGTTGTCTCTTTGTCAGTTCAGAGCTGACCAAAGCGGAAATTAATTGCATCAGAACAGTCATACCTGCACTAAAAGAGGGACATATAAAAATAACGATAAATAAATAAATCTGTAAAGGCAAGGCCAAAAGGCAAACTGCTAAAAATAAACATGTTGAGTGCACAAATATGAAGTTGAGATTTGAATTATTCATTGGGAGACAAAATATGGAAAGGTACCAAAAGCATTAAAATAATTTTGACACCAGTAAGCTATATTTCAGAGTTAACCAAAATGCAGACAGCTAGCAGCAGGATTTAAAACGTGCAGTCAGAGGAAATGTTCCATGGCTCTAGAGAGATACACAGTTGAATCAGGTTACATATTACTGCTGATTTACACAGATGACCAAGACAGAGAGACCAGCTACAAAGCTGTTAAGTTTGTTCACGGTAGAATAAAGTAACCAGCAAGCTGAACTCTGAAAAAATTGGATTGCTAATACATAAGAGATGAATCTTGGGAATTTGCACTGTACAGTAAGAGTTTATGACTTCAGTTTAATAGCCTGCTTCTCTCTAAATATTCCAGACAATATGAAATAATGGAAAGACTCAAAAAAACTAAACACTGTTTTAAACTAGGTGCACAGCTGTATGGACAGAATGTAGGTGCAGGTAGCTTAAGATAAGAAACAAATATAAATAAAATTATACTTTCTATATTAATTTTCTGTATTTCTTCAAGTAAGCTGAATCTCAAACAAATTTACTACTCCTTTCTTTATATCAACTGAATAGTTCAAGATATGTTAAATAAGATATGGTATCAGGAGTTTTCTCAGAACTATATCGCTTGACATCAGTTTTGTCTCCCAATTCCACAACATAGCCAAAGTACTAAAGCAAATTTCCCATATAATGGTATTGTCTGGAAGGAATTCAGATATTACAACAAATGTTAGCACCTTTGATTCATACTCAGGAGCTCATACAGGTATAACAATTATAAGGCACATAGCACATTCAGATGTGTAAGTGGTTTAACTGTACGAAAGATGAAAGTGAAAAACATTGTTGCTTTTGAAATATTAAAAAGTCAAAGAAAAATATTTTTCTATCGCTGGAAAAAAAAGATGTGGGTAAAAATCCACTCCAAACCTGATAGACTTAAAAGCTAGCTACAGGGAAAATTCTTGTGCAGCAGTTACATAAACAACTTTAATTCTCCATTTGCTGAATAATGTGATCAATAAAAATGACACATCAATAAAAATAACTGCCTGTTGAGAGCAAGAGCCACAAATGAAATCCCTTTCATTTTGCTTAGGGAGGAGTCAAATTAATACATGCAGCTGATCAGAAGCAAAACAACAGTGGAAAACTACTTTTTATGTCTCTTGTTCTGGTGAAAATACAGCTCAGTCAGACAGAATCATAGAATTGTCTAGGTTGGAAGGGACCTTTCAGATCATCAAGTTCAATCATTAACCTAACACTGACAAAAAAGCACCACTAATCCATGACGCTAATCACCATGTCCACCCGTCTTTTAAATATCTCCAGGGATGACAATTCCACCCCTTCCCTGGGCAGCTTGATAACCCTTTTGGTGTAGAAATTTTTCCTAATATTCAATCTAAACCTCCCATGGCATGACTTGAGGCCATTTCCTCTTGTCCTATTGCTTGTTACTCGGGAGAAGAGACCAATCCTCACCTCTCTACAACCTCCTTTCAGGTAGTTGTAGACAATGATAAGGTCAGCCTCCCTTTCTCCAGGCTAAACAACCCCAGTTCCTTCAGCCATTCCTCAGAAGACTTGTTCTCCAGACCCCTCACCAGCTTTGTTCCCCTCTGTCGGAATCCAGAATCTCAATGTCTTTCCTGTAGTGAGGGGCCTAAAACTGGACACAGTATTTAAGATCTTCAAGTCTATAATTGGCAGGAGACATCAATATTTACAGATACAAACTCTCAGATACGTTGACAAACTTTGAAGTCATGACACTATTTGAAACCTAAGAGAAATGAGATTATAAAGTGTTGTACCTATTCACCTTGCCAATTTTTTTTATACTTGAATAATGAAATTTAAAGCTACCAAGGAAATATATCTAAGCACTGAGCTTGGACATACTACAGAACTCTTAATATCAGCTGTTTACACGTATAGCCTGCAGTCGCTTTGCAAAAAGGAGAGAAAACCCAATACACTGTTTAAAAAATTTTATGAAAATCCCAAAAGAAGAAAAGATCAGCTTGGAAATAGAAATCAGACTTTTGAAGATAGTTGTGAATGGCAACTTCACAGAGGTGTGAAAGCTGGACTTTAAGGTAGTGATTCAGAAAAGCAGATCTAACTGAAAATAGTGAGAATACAGAAGGTAATTAGCACTTAATTCATAGCTATCTGTACAGAGGGATTATTGAATTATTTCACAGAATCATAGAATGGTTTGAGCTGTAAGGGACCTTAAAGATCACCGAGTTCCAATCCCCTATGCCATGGGCAGGGACATGTCCCACTAGACCAGGTTGCTCAAAGCCCCATCCAGCTTTGTCTTGAACACTTCCAGAGATGGAGCATACAAGTTTGAATTCTTTTACCTTAATTTTATCTGAAGAAATATCACAACCAATTTGATTTTAAATTCTGTGGAATATGTTACCCATTAGCTGTTCCAATACCTTTGGGTAACTGTTCTTTCTAGTATTCTCCATGAAATTACATGAATTCCCAATGAAGCCCACGTAACATTAAATTTATTTGTCCTAAATCCACTTCAGTGTTTTTCTATGAGAAAGATGTCATTTAGTTACCTTTAAACTAGACAGATATCATATTCACCTCACTGAAAGTAGGATGGAATGAAAAAAACGTTATTAAAAAAACCCTGGATTTAAAATGCAAAATTTTGCAATGAAAATTTAAAAAAAAAAAGTGTTGGAGCAGTAGACAGATTTGGATACTTCAAAGAAAATGAAAGGGGAAAAAAAGGATGCTGTGTTTTATTTTACTGGGGGAAAGAGGACAGGTGAGGTGGGGGACCAACAATATAGATTATTTCAGCTAAGAATGTCTCCAAGGAATTGGTCTAGATGCAATCTGATTTACAAAGGAGGGCCATTTTAGGTTTTCTATGCGTGGTAGATTTTCTACATATAAATAGTTTAATGTCAAGATAATTACAGTTGATATCAGATTAGATTCTAATTTTTACTGCCATCACAAGAATCATGTTGACATCCAACAAGAAAAGGAGTAGGAATTTAGATCTGAGATAAACACAAATTGAAAAGGCCAGATACTTAAAGATAATGCAAAGATAAATTTTATAAAATCATTACATCCCTGATGTAATCATGGAGAAACATAGCATTATTTATCTCTTTTAGCTTTACATTAGTTTTGTTTTTATGGAAGATTGGGAGTGCAAGGCAGTTGAGTAGTAACACTACTAGATATGAAGATATGAACACAATATATTGACCAAAGAGAAAACAGAGGATTTAGAGAGTATGGAACTAATCAGTAAGCAAAAAAAGAAAGTGAAGTAGCAGAAGAATATATAAAGAGAAAAGCTATGTAAGACAAGAGGAACCCAAAAAAAAAACCCCAAATGTGTGCAAATAACAACAAATAAGTAAGAATGATGGAGAAATATCTCAAAGTTACACAGCATTCCGAAAATAGTAATTAAATGGGTCCTGAAGAAGTAGGACAGAGAAAAAAAGAAAGAAAGGAAAAGACCCAGAGAAAAATTTTTTTTATTATTATTTTGGGAAAGAAATATTGCCTCTGAATAGTAATGTAGCTGAGAAACGCACAACACAGATAAAGTAAAACTATGAAATGGTATTTACAGGGAAGACGTATTCAGTATATGTGTGAATGCAACAGTGATATCAACCTGTAACAAAGAAGACAAGAATAAGCACAAGATCTACGGAGGAAAGATCCGTGTTTCATATTCCAAGAAAGTTCTTAATGTTTTTTTTCAGAGACAGCTAGGAATAAAGTGGAGCTTGCAGAGCAGTAGGCCAGATATGTATCTGCAATGCTAAACCATAAAACCAACAGATATAGAACAAAAATCAGTTTGAGCAAGTCAAATGATGGGGAGGCAGAGTTAAGGAAGAGTCAAGAAAAAAAAACAAAACAAACTAGAAGCAGAATATTTTGAAGGATCCAAGGTCCAATTCTAGGCACTGTATATACACATAGTGAAATGGACAAACCTAGCAAAGTCATAAAATCTCTTTTGCTTATTTCCTGCACTTTGGTGCCTCTTGTCTTGCCCACTCTTTTGCCTAATGTGAATTGTCTTATTATTTGTCTACTGTGACTTTTTAGAAGTGTTTATTTAGTATTAGCCTGATACCCTGCACATACATATAAGTAAACATATTCACAGTCCACAGTTGCAGTTTTCTGCTCGACATTACACCTTTCTGTAGGATTTTTTTATACTATGAGACAAAAAATGGCTTTTCTATCACAGGAACAGAGGAGATCCTGTTTAACTAGTCTGACAGTATATACTTGAATGATCAAGTAAAGTCAGTCCTAAACCACAATCTAATCCAGATTGACAGTCAGTTTAGCACTTACCTCAGTCAGCAAAGTTAACAACATAAATCAAGTTCAGTCTCAAGTGAGTCAACAGAGAATCTAACTCTAAAGAAACACAGTTATAAGGAGAATATGAATTAACTACATCAAATAACAGTCCTCAGACATTGAGATGCAATTCTTGTCCTAAAGACAATATGTTCCATTTCAAGACAAAGACATTTCCCCCTCCTGTCTCAGCAGATTACCTTCCTGAGCCCAGTGCTCCAGGATAAGACATAAATCAGAATGATTTTGGAAATGTAACCAGAAATTCTATGTTAACTATTACTTGTTTTTCATAGAAATTACAAGTCTCTGAGTTTACATTATTCTTGATTTTATTTTCGTCAAATTTATTTATGGTTTCTGTTTATTCCTTAGCTATGAAAAAGCTGTGGTAAGGCTGGAGGCAAAGTCAGATATATAGTTGAAATACACCAAACAATTTCTTTCTGTATGATTTTTTCCATGTGTGATTCCAATGCACTACATATCTTGGCATGCTCATCAATATGCCCCTGTTTGATGTTAATATTCCCTTGAGA
>JAOXJK010000023.1:77221933-77263804 GCA_025774025.1 Xenus cinereus
TTTCACAAACAATCAATCTAGGAGTACTAGCGCTAGGAATCAGAATAGAATCCTTTTTAAAGAGTCAAAAAACCCAAACATCTGAGATGCAATGAGATGATTAGATCAAGTAAGCAGAAATGTAGTGTACAGTTTAAAATAATGTATCATATTTTGCTGTGTAAATTATCTTAGTATAATTAGATTACTCACAGTTGCAAGTGATCACGATGGCTGAGTTTATTTGGTAAAGTAGCTGCTCTAAATGGTTCATATATTCAATGCAACTATTTATAATTGTTATGCCTATGTAAAAGAACATTCTAGAACATTCTAGAAGTTGAAAAGTCAAGTAAAGAAAAATTAATCTGAAAAATAAAAAGTATATTTGGGAGCAGTATAATTTCATTTCATAGCTGGACAGCCAAAATAGAAGATTAAGATTGAAAGACTTCTATACTTTGGGCAGGCAGCAGCTGGGACCTCTTATGCCTGAATAATTTTCATTATGTAGCGCTTGATACATTCAAGGCACTTGTCCCTTTGTTTTTAATTGCTATTGTGAATGTACAGCAAATTCAGAAAATTGTTTTGAAAATTCTCACATTTGACAATTGTTAAAAATGAGTGACCGTATTTTTTGAGCTTTGTTAGGTTACTTGCTTTATATCTCATGAAGTCTCAAGCAAATCAAATCAGAATTTGTCATAATGAGCCTTTAGAATACTATCCCAGTAGAGTATCCTTCTATCTGATGAGGACTCTTTTTAAGTCATTGCATACTTCCCAGATTCTGAAGCAAGTAATGTAGCAATGACAACCTTCATCATGACACAATCTTTCTTGCTGCATCTGTCTGTCCCATGCAATGATGTAAATGCAAAAATATTATTCCACTAGCAAGTAACAATTTCATCATTGTGTTAACATTCAAGTTAGCATATAATCCAACATTTCTCAGAGTTTGACTTTGTGATATGTTATTATGATTTTTATTTTTTTTTAAATAAAAAGAGTTTTATAAAGACACCTGTCTGTTACAACGACTGTTGCCAAGTGAACAGGTTAACCACAGTAATATGTTATCTGCTACATGAATAGCATTTAAGCATTTTGTAATTCTGTTTCTCATCTATTGCTGACAGAAGTCATGAAACTGAAAAGTTTTCTAATAGGTGAGAGATGAACATAATTTTCTGCATATTCCCCTACTATAAATCAGGATCAGTTCTCAAATCTCCCTAATCCAGTTCCAAGTCGTGTTTTATATTGCTCATTCCCTCACCTTCAATCCTATTCCAAATTTCCTTGAGCAGCAAGTATAAATATTCACCTTTTGTTTCTACCTTAAAATTCAGAATCTCATGTACCGCCTTGCCTCACCCTCTAATTCTAACACCATTTTTCCTACCAAATCTCTTCAGCTATTGCCTAAGAAGTGTATAATTAAGTACATTTTCCCGTTTTAGATCCTTTTCTAGACTGCCTTATCTCCGTTTCAATTTACTGTTTTTATGACCAAACTTTCATTTTGTCTGGTTCTGTGTCATCTTCTAATTAGTCATTATTCTCCGTGATGATACTCCCATATTGTCAAAATACCTTTTTAGAACATTACATTTTTGGCCCCAGTCCCAATATCTAAATCCATCGTCTCATTCAAGTCTCTCGTGACTTTTCTTGTGACTTTTACTTCAAGTCCCTCTAGCCACACTTCACTTTGCATATTTTCCTAAGAAGCTTTTCCCACATTGCTGAAAGGCATCCAGCCCCAAATTCCGCAATCTCTGCAGCTACTACTTGACATTAACAATACCAGTACTCATCTCCTCTACCCTTATTGTAGGCCTTATTCCTTGTTTTAATCCCTCTAGAAAATCCTAGAAAAATGTGTAGAGTTCTATAACTTGCTAAGATAAAACTGTCATATGTAGTAAGACAGCTGTCATGAATAGGAATATGAATTTTATTTTATAAAGATAAAATCCATGTGATTTTTTTGGTTTTTGTTTCCAAATAATAAACAAAATTAAAAATATTGCAGAGAGACAAATACTTTCATTAATTCATGTCAATTCAGGTAATAAAAAGTCATTGGATTTTTATTTTTATACATTTTGTTTAACTATTTCTTTACAAAAATCCGTTTTTTTTAAAGAATTAAAAAAAATCCTTCTAATTCCGTTTTCAGGTTCTTGAGGGTTTTTTTAATTACCTCTTCTAAAAAATACTGAATGTAGGTAAAATGATTTAAAAATATATGGCATATTTCAAGTCACCTGATTAGTATAGACTAAGCTAACATTTCTCATTTTTGATATTGATGTCCAGCTCAGCCAGGACAAAGAACAGCCTTGAAACATAAAAAGAAGATTGGGGAAAAAAAAAAGTATGAAATTAAATTGAATGGTCATCTTCAGAAAAAAAATTCTGCCAAATTTTCTCATGTTAATCTGTAGCCTTAGTAGTCTGTTGTTAGCTGTGTCCATTTGTAAAAAGACTGATCTCTGTGTCAGGAAAAAAAAAGGTCCACACACACACGATACAGAATTTTACCTATAAGTGTATAAACTTCCAGGAATATATAAAATGCAGTGACTTGCTGGAAAGAATTAAAAAAATAAAATTATATAACAATTTATATAGTCATCTATATATAGTAAGAATTGAGCTGGATGGGGTATCAGTAACATAAAGTGTTTCATTTAGTAAAATTATATTCTTGAAAGCAGCCAAATACCAATCAAAACTCTTCTATCTGATCCAGTAAAACACATATTGTAAATTTTAGGTATATTCATTAACTTTAATATTTGTGTTGTTCACTAAATTGCAATTGAATGTTTTTTTTTCCCTTCTATCTGCATTCTGCTCAACAGAAATATAAAATTAAAAAAAATAATACTAAATTTATGAATACAAAAAATCAATAAAAATTTAATTCCTCAACTCCCTGGAGTTGCAGACAGTCATGTTAAGAAGGGAACTGGTTTGCTACATTCAAAAGAGATTGTATACATATCATATCAGCAAACTGAAACAAAGGTCCAGCTGCCCAGTGTTTTGCAGAAGCAGAGAATAAATTCAACAATTTTGTTATAATAATGCAAAAAAAGGCCTCAATATCAAAAATATTTAAAAAATACATTATAGGAACATATTTTCCACACTTAGTCATTGCTTCAGAAAGAAACTAGGTAAGAAGTAGTCCCTGCCTGAGGGCACTGAAGTAACAGAGACAGATGATGCAGTCTTATTAAGTTCAGAAATATACCTTTTTCTACTAACGTGAGTATTTTTATTGCTTCTTTTTTCTTTCTCCCTAACATAGTGCTAGTACCAGCTGTCAGAGCTTGCAAACACTTTAAAATGTACAATACAGCATACCCTGAGCAAGAATTTTTCTTTTTCTTAAAGTTTCATTTGTAACAAGGCAGAAAAAAGATGCAGAAAGAAAGGAAGATCCGTTATTTTAGATGGTTTATGGTACAATTTACGTAGTAAAACTCCAAGATGGAAAATAATACACAATACGGAAATTATACAGCATCTTTAATACAGCTTTCTGCAATAACTAGGTATTTGTTTTACTTTATTCTACTCAGCTGGAGTAGAGTATGTTCCACTAGTAATATAAATACAAAGCAGGAAATATTACAACTGAAAGGTTTGCTATAAATTCTAATATGGTTATGTTTACAAACACAATTGTATGCAAACATGTATTGATATTTTAATGTGACAATGAAAAAGGAACTTAATAATGTGACCAGACTTTTATATCTGATATTTGACTTTCCCCTGTTGACAATTCTTCTGCTGTTATTAGTCTCTCAACTCCTGATTATATGATAACCCCTTGTTACCATGTGTTTCAAACTGTGAAGGCATCCTTAAGGTTAAAGCACCAATTTGTCCCATATTCCATTTTCAGTTTAGCTGAGGTCATTCTTCTTTATTGAATCAGCAGAAATAATTATTGGATTTGGTAGAAAGCCTACAGTAAAATTTCTGGTTTCAGTAAACAAGAATTTGGATTTGGTGTCTGTCTATACCCAAGATGTTTGTTGGCATTTCACTCATCACTTCAGCATCTCTAGATTCAGAATAGTCCCTCATTTATTCTCAGTATCTTGCTCTGTTCCTTTTCAGAGTAAATCTCTGCATCCGATACTGTATCTCTAAAACACCTCTGCCACATTTCTTTTTATTTGCAATGTCTCATCTTACAATCAATTTATAACTTCTTGCAATTGGTATGCTCTTAGAAAAACAAACACTGGTGAAGATGTTGTTTGCTATTAACAAGGGAATATGACATAATTTCAGCTACTGTAACTGTTGCTAGCAGTTGGTAACCACTGGCAAATGTTGACTTTCCAATGGCAGCGGACATGGTACTAACTCTATGGAGTGAAAGATGGCAAGCAAGAAAAAAGAGCAGTTCTTGTTCATTGTGGTTACACATCATTAAAAAATGACAGATAATTTATCCCTTAGCCAATATTAATTTCTTCCATGAAGCCCAGGCTGTGATTTCTGGAACCAGAAATCCTAGGACTATTTTTCATGTCACACCTAGTTGCTAAATGCAAAACATGGAAAGAGCATTGATTTTTTTTTTTTTCTAAGAATGAGCTTAAAGGTATAAAAGCAGTACTGTATGCACCATGTCATGTGGCTGTTTTAGGTTTATTTGTGGTGATTTTTGTGCTCAAGGCAAAGAAATACTTGCTAGAACCCACACAAGGTCCTATAGAAACAATCAAGGAAGCTTTTAATGACAATTTTCACTGCAAGATAGGGTAATGGGCCTCTGCATTTTAAGCAATAAATGTGTATATATAAAGAAAAATGAGTTCTTTGAACTTCAGGAGGGATTTCCTTTAAGACATCGATAAAAGAATATTTTCTCTTCTTCTTTTTTTTTCCCCCCTTGACTGACTAATTATGAATGGGTGAATGGCCAATAAATAGCCATTGTAATTATTTTTAAAAATTGATTAATGAAGGTAACTATAAGTAATCATAATTTTTTGCATATTTTTTTTCCTAAAGAATGGTTTGCCATTGACTGAAGGTTATCAGTTTTGCAGTATTTGCTGAACGTTGGTACCCCTTCCTCTGTTTAGTAGCAGATTTGGGATCTCACAGAAAGGGAAATATAAGCATATGTATAAATCTTCATGCACACAGAATAAAATTCCTAACTATCAGGGCTTTTTAAAGTAGACTTAACAGTACTTTCAGAAAAATAGAAATAAAGCCATAGAGAAGAAAACATGCCATAGTCACCACCTGTGTTTGTTTCATAGGGTCTGGCAGCAGCTGAATTTCCTTAGACAAAAGGATGATTAGTGTAGTGTTTCAGATTTGGTCTAAGCGGAAGACACATGAATTAATTCACGTATTATGAGCAGTATAGCTATCCTAGTAGAGCACCTATGTGGTTTACTATGCATATGGATAGGCACGAAATGGATGGTGTTATACTGATATATTCTTAATAATACCAGTCTTAAAATTAATGCAAAAACTTAAAGAAAAAAACCACTGTGAACAGCTACTGTAAATATCACCACAGCATCTGTTTGGGAAAATAATTGTGAGAAAATACATGTAATTACTCCTAACATTCACAGAAGGATTACGTTAGAAGGTTGAGTTTCTACATGAGTCAGTCAGCCAAGAAGCAGCCACCACATACCCTCATGCAAACAGCCCAGCAGGAGAGGTTTTTAACAAAATAAGCTATTTTCATCTTCTTTGAAGTGTCTTACTGTCAGAGAAGAATGAAACCAAAAAAGGAAGCAGTAAAACTCAGCTAAGGCAGCATGGGTAGAATAATTACAAGTGATGGTAAAATAGTTTAGTATTTTAAAGCCTCAGATGCATTCGGGTTTTTAAAGATTTTTTGAACCATCAATGAGCTGACTCAAAACATCATATTTTGTCTTCTTTTAATGAACTTAGCCTTTTCAAATCCCCTCTAATAGACACCTTGGCTGTGTTGCTTTTTAGATAGCATAAATGTTATTAGTTTAATCAATTTTATGCCAAAACTTATCTAGGCTTTGCTAATGCCTTCAACTGGAGTATTGAATGTTGTTCTCTCAGAGCCCGGGTACAAATGGTTAGAATGACAGCTTACAATTTCATACTTACAGCTCAGTCTTTTAAACAGCTGTATTTGAGAGCGGAATGAGTAAAATAAAATTTTCTGCTGTTTTAAAACATCAAAAATGCATATGAAGATAATTACTTGCACAGCTAATTGACTATTTTAGTATCTTCTCTGTGGAGTGCTTTCTTGTTAACTTACCCAGCACAGTCCTGTCAAAGTTTAATGCTTCAGATGCAGCATATAATTTTAATCTAATGTGAAGCACTGCTAATATTTCAAATGTTATGATATGTGCACAGAGACAGAAATGTGTGGTTTGTTTAATAAGCCACCTAAAATGACTTGGATCTCTGAAACAATTTGGAGGTTTAAGGCAAAATTGGGGGATTTTATGTGTGTTTTGGTTTTTTGTTTCAGTGGGGTTTTTTCCCCCTTTTTTTTTTTCTAACTAAGCACATGAGAGCCAATAGGGCAATACCCTCGTTAAAACGAGGTATGGCTTTCTCTCCTCCATGCTTTGTAAAACAGCCATTTTACTAGGTATTAATCTTAACCTCTAACATGATGACCTCTGATCATGAGGTTGACTTGCCATAAAAGCATAGAATGTGATCACAAAAAGCAATCCGTTGCATGATTCCGATTCCAAATATCCAGCTCCAAATCTTGCTCTTTTTCAAGAATTCTCTGTCTTTACAGACAAGTTGTAATCTGCCTTGTCTTTACCCCTAAAGGACTGTACCTATAGAACAAAACTGGGCTAACTGACATACTATGTATCAAGAAAGTAACAACTTAAGTACTTATACCTCATTCGAGCATTAATTGTCACAAACTCATAGCTGGATAGACAAACTGCAATGGGTGTATTTTACATACCAGATACAAAATAAGCATTTCAAGAGAACTAAACATTTCCTCCCAGTTAGTTGCTATTTTTCCCTTGCAGCTGATTATGTAGATATAAAGAAAGAATGCAACATAATGCTTGCAGCGTCCTAGAGTAGCATCCCTGACAGCTGTTTGTGTTCTCTTCCTCTGAGGTGCAGTCTCTTGTATTGATTGATGTACAGACAAGCATGTCAAAATCTAACACATACATGGCTAGATTCATTATGTTTTCCACCTTTTGCTTCTTGTCAGTTTCATCTGTACTGGAGGGGCCATACAATCCACTTATCATTCTTCTTGCCAAAGGGCATCTGTGCTGTTCATTTGCTCAGCCTTGCAGAGTTAAATGCAGCTTGCTGCAATTAATAAAATAGCTGTTCTGTGGACATATTTTGTAGGAATAAATTTAAGTTATATCACTGTGTGGTCATGGATATGTACGGCTAGTAATCTAGATCTAATACACAAGACATTTCTTTTCAGGCAAGTGACATAATTGGTATGGTAAAGATTATCTTTTCAGCCAGATTCCTCTGAATACATTTTGAAATCACTTACAGACTCAAGAGGAAAAGTGTATTTCATGCAGGTTTTCAACATTTTTGTTCTCCGATTGAGAATAAAACAAAATATTTCAAAATATACTATGATACTGTTTCTCAGCCTGTGTTGCATGGAAGCAGAATATTAAACCATTGCAATATGTTTATTTTTTTTAAAACATGTATTTGACCATATGTTTCCTGTCACATGGAAGGAAACAAATGGAACAGAAAAGGGTGATAACAGCTTACTGCTGTGAACTCCCCAAACTCAGGCTTTTAAGAAATGTGAAAATGAACAACATTGAGGCTATTCTGTGCATGATGACAGAAATCCAACACTAGATTTTTTGGGGGATGAAAGGGGTAGGGTTTTTTGCCCCAAAATAGCTAGATGACTCTTGTGAATTGTGGTTTAAGTATGCCATGGGCTATAAAAAGACTGAGAAACACCACTTCAGTATTTTAAGTATTGCCTCAATTTACATACTTCTTCTTCAACCTTTATATTCTATATTTTATATTGTACTGTTGTTTTGAAGGGAAAACATGACACATTTAATTCAGAAAACATTTAAATAGAACATTACAGAAATACCTAACTACTTACCTTTTCTCCTCTGAAACAAATTTTGTATAAAATCTCCATGGTGTCAGAGGTACCTTCTTTTCTTTGCACTGACTTATAATATCATCCATACAATAAGGGCTAAACACAGGGGAAGATACCACACATTTTCAAGGAACTGGTTATTCCTCAAAACAATAACGTTAGTAAAATATAATACTAATTTGAGTACATCTTCATTTTACTATAACTTTAAAAAAATCACTCCAGAGGTGAAACCACAATCTCTATACAGATAACTCACAAGAAAGTTTTCCACATGTACTGGTATTTATAACTTAAATTCTCCGGTGAGGCAATAATATGGACCAGAGGACATCTGTTGAGAATGACAAAATGTTATTGAAGTATTGCCCTGGATATTTGTTAGTAAGCAACAACCAAAAAACCATGTTCCAATAACATTGGAGTCTAGGTCTCCTTTATAAGAACAGATGACTCCCAGCTGCACAGAATTTCAGGTTAGTAGTGTATCACAGTACACGCAGCCAACCAACCAACTGAAAAAACACAACCTAACTGGTTAACAGACTTTCAAAGAAGATAAAATAAATGGAATGCCTGTTTATTCACCTTCCTGAGCTAGAGACAGCTGGAAGGAAGAAGGGAGAATCCTCAATATCAAACACCTCTCCAAGTAAGAAAGCTCTCTGGAAAGATCCTTTCCTCAAAAGGAAAAGGAGTGTGTCTGGGATGAACAGGCATTCTGGCTGAGGGCTTACGCAGTGCTGTTCCATAAAGACAGACCGTCAGAGTAAATGCCTTTGTGCTTGACTGGTACAATCCTGAGAATTAAAAAAGTCTTCTTTCCTGAAGAAGGGAGGGTCCCTTTCACAGTAGTTTGGACTTACCCAAGGAAATTAGTTGACAAATGCTTAAGGATGTAATTTTTCATGTTTAAATCACCAGTTGTAAAATCCTGTTCCTTTGAAACAAGAACGTGCTGTAACTGGAACATCCAGCTCACTCCAGAACTGGAATTTACAAATGCATGGGACAGTCTAATGAAAAGGTGAATTCAACACCTTTCTCAGAGAAATTCTACATTTGCAAGTTCAACTCTTTTACCTTATCAGACGTTTATATACACTATTTTAAAAACATAACTTTTTTGACCAAGAAGGATTTTTAAATTCATTTTGTGACTTTGACACTTAAGTCATTAACTTTATTTAAATGCTGATTTTATATATGCAGTATAATTATTGAAGCTTGATTTTCTTCCAAGTTATCCCACTGGGCTATAATGTATGCTCTAAGACCAGTCTACGTTTAGACGGTTTTGGGATATGTATAATCCCACTGAATAATTCCAATTCTATTTGTTTCCTTTGAGGTTGCTCAAAGACTTTGATGCATTCTACTTCTCTGTCTTTCCCTTCCTCATCAAAGTCACAAAGAATTCCCGTTAGAGGCATTATAAGTATATATCCTCAGGGTTATGATTTATTCTTAGATTCACTAAAACTCAATTTTCTCCTCCTATCCCACTATTATTCAGTGGGGATTTAGAAATGTTAACTCTCATTGGCTTAGATTCAAAGAGAGCTAAAACGTCCCAATACCTAATTTTTAAGCACTGGTCCCAAGGATGGAATCATAAAGCTCCCTATATGATTCATTAAAGAAGTTAGATGTCTTAAAGCAGGATCCACAAAAATGTGCATGCTAAAGAGAGATCTATGTACACTGCATTTAATTCCTTCTTCTCCACTTTGAGAAGATACAGTCTATGACTCTCACTTGTCATGTCCCAGCAGGCCTATTCTGTTTCCGTTGTCCTGGATGCCAGGATGAAGATAGCAGATATACATTGAAAATGTTTCCACTTTTCACGGAGTAAGAAATATCACTCAATCAAAAGGAGTAGTCTGCTGGATTTTAATCTTGTGACAAGAGCCTTCAAGAAAGGTGTGAGAAAGCTGGAAGCTATATTTTCCAAAGTTTACTTCAGCATTTTATTCACAGACTTTTATTTGGCACACAGATGCTTTGGTTATGCTGGTAAACACAATGGACTAGGACTCTGCAGGAACCGTCAGGGAGTCACACAAATACATAACAAGAATGACAAACTGAACTGTCTCTGGTTGTCTTCTAAACTGGAATACTCTGGTTTGTAAGGCAGCTACTCACTTCAGGCACATCCAGGAAAAAGAAAGCATTGAATACTGTGGAAGTAAGTCATATTGACAGTGTTCTAAACAGCTGCAGAGTGTATGCTCCATTTAGGGAACATACACACAAAACATATATGGAAAAAAGAAGCATAATACAAAGACTGCTAAAAGCTGCTGGTCCAAAGCTGAAATACTATGTGCATCATAAAACCCCTGACTTAATATTTACAAAAACACACTGTGTTTAGAGGATAATCCTAATGGAAACATGCATGTAATTCGTATTTATGACCTTAGTGAGAGCTGGTTCTATTAACTTGAGTACAGATGGTCAGATATTTCCCAGGGAAATATTTTCATTAAAAAATGTTTCACTAAGCTTGAATGCTTGCTTTGACTCATTTCAGGTTTGACTACATTTTGCCAAATTAAAGGAAAATCCTCCAGTCCTGCCAGGCTGCTTCAGAGCAATCAATTTACTGCTGCCAACCTTGGCAGGTCTGGGGCAGATCGACCAAACTACTTCCAGAACAGGAAACCTGCAAGCTTTGCTTGTCAAAAGCTGGGGCAGCTTCACGTAATTTTGCACTGATTTGTTCTGGGTCATTCTACATGATTGATCTGCCCTGGAGCCACTGACCCTGGAAGCAGCTGGCTATGGTGTTCCCAGTTCTGGAATGAATTGTCTGATAACTGACAAATTACCAAGATCCTATGGCTGAGTGTCTACACAGTGAGGTTGATGGTCTTACTAAAGCCTCCAGTCTGAGAGTCTGGTAGCCACAACACAGCATACCCCTGAGGGGCTCAGGTGATCTCTCACAGACTGCAAGCTCTATGCAACAAAGCTAGGACCCAGAAGTCCTTATGGGCTTCCCCATTGTGCCTTTTAAACTGATCTGAATGGTGAGGCATCCAGAAGACACACAGCTCTGTAGCTGCTCAACAATGCTAATTGTCAGTTCCTCTAGTCAAAGTTATCTAGTGTCTTAGGTTCAGATGCAGTATATATCAATATAGAGTATCAGTACAGGTTGGGAGGTGAAGGAATTGAAACCGGCTCTGCTGAGAAGGACTTGGGGTTACTGGTGGATGAAAAGCTGGACATGAGCTGATGATGTGTGGTTGCAGCCCAGAAAGCCAAGTGTATCCTGGGCTGCATCAAAAACAGCATGGCCAGCAGGTCAAAGGAGGTGATTCTACCCCTCTACCCTGCTATGGTGAGACCCCACTTGGAGTACTTCATCCAGCTCTTGAGCCCTCAGCACAGGAAAGACATGAATCTGTTGGAGCGGATCCATAGGAGGGCCACAAAAACTATCAGAGGGATGGAACACCTCTCTTATGAGGACAGGCTGAGAGAATTGGGATTGTACAGCCTGGAGAAGAGAAGCCTCCAGGGAGCCCTTATTGCAGCCTTTCAGTACTTAAAGGGGGCTTATAAAAAATATGGGGACAAACTTTATAGTAGGCCGTGTTGCACTAGCACAAGGGACAATGGTTTTAAATTAAAAGAGGGTAAATTTAGGCTAGATACACGGAAGACATTCTTTTACAATAAGGGTGGTGAAACACAGGAACATGTTGCCCAGAGAGGTGGTAGATGCCCCATCCCCGAAAACATTCAAGGTCAGGTTGGACTAGGCTCTGAGCAACGTGATGTTGTTGAAGATATCCCTGGTCATTGCAGGGAAGTTGGACTAGATGACCTTTAAAGTTCCCTTCCAACCCAAACTATTCTATGAATCTACCATCACTCTTTGGGAAACAGCAAAAAGACAGTATCCTCAGTGATCTCAAGGATTAGTCTCAAGAAAATATTTGGTGATGTTAGTATGAAGGACAAAGTGCTGCAAGGAAAACACTGAAAAATAAAATAGAGACGGTGTCCTCTGGGCTTGTGGGCTAAGGAAGAAAAGCTTCCAGAATTTACCTACAAATGATAAAAATTCAATGGCTGAACTCATGTGAGATTGTGGGATACCTTCTTGAAATAGTAGCTAAAAATAATAAAAAAAAAGCTGATATGGAATTTCTTGCTTTAGATACATGAAAATGATTGATTTCCCATTTAAAAATAATGATGGGGGAAAGAGTGGGGAGAAAAGTGGGGTCTTCTTTCTGAAAGTTTTGCAAGCTAGTTTAGCTCTGCATTATAATCTTTTGCCGCCTTCTAGATGAGTTTGATAAATTAAGAAATTATGAGAAGTGACTTAGTGACCCTAAAACGGTACTGTCTGGGTGAAAAGTATCCAAACTACTGAAAGTGTTGCAGACATAAGGGTGAAAATAGTCTGTAGACTAATATATATGTGTTCATACATGCTATTGCTACCTTCTCTGTATGTCATAGCGTCATGCCTACCAAGATGGGATCATGAAAATACGTAAATGGCTAAGCCGATCTCATCTGGACTCAACTGAAGTTGGAGCCAATAAATCTAAAATAAAAAAATCAGAAAGTTAATAGCTTCTATACTTTGCTCACTAAACTTCCCTTACGGTAATTCTTGCCTCAGTGGTGAAAATAATAGTTGATTCTGATCTCATGTCAGTTCAGGAGAAAGGTGCCAGCCAAACAACACAGAGGATTTCACTGTTTTCATTTTAGGAAAACTGAAGGAAGATCACATGCTGAGCAGGAGAGCATGAAGATTGTTTGATAAGATTCCATTAAAGTGAGCTGACAGCAAGGTTAGAAGTGAACTGGGAAAACCTCACCTGGGTAATATCTGGGAAAGAAACAATCAGTTTGACGTTTCCCAGGTTAAAGATTTCACATTATCAAAATGGAAGTCAAGTGTTCCTTTTTAAAGGTAACACAGAGGATATTTCGATCACTCTAACTCATTCTGGACTGAAGAAATAATTTTCTTCCTATGGTGAACAAGACAGATAAATAGTTCTAAAATTACACTAAATATTGTAAGAAGTATTGCTGTAAGTGCACTGTATCTTGCTGCATTATGATATTCAAAGACCAATTTCAGTGTTAAGCTAACTCCATTTCTGATTTTTTTTTTAAATTTAAAAAAAAAGTCATATCCTCATTAGCATCTCATTACTAAGCAGTTAGCTAAGGAAAAGGACAAAGAAGGAAAAAGAAAATTAGATGCAACACTATAGGGCATATTTTCACCTTGATGAGCAAGAGTAACTCATTAGGGGTTACTGAAAGTCATACATATGCTTCAGAGGAAAAATGCCCTCAAGGTATTTTGAAACTATTAAAATGTTAAAGCAACAATATTGATTTTTTTTTTTAATATAAAAGAGTCATTTATTACTACTAGCTAGGAATACATGTAGGGAAAAATCTATACAGACAAGAGAAAAATAATTAAGCAGTTATAGAGTTACTTCTTTTTTTCAGTGGTGGTGGGAGAGAGGAAATGTGAGAATAAAATAACACTGTAATTTGAAAGTTACAATGGTTAAATATGTGCATAAATTATTTACAGTTTCTTCACTACTATACAGGGACTACTGACTACTGTCTCATATTTCTTTTCAGAGGGGAAGGTGGAGATGGGTTTTGAGAGAAATGTCGGAGAACTGACTGAATCCCAAACAAAATGTATATGTGATCTGACTAGGTACAAACTGAACCCTCTGGAAATGAAACAGTACTGCATTAAGGGCTCAATCATGAAATGTGCAGCCTCTATTAACCATATGGGTGCTTCAGTGCTCTGCCGGAATAGAGACAGAACATGCAGTGCTTGGCAGGATCAGCCCCAAACTCCCATCACATCCACGTACACATGTATGCACTTACACAGACAAGTTATTACCTCTACATTCATATTTTCATTGTCTAAGCTTTGGATTCTGAAGTTGTTTCTAGATTGCTAGTCACTGACTCAGACACTAAAAATCCCATCAAAATCAGAAAAGCACTGTCATCAAAATGGCTTCTGTATCAGAAAACACAAAGAAGCTTTGATTCACACTCACAACCACTAGCTTAGCCTTGTAGAGAAACTGAAATTACCCTCATTAGCTCAAATCCATTAAAAGGATAAGTCCCTGAACAGAGATCAGAAACATACATTTGGACTCTGGTGAACTGTATTTTTATTCACCCGTCCTGCCCTCTGAAATCTGGATTGTTTGTACTGTTTGGGTATTCTCAGCTACAATTTACCAGTGGAAGAACTTTCAGAACTGACATTTATAGAGAAAATGGCATGACCTATTCTGACCAATGAAACATTCCTGAAAGAACCAGTACTTATGGGTGAATGGCCATCAGGTGCAATCTGTTGACTTGCAATGTCTTCTTACTGTACATCTGTTTCCTTTCTGAACTATATATTTCTTGAGCAGACATAGAATTTCCCTACAATCTATCTAGGAGTTCTCTCCTGTTTATTTTGCTACTACACTGTGGCCACAACGCATTTGTAGTAAATGCTGCCTGCTTCATAGAATTCGTCTTAAATATCTGAGATCAACTGGAAGATCTCAACAGAAGCAGTGTGTGACTTAAGGATCAAATTATGTTTTATTCTTCTTAATCTGTGAAAATATTAGTAGTCACCACACAGAAGCGTGCACCAAAAGCAAAGGCTGCTGAGAAAAAATTTTGGGTATCAAAAGTGACAAGCTGGATTTCCTCTGTAATCAGAAAGGAGGAAAATCTCTAGCTGCACTTGAAATAGTAACATTTTGGTGCCCTGTCATAGGTTTGGATCTTGATTTTGCTAAAGCTGTGCAGTTAGTGCAGCTGCCCTTCCACTGAGATCTTCAGGGCCATCAAAGTATCAGTGTGCAAGAACATGATGATAAAACTAACCAATCATTTTTTATTAATTAAATTTTTAATTATACAAAAAGACCTACAATAACCATAGCAATTACAGTGAACTGAGGAAAATACAAAAGCCAAAATGAAATCATTATCATAATGTATTTAATAACATTTATGTGCTGTGATTTTAGACAATCCAAACAAAAACAATGGGAACAGGAATAAAAATAAGCCACTGGGAACACAGAGTAAATGTGCAAGTCAAACAGAGAAATGCCTCTCTGAGCCAGGAAACCGTCACTGTTGAACAGTGACATTGCTCTCTCCAGCACTGTTTCAATAGGCCCAACAGCAAAACTCCCACTGCAGACTGCCATTCTGCAGTCACCTCATTAGTCAAACAAGTAAATCTCATGTCATTTGATGGTGGAATACTTCCGTACCTTCAAGGATAATCTTTTACGTACTGCCATGTTGTAAAACATTGTAAGTTAGTGCTGGGTGCTGCTGGAAGAAGTCCTTAGTTCTATCTCCCTGCCTAAAGGCAGAACCAACCATACTTAAACCAAATTAAGTAACACTTTATAACAAGTTTCGTAAATGGGAAATACATGTTTGATCAGTCATTTTGATTTGGTAATCATTTTGATACCAGCAAATCCCCAGCATTTTTGTGAATCAACAAAGAAGCTCTTGGGATAGGCAAATAATTTTCTTCACTCACGTGATTGAAGAAGCCGTTAATGCTGTTCCCAGGAATAATGCAATTGACTGTGTGTAAAATTACAGTAGTGACAGCAGTGAAGTCTAGAAATAACTGGCTTGAAATAAGCTAATTTGGGTGCCAGCTGCAGTTTGAGTTGAAAGCGTGCTTTTTAATGATGAGCTCTCTGTTGTCAAGCCTGTATGGTTACAAATAAACTTCGGCCCCATGGTCTCTAGTTTTCTTGGATGTTTCTACAGCCACTTTGCATTGCAATTAAATTTCACAATGGGGCAGGCTGGGGCCAGTGAAAGGGATTGTGAGGAATCAGTAGCTAGGTATGGTTTTCCTCACAGTTCCATAATGTGTGAAGGAGGAGTCTGAATCCAGGTTGAGTAACATGTCATTATCTAATTTATTTGCATCCTTTAATAGCTACTTCAGTATGCAGATTCTTACAAAAAACTTGAAAAAGAATTCTGCAAGTACTCTGTTCCCAAGAAAGCACCTGGCCTTAGGCTGCTGCCTGTCCTCCTCCTACTTCAATAGGTTTGAAATTACTCTTCAGGTAATGATCTTTCACAGATCCTTTTCCACTTCTTTCCCTGTATGAGTGGACTAGAATCCAAATCAAAAATAATCTCTGTCTTCCATGTCTTTGCTGTTTTATATTAAGTTTGTATTCATTATTAATGGTGGCTTAGAGAATATTTACACATTCTCAGTTTTAGAAGGACTATATTTAGTGTCCATTATTTTTCACGTTGAATACATTTGTAACAATGAAAGTCAAAATGAGGAAGAAGGAATTTTTTAATTTTATTAGGAAATCTAAAGGACAGGTCTATTATATTTAGGTCATGTAATTGCTATTGTTATGACAAGCATAAGGTCACGAATATCAGGTCATTAGTTTGAAAAGTTTAGCATCAGCTCAATGCTAGTTCTTTGCCTGAGTATCTCTTTTTTTTTTTTTTTCTATTTTATTCTAAGGCATATTGACAATTTGTGGCATGCACACAATAAGCAAAGGAAAACATAAAAAGAGCTGTCATTTGCAAAGCAACTTGTTTTGAGAAAAGGGAATTCAGTCATATTTTTTGGAAATGGAAAGGTGAACAGAATTTAAAGTCTTCAAAAGTGCACAGTCTAAAATTATAATGGTTAGCACTAGGGAGTATATTAGAATATTACTCCTGCTATGCCAGTTGGCATGTAAGACTTCCACTTAGCAGCAAAGAATGTTGCTAATGTGGCTCAAGTGTTTCTAAATTCAAATTAAACACATCCTCATTCTATATGTATGCTGGGACCATTCTTTCATGGCTTGAATAGATCCAACTATGTTACTTAGGCTTCTGTGCCCATCTTGATGCATGGACAAGAACAACTAGGATAATTTTAGAGGTTTTTTGACTCAGGGATTTTTTACTTGGTATTTTTACTTTATGAAAGGACTTTCCAGTTGAAAACTATGTATTAACAGCAATAAGAATTACAATATCAGGACAGGTTAATAACTGTTCATGTCTAGAGCGCTCCACACATGTGGGATACATCAGAAATAGAACTAAAACCATCAAATGCATGCCAGCTATGGCATAGAATTTTTTTAGTAAATGTTAAATTTTTTAATAAATGTGGTTTTTTTTAGTAAATGTAAAATTACTGTTTAGTAATAATTTGAGATCCTTGTTTCACCATTGCAAATTCAATTTTTCTGCATATTCATATCTTGGTTTTCTTAAAACTGAAAATATTCATTTTCTCTATTTTGATCTGGTTTAAAAGCTATGATTTTCAGAACATATTGGCAACTTCCCACTCAGTGCTACTCCATTTGATTACAGAAAAAGACAGACATCCAAAATGACTACTTATCTCTGACAGCATAGGCAATAAATCTCTAATATATTCTTGAGTATTCTTTAGCCATTTGCTTTTGAAATAGTTCATAGCTATTAATAACAATTCAAATTGTGTTACTAAATTCAATAGACAAGCACCGATTCTGCATCCAGCACCTAAACTGCAATGCTGCAACTTGTCTGTGAGAAGGTGTCAGCTCAGAAAAGGCTAGAAAACCTAATGTGCCATTTTGTGGTTGAGTCATGAGAAGAAAGAGGTTTCTTTAGTCCTCTGTTACGTCTCCTCTCTGAGTGGTATGGCAGACTCTCGCAGTAAGAAAGTAATTTCCCTTTCAGTTTTTGTAGTATGTAACATTTTGTCTTAACATAAATTAGCACAAAGCCTTATCCTTAAAAGCAGCATCTTCATTCACCTTTATCAGTGCTGTCTAGGACTTTTCAGCAGAGGGAGACACTGTGGAAAGCTGATCTTACTTGCTTGCTTTCCAGTTTGGATTGAAGGTCAATGAAGATATTTGGTCTCATTTGACTAATTTGGATTCCTTTGAACATCCAAAGTGCAGAAGTTTAACTCATAATCAAATGCTGAGATCACATTTTCTGTGTAAAACACAGTGGGTGGGGAGAAATATGAAAAAAAAAACAAACCTCCAGCTAAAAAAAGAACTGCGCATAACTAAGGAAGAAAGATGTCAGTGTGAAACAAATGTTACTGGACTACACAGAAAATAACTCTAAAGGAAATAAAAATACTTTAGAAGGGAAATAATTTGGTTTAGGACCATCAATAATTAAATTTAGGGATTTTTTTTTTCCTTTTTGTTTTCTTCTTCTGACTGATATAATTGTGTATGACTTTAACAGGTCAGTCTGAAATTTTGCAAGCTGATTGTCTCTTTGATACAGAAATTTTTGAGAGTTTCAGCAAAAGAGGATAATTGAGGGACATGAAAAAACAGTGGTTATATTCTCAAAAGTTGTTTTCATTGTTTATTTGCTTGTTTGTTTAATCTTTACTGTGCATGTACACATTCAGAGGTGAAACAGTCCATGGACAGCTGTGGTGCCAAGCGCTGTAAGATCTGGTACCATCATTGCTCTGCATACCAGTTCCCAAAGGGCACAGAGACACAGTGCGCTGGCATCAGAAAATCTCTTGAAAATTTTTCTGAACTAGGAATAGAACACAGTAAAGTAAAAAGCATAGGAACCATCATGTAATGATAGGGAGAAAGATTAGGTAAAAGAGACAGAAAATGTGATCTACATGAATTAAGTGCTTGAGTCCTCAATAAGATAGAAAAATTTGTGAAACCAATGAAGAAAGTGTCTCTTTGGAAGCCTCTACAAGGAAATAATCTTCCATTGCTATTCTCTACTTAATCTTGTTCCACAGAGTTTGATAATCTATTAATATCATCACTCGCTCACTCAAACTCAAGGGGCAAAGGTGTCTACTGTCTCTAAACATCAGCATCATGCATCTGCATTTTCTACTGACTTCTCTGGAATTAACATTTTCTATTTACTTTGTCAAAACCCCAGGAAATTACACTTTTAGCACATCATCATTGTTAAAGTTAAAAAGTAATGCTATAAATTTGTAAAGAGAAATTCCAAGATTAAACTTGCATATGTAACCCCTATTTTCTACACTGTTATATATGGAATTGTAATTCTGTTCTTAAATGTGTGATCACATGATTGCATGGAATTGCTTGAATATAAGGAAGTTTTTTTCCAGTGATTTTTGTCTCATTCTGTTCACAAAACTGATACTGCATTTCGTTATGTTTTGCTGCTTCTATGTTTTTAGCGCTTTGTTTTTGATTTTGCAGAATATTGTACACGAAATTGTACACCGGAACCAGAACCTAGACTATATAGCATAAGGCTATACTCTAGGAACCTTCAGTGATAACTTTTTTTTTTTTTTTTTGTAAATATGGAAAGCCATGGGGGTTTTTTATTAATTAGATATAGCACCTAGTACTACAATAAAAAAGTTTCTGGACTAATCCTGATATTTACTCACACCCAACTATCAGAAGCACTCTCCATAAAGACTAGAATTACCTGTGCAGTGCTGATTTTGTCTGTTTTAACTTTTTTTTTTCTGTAGCAATTAGTTTGCCCTTTGAACATGAAATTAGTAGGAAAAATGAAATTATTTTCATCGTTACATTAAAAATAAATAAATCTGAGAGTCTTATTTTCCAGAGGCTCTGTATCCAAAAGAACTGAAGTTCATTTGAAAGCTAAAGCTTTACAAAATAAACTTCAGTGAGTAGCAGTGCCTTTTATTGTCCTATAGGAAATCCGTTTTGATTTGACACAATGATAAGCCTTTGAAAACTGTGGACTGAAAATACACAGTAGACTTTTCGCTAAGCTCATAAAGTGCCCAACTGAGAAAGGATTCACTGCACATGAATAAGAGCTAAATTAGCTGTGTATTGAAAAGTCTTACCAAATGCAATGCTGTAAGTCCTTGGCAGAACTTGGGTCCCAGCAAAGGGTTTCTGCACACTTTGTCAGGTACTCCAGAGAGATTGCCATTCTGATGTGCTATAAGATTTCTTCAGCATTCTTTGGCTGATATGAACTTTAAACCATATCTTAAAGCAAATCAGAAAAATAGTTATGCTATTTGTTGCAGGGGGATATAATTACTTGCTTTTTATTTCAGGCATCTTTCTTAAAGAGGAAAGAGCTAACATAGGAACTAAGTACTTAGAAGCAACTGTACCAAATTCTTTAGACAATGTTTATGGTGCATAATAGAAAAGTAGAGTTTTACACCTACTTTATTTTTGCACACATGCATCCCTTTGCACTTGTGCATTGTGTGTGAATTTCCTTGATAAGGAGAATTGCCTAGTTCCCAGTGTATTTGGGTGCAACAAACAAGTAAATATATGTATAACAGTAACCAGAGTGAAATTCACACTGAACTGATGAAGTTAGTCTGGTTTAGGAAAATCTGTAATGGATAAGATTTTTTTGTTCCTCTGTGCAGCAGACAATTTGCACAATTTTAAACTATTACTAATAAGATTAATTTTCTATCACATTATCAACTTCATTTTCTGTTGTTCATGGGGAACTGCAATTTACACCAAATTATGTATTAAATAGTGCCATACCAACCTTTCCTTTGAAGTAGATGACATTGGCTTGAGAGGAGCTTTTAATTCTGTTAAAGACATGTGCTTGGAACAAAAGTAGTGTGACAGATCTACTGAAACTTATGAATGAATTATTGCTGGAACATACAGTATTTGATTTTTGCACTTTAATATCAATCTTTTGGCAGCATAGTTGCTGCAGATAAAAAAAAAAAGTGTGTCTCAACTTTCTGTCTTATTCATGTGTTGACCTTAAATTTCCCCTTTTCCCAGATGGCCAGTCATCTCTCAGTTCTGAAATGCTAACTGGCACCATTATGCTTGTCATACTAACGCAGACCTGTTCTCCTTAAATTCTGTACCATATGAAGTGTTTTGTGACTATGTGCCAAAAAAAAAAATAAATTAAAGAATAGAGATATTCTTTGCTTGACAAAGAGTGGAAGAAGAACATAAAAATTATTATCCCAGAGCTTTCAGTATATTGTTCTCCCACTATTTTTTTTATTTAGATTTACTCAAATTAAATCAACTGTACTGTCATAATAAAACAAGGCTATCGCATTCTTCTGAGTACAATTCATCAATCACTATATCAAAATTGAGGTTGACAGAAAAAATACTTTCCTCCCAAACATATGTTTGGGCAATCTTGGCGTCGTGGTTGAACATAAACACTCTAAAATGCTTTAGAGAGGAAAAAGAGTCCTAGCACAATGCAGAAAATGGCATGGTGAACACATTATGCCGAAGGGCTTGACAACAGGAGAAAGTGTTTGCCTTCAGCAATATCACTACATTCTTCTCTGAAAAACACCCTATCTCACAGTTTAGCTAAGGAGCCTTTTCCATTCATACAGACACAGCAAAAGAGGCTGAAGCAGAAAGGACTTCCTCTGCAGTACACAGAATATATTAAAGCTTGGTGTTGAAATCCTTTTCTGAAAAGCATATATTCACCTGATTATGGTCTAAGTAATACATAGAGTGTCAGCTTCTTTTTATGGTGAGCATTTATTTATTTATTTTTCATCTTCTGCAATTGTGAAAGGTCCTGCACAAACATATTTTTTCATTTCACCTGTCCAGTTGCTAAGCCATTTAGACTTTTTAAGAGGGGAGGATAAAGCAATTTACAAAAACTTTCTTTTTATACATACAGGTATTCATACACCCACACACACACAGAGAGACGCAGAGTTTTCTCTTTCTTTACATATTATTCTTAATTCTCTTTTCTTTAAAATTTTCCTTTGCTTTGTTTTCTTCTTGGTTTCAAAATTCATCTTAGAAATAGGGTAGCCAGCAGTACTAGGAAAGTGATCGTCCCCCTGTGCTCTGTGCTGATGAGGCCACACCTCAAATGCTGTGTTCAGTTTTTGTCCCCTCACTACCAGAAAGACATTGAGGTGCAGGAGCGCATCAAAGAAGGGCAATGAAACTGGTGAGGGGTCTAGAGTAGAAGCCTTCTGAGGAGTGGCGGAGGGAACTGGGGTTATTTAGCCTGGAGAAAAGGAGGCTGAGGAGAGACCTTTTAGCTCTCTACAACTACCTGAAAGTACGTTGTAGCAAGGTGGTGGTCTGTTTCTTCTCCCAAGTAACAAGTGACAGGATGAGAGGAAATGGCCGTAAGTGGCCATGGGAGGTTTAGATTGGATATTGGGAAAAAAAATCTTCACTGAAAGGATTATCAAGCATTGGAACAATCTGCCCAGGGAAGTGGTTGAGTCACCGTCCCTGGAGGTATTTAAAAGATGTTTAGATACGGTTCTTAGGAACATGGTTAATGGTTGGACTTGATACTTTTAAGGGTCTTATCAAACCTAAATAATTTTATGATTCTATGATTTATATCTAAATTAATTCACTGTTCACTCCTTTAAAATAAAAGTTTTGTTGCCTTAGCATTCTTCCTCACCCAGTACACCTTTTCCCCCCTATTTGCTATTGGTTTATCAGATTAATTCTGTTTGGTGTCATTCAGTTCACCAGAGTTTCTTTCTCATGTGTTATTTTTCATCTCAGCATTCTCACCCTAATATTACACCATGGTGCTTCTCAGTCCACCAGTTCTACATTGAGTTCTACATTGTGTTCTGTTTATTTTCCAATTCTCTTTCTTAATTTATTTTTTCCATTTCCTATTCTTTATCAGCAGACTTGTTTTATTCCAAATCTCCTAAACCAAATCAAAATAATTATTCTCTTTTCTAATCTATGCAGGTAATGATGTCTGTCATTTGCAGATTATCATATTTTCTTGGTTCCCATTTGATTCAATGAAATATTAGACATTTTTTCCTCTCGCAACATCTATGACACACAGCTGTGCTGATAATTGTTCCTAACTGCATGTGTGTTATTTTTTACCTGAAGATTAATTTTAAACTTCTAAATATTTCCAACTTTTCATTAAAAGAAAACAAGATTACTGTTCATGCAAGTTGTCACCTTTCCAAGTAAACTGACCTCGGCAAGACTTCAGAGTTGAGATTTCTATCAACAAATACCAAATTCCTTACTTAAGCTGATCAGGATATTTTCTTTGCATTTGTTACACTACATTATTTTCGGATAAGATTCCCAAAGGAAATTAAAGAAAGAACAATGGATAAAGTAAAACAACCAAGAGCTGGAGCTTTCAGAGTTACCTACTAAACAATGCAACTGAATCTCTGCTTGAAAAGCATTGAATATAAGCATCTCTATGGCCTAATTCACGAGAGAGGATAAAGATAAAACTTCCCACAAGCCTGGTATCTAATGTCCTATATTTCCTTTATAGTAGGATACATTTCAAACTGTTGTGCCTGTAAAGATTTAGCAGGAAGTTCCTAATAATTTATGTGATTTTAGAGTGAAATTTTCAAGTGTGTGATTAAGCTGTAAAATTTAAACAGGTTCCTCAGGTTTAGTTTAGACAACTATCCCTGTTTCATTGCGTACATGTCCCAACATCTTCCACTTCCGTCCACAATCAGAAGTCTACAAAGGAATAAAATAATTCTGATTGCTAGTCCAGATTAGAGAGTATAGGGAAAATAATGATTAAAGAATTAGTATTTATTGGTGCATAGAGAAATGGAATCTATTTCCAAAGACAGTATGAGAAGCAATACATATAAACTGAAAGAAAGATTACAGAAATTGCAAACGAACATTTGTTTTTTTACAGAGAGAATAAAGGAGTTCTCAAATTACCAAAGGATTTTTTTGGAATTTCTATCATCAGAGATCTTAAGGACAGGTTAGACAAATATCTGTTAGGAATGGTTTAAGAACATTAGATGGTTAAAACTGTATCATGGTTGAGAGGAAATGTATTTTCCCTGGATCAAATTTTTAGTAGGCAGCTAAGGTCGATAAACTGCAAGAGAATGATAAAGATTCATATAGAAATAGTAAATATAGTTCTCTTATAAAATACTTCCATAGTAAGGATAAACCATTTTATTACTACCAAAGCAAGCTAATAACCCATATGAAATCTGTTGTTTTCAGCTCCTCCTCTAGTTTGTTAACTTCAGATTATATGACTCCATATTAATGGAAATAGTTATTGATAAAATAATTTCTTAACCTTTTTCCCAGAGTGTGGTTTCAGTAAAAAATTATCACAATTTATTTTTTACAAATTCAGAATTTACCAAGGAGAGACAAGTTCAAATGCTAGAGTATTCTAGTATTCATTTTAATTCATAGTAAATCACTCAGCTTCTTCCATATTTTTTCTTCTCTTCTTTTTTTTCCCATCCTATAGAAGTGGGAAATGAGTGATAAAACAACCACAATGTTATAAAATTGTTGCCCTCATTAATATTCTCAGAGGAATTATCTTCATTTTACTATTATCTCTGTTATTAATATTCTGCTCTTTATCACTGCTTATGCGACCAGATATTGCACGTGTAATCTGCTACATTAATGTTCACAGTGAGAATGAACTGAACTTGGCTGAATATTCTGCATTTACCCTTCAGAGACTTTTATTTCCCTACCACTTTGATTCACTGGTTCTTGAAAGACTGAGCGTGAAGCAATACATAAAAGTAAAGAAACCCCAAATATAGGTTTCCTGGTACATATAATTGGTAAATGTGCAAAATATGATTTTACTACCCAAGTCAAAAGCAGTTCTCTACAGAATTTGGTCTCATTTTAAGTTTGATTACAAATCATTAATTAAAGCAAACATGAAAAATCAGCTAAGTGGTATCTCAGGTATTAAAATTTCAATTGTAGCCAAAAAAGAAAGTAAACTTAAACATGGATTAAATGGTGTTTGATCTAAGGATGGCCCTGTTGTATTAATATGTTCTAGTGATAACACCAGAGTATGCTTACTTTCTATTCCAGTATGTTTAGTTTGCAAGAAAAACATCACTAATAATAAAGTACTATATGTAAATATATTATTAATTATTAACAACAGCCATGTAGTGTCTTACCCTGTTTCACTTGAAGTCATACCTACCTTGAAATGTGGATGATACAGGCAAGAGTAAGCACTCTACCCTTGCATTGTTTAAACTGCTGTGTGTACTACATAAAATCAATTGCAGCCCCCAAAGATGGGCTACCAGCTTAAAACACATGCCTAGCTCGTTATTAGCCTAGCCAATAAATCACGCAAAAAGACAGATATGCCCAAAGCTTTACAAAATAGCTGTGGTTAAAATATCATACCAATATTTCTGAGGCAAATAAAGTAGAAAAACTCTTTACTTCATAGAAGAAAAGCCTGTAGAGCTGTTGCCATTGTCAGTGAAGATGAAGAAGGAGTATCATCTGACATATATTGATATGATTCGTTCCACCTAATATACAAAACCCCCTAGATTACAGCACTTAGGATAGTCACTTTAATAAGAGTGTTCTCGAGGGTGTATGCATTAAAATAAATCTGGATCCAAGAAGTGTAACAACTCACACTTTAACTGCCAATTATCACTGGCATCTTAATTGAGAGAAATCTTTTTTAAAAATTGATTAATACCACTTCTAGTTAATATTGAAATAATTTTAAATACTCTAAAATTATGAAATTATTTTGAATTCCTATTTGAGTTCCTCTGAAACCTTGCTTGCAAAAAAACCCCAAAGGAATAAATGCTGACAAGGTCTAACCAAGTAAAAAAGCTAATTTGAAACCCACACAAATACACTCTATAACTAATAAGAGGTAAAGTGCAAATTTGAAAATAAACAAAGCTATGTCCTAAATAAGGTCCATTTCCCTCTCAATCAGACACCCACTTTAATGGTTTGCTGCAACTTCCTAGGAAAAAAATAAAAATGTAACGAAACTCATTATTCTGCAAAAACTTTCCATATTCACATACCTTTATGCCCTCTGAACAGTTCAGCTAAATTCAACGGGACTGCTTACAAACCAAAAAGTTAAGCTCTGGTGCAAGTCTTTACAGTGTCAAGGTCAACATTTGCAGTCCGGGGCATCCACGTTCTCTTAAGCTGATTCTGTTTCCTCTGCTTCTCCTCTGTCCTGCCAGTGGATGTTTAAAATAACAATCATGCTGGTTTTTGCTGTAAACTGGAAAAGACACTTGAGAACAAAATGCTCTTCCTTGGGATTTCCCAGGAGTCAAGAATACTAAATTACACATACATTCAGTTTCTGTTTACACAATCAATGGAAATACCCATCACAAATCATGTGACTAACATCGTGTGCAATTGACTTTAATTCCTTTTCACAGTTTCACTGGAGTCAGAAGGGAAATACACCATTCGAAATATCGTGTGTATTTTTCCATCTCATGTAGTTCTGATCCCTAAGATGTGTATTTTTTCAGACACAGTCTGTTACTTATGAACAAGAAATCAACTTTCCCTCCTTTTGCTATATTCATCTGCTTTAAAAAAATCCGTGTGGTACATATAAGCTTTTGTTTAAATATAATTACTAAACATATTGACCAACGTGTAGTTAGATGAAAGATTAGTATAACAATAGACATTAAAAAAAAGGCCTCCAAGAAAACTTTTTATTCTGTAAGTTCAATAACCGTGTGATGTCTTCAATTACTTTACTTCTGCATGCTTTTTTCTTGAGATATGACTGACACCCACTACCATATTTCTCCAGGAATGGGGCAGAATAAAATTTTCATATAAGGGTTTTCCCCATTTTCTTTGTGTGAATTGGATCCTGTGTTGACCTCTGTGGAACTCTTTTCCATTGATTCATGGTGTCCAATATATTTAGAGGCTACAAACTATCATTTTGAAGCTAGCACAATTAATTAACCTACCATTACGACTTAACACTACCATCTACTCCAAATTCCATTTTTCTCTGGTTTTCTCCTTGCACAATGAATGATAATCAAGATCAAGGATTAAAGGTGAAATGGTAAAGTGCTCTCACAGTTTCCTTTTTTCTCTGTTTGCTTGGTTTTTTTCTTTTTCATCTGCAAACAGGGCAGGATTTTGCTTCCACTCTTTTGTCACTGCTCTGCAATCCAGTCGGAATCACAGCAAATCTCTTTTTGAAGCAGAGCTGCCTTTCTCTCTCCAAACTCTTATCACTGGTGCATCACAGGAGAACAATCTTCCTTCAAGAGCAAAGGCTTTAGCAATCCTCCCTGATTCCAGTTTTGAGCAACATCTTTTTATTTTTTTTTAATTTTTTCCTCTGACTGAGACTGTTCTTTGCTCTGTACTTGCAAGTCCTGTGCATATCTATTTTTATTCACTCAGATCTGGACATACAATGCAAATTCATGTAATTGGACAGTAAAAAACCCTCTGCTTTCCTCTGTCCTCCTCTCTACGTTCAAGAATATTGGGAATGACAGCCATCTTAATTGTTGCTCCTTTTAACAGGCCCCTCAGGAGGCAGGTAAAAGCTTGAGGAATTGGGAGCCAAAGAGTGTGCTTGTGCGATATGAAGAGCTCATTTTTTAAACTTAGCTTTTTCTGGAAATGAGTGCTCGAAGTTACAATATATCAAAGTCTGTTTTGCTGGTCACTTCGATCATCTTCAATCAAATTACTTCTTCTATAAATGAATGAACCAGCACCACTGAACAAATCATTTTATTATACTGTCATTATTGAGAAAAATTGTCAGCAAAAAACATTGCAGAACAGTTTCACAATGGTTCTTGGGACAACACTTAGTAACAGGCTGAAAAGAAAGGTCTATTTATTCTAATATGGCTGTTTGCTTCGTGTGATTTAAATTGTCTGTGGGCTAAGACAACGCTTCAATCTCAAAAACTTAATTAGTCAATTTAAATTCGATCTATCATAGCTTTCTACAGTGCTAAGGAGCAGTACAGTGGCTGATATTTTGTAGAATGTTTTTACAAATGTATTTGATGAATTGTTAGGCCTCAGCTCAAGAAATAGCTTGAACTTTATTTAATTTGTCGAGTTGATACATATCAAAAAATTGTGTATAGAGTATTGGCACCAAAGTTTTTCACTGAGACCCTGGGAAACAAACCTTTGAAGCAGGTCTGTCAGCACATTTCCATCATTTAAGTACCTTGAAATGTCAACAATTTTTGAATCTCAAAAATTAGTCATTATTAAAACAGAAACAAAGATGAGTCTTTTAGATAGGAAAGAAACTGAACAGTTAAACAAAACAATCCCTCTGCCTCTAAGACAGATACAGCAGGATTAGAAACCAATGATTAGAGTACAAGAGCAGCACGTCCCTGCCTCACCTCTCCTTGCTGTGTAGATCTGTTGCTCCCTCCCAACTAACAATTTTCAGATCGTCTGGCTTGCAACAAAATCTATAAAGTCCTTCTTGGGCCTTAGGAAGAGTTTCTTTCTTTCTATAATTTCCAAGGCCTGCTGTGTCTGCTAGTAGCTCATTTTAGCAAAGTCCCCCCAACTCCACCCCAAGTCTTCACTTTTCTGACAGCTCATTTTCCTAGACTGAAAAAGTGCCTGCCCCACAGCACTCTGCAAAATATCCGCCGGCTGAGGATGTTCATTCCTCAAATGCAGCCTCTAATATCTTAAATGTCTCTGCTTGACCTGGTATGCAACAGCAGCAAAGCAAATACAGATTCCTCATCGCTGCTATTTAGCCTCACCGTAGAGAAGCATAACAGAATAACTTACAAAAACTATCTATCATGCTCACCAAAACCAAAATTTTGCTACCGGTACAGGATTGGATAAAAGAAGTTTAGAGTAATGGTTTAAAACTGCAAAACTTTACCCTGTTACTACACCATGGTGTTGCATAAATTAGCTCAGGTATGAGGACCAGCCTAGGTTAAGTAACATCCAATTTTATTAGGGCTTACTTAGAATTGTCTCTACAACATACTAATGTATGGAAAATTCATGTATTCCATATCATATTCAGTATTATTCACTGCTCCCTCATGCTTGCTACTACTACCAGAGCAGAAAGAAGTGTGTCTTAAATGAAATTAAAAGGAAAAAAAAAAAGTAGACATAAAGCTTGCATGAAAATTAGATGAATTTGTTTCTCTTGCTCTACTTACTAGTTGTAATTATAATTTCACACTGTTTGTTTATGTGCAGAAGCAATGCCTGTTGGATCATATTAACTTGCATGTAGAAGTGTGAGCAATCAAATCCTATTAATTTCAAAGAGGATTCTCAAAGGGGAATTTTTAGTTGATGCAAATTAATGAAACCTTTTTTGACAACACTAGCAAAAATAAATGATATTAAGACCAAAATTTGTAAGCATAAGGAAACAGAAGGGAAAGAGCTGGTAGCATATCTGTGTTACAGTTTAAGGGCCTTTGCCTTCATCAACTGTTCTCAAATGCAAAGTCAATTAAAGTAGTATTACTCCCCTAATCCAAATTACAGGAGCAACAAAATATTGTTCCACTTCAGAGCAGAAGGAAACAATCTAGCAACCAGAACAGCACCCAACCCAGTTCACCAGAGGCTCCTATATATCCTTGAACCAAGTCTTCCTTCAATACCTCTTTTGTCATGCATTTAATTTTTCTAGAGATTGAATTCTGTAAACATAAGCATAAAAAAATAATAACCTAGCACTATATTGACAGAGTTGAAGCAAAGCATATTCTGATGATCAGGTGGTTGGAGGACAGACTGGGAGAGTTGGGGTTGTTCAGCCTGGAGAAGAGAAGGCTCTGGGGAGACCTTACAGTGGCCTTCCAGTATCTGAAGGGGTCCAACAAGAAAGCTGGGGAGGGACTATTTACAAGGGCATGTAGTGATAGGACAAAGCTATGGTATTGAAGGTAATGGCTTCAAACTGGAAGAGGGTAGATTCAGATTAGATATTAAGAAGAAATTTTTCTCTATGAGGGTGGTGAGGCACGGGAAAAGGTTGCCCGGAGAAGTTGTGGAGACCCCATCCCTGGAAGAGTTCAAGGTCAGGATGGATGGGGCTTTGAGCAATCTGGTCTAGTGGGAGGTGTCCCTGCCTGTGGCAGGGGATTGGAACTAGATGATCTTTAAAGTGCTTTCCAATCTAAACCATTCTATGATTCACTGATTCTGACTTGCTAAGTATACTCATTTTGGCTGGGAGAGAATTAATTATATTCATAGTAGCTTGCATGGTGCTATGTTACGGTTTTGAGACCAAAACAGTGCTGTTAACATATTGATGTTTTAGTTATTGCTGAACAGTGCTAACAAATCTTCAAGGCCTTTTCTACTTCTCATGTTGCCCTGCCAGCAAGTCGACTGGAGGTGCACAAGAAATTGGGAGGGAACACAGCCAGTTCACCTGACTCAAACTGACCAAAGGGATATTCCACGGAATATAGCATCATACTCAGCAATAAAAGCTGATGGGGAGAAGGAGGAAAGGGATCATTGTCATTGTGTCATCTGGCCTACTACACAAAAAACAGCTGTTGGATTTCTTGGCTAACGTTTTAAAAAAAGTTTAATTTTTATAGAAACACAACTCCCTCAGTAAAATTTAGTGTAATGAAAAATATTCTGTAACTATTGAGAATTTTCTCAATGATTACTTAACACCCTTGTCAGCACATATTTTTAAGTAACCATATATGGTTATCTTCGATTTCCAGCCTTTGAAAATTTTTATATTTTTTATTTTATGGACAAGACAGACTTCTCTTTTCTTCACAAACTGGGATAAAATCATTCCCTAATCTTTGTACTACTTGCCTGGTTGAGCATTATTTTTCAAACACAAGGTGCTGTGATTGAATTTTCACACTTGCTTCCTAAGCTGTTGTGGTGACAGATTTGTGTCTAACAGCCGTCTCTAGCTCCACTGGCACAGCATCTCGCCTGGAGCACTCCCTGGGAACAATCTCTGCGACCAGAAAATCATTGCTGATCTCCCTAATCGCATGGGCAACCATGATCCCTTCTTTGTGACCTTCTGTTCAAAATTTGAATGTATCAGGCTATCAAAGTTGTGTTGTAAAAGCAAAGCTGAAGCTCCAACTTGGATGAATTTCTAGAAATTAAAGGATATATCTATGCCTCAGCAACATGAACAGGACTCTCAGATAAATCTCTTCCTCATTTTTCATATTACATCTGACTCAATTTTTAAGAGATTTCAGGATTTCTTTCCTCTATTTCAGGTTTTCTTGTGGTTTTTTGGTTTAGTTTATCTTCCCCAGTTGAAAAATTATGATCTCTAATTTTGAGAGTCAGTTTTTTAAGTGATAAATAACTTCTCTTGTTTCTTGCTTTCAGTTTTTAAATGGCTGAAGTAATACCTCGGCTGCAAATCAAACTCTCAGGAAATTTTCTGGGAAAAATTCTTCACCATTGTCAAAGTCATTCTTTTGTTCTCTTTAAAAACATCTCAGTAATTTATGATTTTTTTAAATAACTACCTCATCTAGAGAAAGACAGTTTGATATTCTTCTTTTGTTTAGTACATGACATTTAAGACAAAGACACAGTAGAAACAACACAAATGTTAAAATTTACAGTTAAATACAGTTTACTCAGATTTTCATATCCATACAGGTGCTTAAGTAATGTGATCAAATCCTTCTGGTGATGACTTACTCAGAAATCAAACTGGTTTTTGACACAGTTTCTCTTAAGGCACAGTTCCTAATACTTTAATCACTTTCATTGCTCTTCTCTGAAACCTCTTTAACTCTCAATCCTTCATGTAGTGTCAGCATCTGAATTATGTATAGGATTCCAATAAATCAGATAGTAACACTAGTACTGTAACTTTTTTTGCTCCTAATCAATATTCCCATTTATATGTAAAAGGAAGAAATATTTAGATGGAATGAATTATCTTTGCCTGCTATAGCATTGCATTGGACATTCATGTTAAATGGATTATCTGCTGTCACAACTTCTTCAAAATTAGCTTCTGAAGATAGCATGCCCAGTTGTGTACATACAGCCTAGATCCTCTGTTCATAACTTTGTGACTATTTTACAATGGAATGCATACTGTTTGCTCACACATTACCAGATCATGGGTCATTCAGTAGCTTTTAAGATGAGATAATCAACAAAAATATGACTGAGCAAGTTGGGGGCAGTAGCATATATGGTGGTTGCAATTACAACTCTTCTCATTTCTTACCAAGACCTCTAGATCTGAGGTATATGATATTTAAAAAGAAACCCAAAACAACCTTTTTTTTCCCACATCGCATGGTTCTTTGATTAATTCAGTTCTTGACAATTTTATGTTTAATAAATACTTACTTTTTCTGTCTTTCCTCCCACTCTTGGTTAGTTTACTAGTCCAGCTCCTAGAAGGTAAGTTCTTGTATCTACAGAAATTGAACATATCTAAACTGACCAGCTTTTTTTCTCTAGAAAAAAAATCTAATGGCTTAACATTCTGTAATATAATAATAATAATTTAAAAAGCACCAAGTTCCTCCTCCTCAGTATATTAGCTTTTTGTAATGAAAACTATTCTCAGTTTGAAAACTGTATGTCAAATACATGTGACCAAATATGGATTTCTACATGTCTACCACTAACCAAGAAAACCTAAGCTACTTTTATGGCCACAGGAGAGAAAGTGCCAGTTTCAATCTGTGATTAATGTTATTGTAGAATAAATATTTAAAACTTTACAGATGAATACCTTAGAAATGCCTTCTTTTCCTCCACTGGCATGGGAGACAACTATATTGTAAACATTTCACGTGATACAAAGTGAAACCCTCTACAATCTCCTGGAAGATCTTTTTTATTTTTTTATTTCTATTTTTATTATTTACAATTTCAGGAGTTAGTTAGACTTATTTTTGGAAGTGTCCTGATTTGAGGTAAAATATGTGGATTCGTATCTCATGCTAGTCACCAAATGGCTGGTGTCCAAGGAGGACTCTCTCTGTAAGTCTGTCTTTGATCCAGATCTGTGTGTTCCTGAATCCAGATCCAAAATCTAGTTCCTGTCCACCACTGAGTCCAGCCTGGGACTTTCCCAGTGCCTGCTAGTGACTTAGTCATCATCCTGGGAGCCTGATACGAGTTTCTATATATTTGTATATATTTCATTATTTTCTTATTAATATTATTATATTTTCTTTTTATTATTTTATTATTAATATTTCAAAAAGTAGTTTAGTTCCTTTTTCCACACATAAGTTCTTTCTTCTTCTCTTTTTCTCTCCTCTCCTCTGAAGGGAGATGCTCTTCCTTCTCTGAAGGAGACAAGAACCAGACATAGTGATCCAGATGTCATCTTGGATTAAATATTTCAGACTAAATAAAATGCTGACTTAAATCAGGAATTACTATTTATATATAAATTCTCAGTACTGTCACCGAGCCAACAAACGTTTATTGACATCATGGTTTTAAGGAAATGCTATAACCACTGAAGTCATTAGGAGAAGTTAATACCCTGTAACAAATAACTGGCACTCAAAAGTAATGGTCAGTCATACCCCAGCATTCCTGCCTCGCACAGTCTTATTAAAGCAAGTAAACCCAACACTCAAGCTTTACTTTTGTCCCTGCCTTCATATCAATATGCAAGGAATCCTATGATTTTGAGCTTGACAGCTGACAAAATGCATCCAGTCCTAAGGACTCTCTTCACAATGGTGCAGAAATGGTTCTGCCTCCAAGAAAAGCCATTAACACATCGCATGGCAGGCTTTCATGGTCTTGGGTAGCACACACTTCTGAGGTGTAAAGATGCCCTTTATTCCAAGGCCAGTGACACTTTTCATATAGTCTGAAAAACTGCTAAATTTGAAGACTTATCTGGGAGTTAGCATTAGACAACAAATTAAAGGAAGGAAAAAATGTGGTTTACCAAACAAAACAGCATTAATGTTTAGTTGTTATGCATTCAGTCTACAATTATTGAAAACAAAAATGGAGGTTTATCATTGCAGCTCAAAGCTGCAGATCTTATACAAAGGACAATTTTTAAGGCTATCCTTATCTATTAATTTTGTATTAAACTATGCAGTTTTCTGCACTTTCAATTTAACACACCAGTATTCATTTATCACTGTAGGGCATCATGGACAGCTGCAACGTGAAGATTCAACTGGATGTTGGCAGACTTGCACAGAAATGTAATGTTGCCCTGGGTTACAGCTACAGTCTAATTTTGGCTGGTGAGTAAACACACTTGAGTTTGGCTGCTTGTTCTTTGATCATTATTGGTTGATCTTTTAAACATGAATCCTTTCTTTGTCATATAGCTTCTTCTACATTTCTATTTTGCCTTTCATCCTATATCAGTTATTTCATATGAAACTATCATGTATACTTTGCCTTTTGTTTTTATTGAGGGCCATCTTCCAATTTTTTTCCCAGAAAGAACAGGTCTCATAGTGTCTATCACATTGCCCTGATCTTTTGTGCAAAGCACAAGCCAGAGAATTTTAAAAGTCTTTCTGCTTTGCTACACTGGTAGTTTATGTACTGTGCCTCTAGTCATTTATTTGTGTGAGAGATCTACAGATCATGAGCAGCAACTGCACTAGAAAAGAAATCCAGTGCAGAACAAGCACAGCAGCAAAACCCCTAAAAAGATTAATAATTTTTCAACTTCAAGTTTTGTATCTTATTGACCCAAGACAAAAATGATTTTTATATCATAAATGATGCAGGGGCAATGACTGTACAGGTCTATGGAAAATAGTAGATATAAGGATTCTGTTTATTAAACAAGCTGAATTTGGTCATCCTGCTCACGATGAGAACTTCATTACATGAACAGACATTCTGATACACATCATGTACTGCACAATTTACAAAACCAATTCAAAAATTTGACAAGTGCTTGAGTAGATACAGTTCCTCAGCTAAGGTTGATGTTCTGTACAGTTCTGTAGCTGTTAAGAGGCTAAATTTCTTTATCTTCATAAAGGAAGTTGAAATAGGTCCATTTAATTTGTGGAAAAATTTTATAAAAAGGATACATCTTGCAGTCATAACAGATCCAATCAAAATTTGAGTTTGGGACTTCATAAATATTGTCATTGTGGAATTTAATTTTATCTTAAATACAGTTATTTAAAGGTACAATAGCCTTATTTGTGAAAAAAGATCAGAGTTTGTTTAGGTAAACAAAAAGGCCCCAGTTTCCCTATGTATCTCTACACCCATACTGTCTGGAAATCATTTGATGAATTTTAAGATAATTTCATTGGCAGCTATCTTTTTCTTCACTATTGATCCATACTTTGTTAGTTGAAGCATATCATCTTATTACCTCTGTTAAAACAATTATTTAATCTTTGCAAAAAATATTATTTTCTTTCATTTTTTTTTACATTCCATTCCAGATAAAAATAATGTTCTGAAGAAATGAAAATTATGTGTGTCATTTTTTAAAAGACAGAAGGCATATACCTACCTTCCTGGATACTGGAGAGTTTGAAGAAAAACTAGAATATATACCAAATATATAGAATATATTCGCATGTATTTTTCCCTCTGAGTTCATACAGTGATGTTCTGTTCAGTGATAGAATGTATGGTGCTCTCTATTGTAAGCTGCAGCACAAACATTTTCTAGAGTAACTTCAATTTATCCATGGAAGCATATGACATATTTTTTATGTCTTAAAGCAAATTATATACGAGAACAGTGACACACATATGGTCCATCCTACCTAATATAATATTTTAGGCAAATGGCCATCCTAGATTACTCTGATTTTTATAGACAACAGCAAAGTATATGGAGTTTTTTGTTTCCCATCTAAATTAAATTTCTGTCTTCCATTCTCTCCCCTCCCCTTGCCTTGCCTCGCCTTTCATAAAATGATACAGAACAGAAAATATTTAGCAGCAATGGCTTGGCAAGAAATAAACACTCAGCATTTTCCAGTCTGTGAGTAAGGTGGTTTGAGATTCACATAATTAAAGGGAATAAGACCTCCCAAATCAACTTTTAAAATATATCAAATCTTATCCTGTTCAAAGGTAATCTGCCAGACTAGGGAACAAGGGAAAGAAATTACAGGAAAGAAAGAAGCAGAGTTTTGGGGAAAGGATAGGAGAAAAGCTGAAACAAAGCTAAAAAGATCAAAATTCTATAAGCCAATAACTTTAATGGTAAACTGTTCATCAACATATTTTGGAAAACCTAGGTACAGCAGCTGGCTGTCCAAAAGTATAACTGATTTTCTAATTCTTCCATCTCAATTTACACAGGAAAAGAAACCTAGAACAAACAAAGAACTCTGAGAGTTTTGTGCGGATATATTAGCAAAGAAAATATCTGGCCACTGCAATAACAGATTAAATACCCACTTTTATTAATAGGTGAGTATCAATTAACAAAACGTGGTATAATGGGGAAAAATGCTATGTCTTCATTTCACTTTCCTTTTATGTCATGCTGAGCTCGTTTTCAGCTGATTTCTCACTACAATTTGGTTTTGTATCAACTGAGGAGTAGCTTTTTTTCTAGAATCCATTGATTGGCTTCTCCCTTGACAATATATGAGATTAAAAGGTCAAGGCAAACTTATGGTATGTATGACTGATCCATGTTTCTGACCCTGTGTCCTTAGATTTATAAAAAAATTAAATGTGGCTAAGTGCCATGAAGTTATCCATGTATTAATCTCTCTGCCATCTTAGACAGGATGTTGACATTGAAACTGTTTATTGTCCCATGCTGAATCTTGCACTTTGCCTGTCACCATGCTAAAAGTTTATCGATAAAGGCAATTTCTCAACATAAACAACTAGATTCAGATGCCTGGGAATGTCCTGACCTTGTTCATTTTAGTAGGAGTAGCCTACCATGTAACTTACATATGTATTCTTATTATGTAAGGATGATTTAGATAAATATTAAGCTTCATCAATTCATAAAGGAAATAGATTAAACCTAAAAATCAGGAAAGATTATTTTTTAATTCAGTGATCTTCAGATCATGATACTTAGTCCTTCTTCAAATAGGCTCCCATTTCAACAGTGTCCCCCTAAATATAACCCAAAAAGTTGCAGTGATCTAGCATTGTTGGGATGTCACCAGTTCAGTCATGGTGGATCTAGTTCTCCTATAGAAAACCTTTGTCAGCAGAGCTCACTTCCTGGTGTCTTCTTTCACCGAGCTTTATAGTTTGTTTGTTTGTTTGCCATCCTCACAGAAATATGTAGTATTCACATGGTGAGGATAGGCCCTCTGCAGCAGCCCTCCCCCTTTTTTTTCCCCAATAAGTTTGAAAAATAGGAGAGGAAGGAGTTCTTTTTATTTTCGGTGAATCAAACGTATCTCATATGTGTCTCTAATTCAACATTGTCAAACACAGCCTTTTCCTCTGCTATGTGTTCCATTTACCACCACAGGAGCCAACTATCTAATTATGCTAAATATGCACCCCTTCTGGAGAAGTTTTATTAGCAGAATTTAAACAAACAGAAGCAATTTATACTCCACTGAGATGTGCCTATGTACTTAACCCTAATGGGAGGGGAAATACTATTTTAAAATTTGTCCTTTGAACCATTCTATGTAAAACCCAAGTTATGAAGTTGTTCATCCCTATGGACACCATATGAACAAATTCCCCACATGACATTTTACAACTAATTTTCATCTCCTTGAACTAAACACAAACAATCTGACAACTAGTTTATGCAAATATGTTCTGAACTTCTTTGAAGTAGCTATTTTTAAAGGCAGATATCATCTCCGCTTGGGGCTGAGCGCTGGAATGATTTATATTTGTTTCAATAATAAAAAAATGCTAGAAGTTATTTTCTACATGGTTTACTCCATTAGACACATTTATTCTGACAGGAAGTGCTGAAATGCTAGCACTAAAGTGCTGGAATTACACATTTGAGCTTAGGATCAAAATTCAGCAGAAAATTCCAAGTGAGATGAGGCTTGGTTTTTTGAACAAAGCTGGGAGACGTGTATTATTTAAACAACCATACATTCAAACACAACTTGTTCAAGTCAAAAACTGTTCTCTGAAGGGTCATATGGAGAAGGAGTTGGCATGGAAAGTTGGCATCAATGCATATAAATACCTGAAGGGAGGGTGCAAAGATGGATCCAGGCTCTTCCCAGAGGTGCTCAGTGACAGGACAAGAGGCAATGGGCAAAACTGAAACACAAGACGTTCTGTATGAACATCACGAGACACTTTTTGACTGTGAGGGTGACTGAGCACTGGCACAAGCTGCCCACAGATTTTCCAAAGTCTCTATCCTTGGATACATTCAGAAGACACGCTCCTGGGCAACTGACTCTAGGTGACCCTGCTTGATCAGGAGGTTTGGACAAGATGATGTCCAGAGGTGCCTTTCAACCTCAATCATTCTGGGATTCTGTGCTCTAAAAATGTGGTTTTTTTTGGTTTGGTTTGGGTTTTTTTTAATGTACTTTCTTATGTCCTTAGATTCTGGTTAACAAACCAAAAAAAAGTTATTTGATTACCTGTAACTTTTATATGTGCTGTCTTAAAAAGAAAAAAACAACAGAATTTATTTATTTATTTTATTATTCCTCTGCAACAAAAAATTGCTTTGAAAATATACAGTATCTGACTTACAAATGCAGCAAAGACATATTTTCTATGTCTTGGAGCAGATATAGGTAATTTTAAAGAGGTCAGCTAAAACTCAGAAAGTGCAGAGAGATGGGTTTAATCCGTATCTTTACTAAATTGTACCTGCAGGATTTTGTAAAATTTGGGTGAACTACTTGTGTCTTGTTAATATGGAGTTATATATATTTGGTTTCTTTTTCAGGAACTTATAATTTAAGTTATTGTTTTATGGAGAGACAGAATGTACTTTCACTATATTTGACAATATTTAAATAATGATCTTTACTGTCATATTGGAAATGCTGATAGAAGATATGGAGAATAGAAAGAATTTTGGTATTTTGTTAATTTTTAAGACTTGGACTAGTTAAAGATTATTACTGTAGAAAATATGCCCAAGTTAGGTGATTATGGGTTTTATCAGATAAAATTATCATTGGCTAATATAAGATTTTGGGGTTTTTTTGTGATCTTGTGGCTTTTTGGTTAAATGTCTTTTTGCCATTTAACTCTCAGTATCTCAACTGTTGAAAGTGTGGTCAACACCATGATGAAATAAAAGTCATCATCATTGTCAAAGGACGAGATATTTGCTGTCTATTAGGATTTGGTGATAATTGGTACAGTATTTGAACAACTGAGAAATTACACATCAAAATGAAAAGCTGGGCTGAGTAAAAAAGGAAGTACTTTTTTCTTTCTTGTTTTAAAGTGGAAAAGCTACATAGCAAAAAGTGTGTGCTTAAGCTCGTACATTGAATTTGGGGATGAAAGGTCTTTTCACTGGTTGTTTCTCTTGGAATTGTTTGAGTTTTGGGTTTTTGTTTCGGTTAAGAACAACATTCTCAACTATTAAAAAACATACCAACCTGAAAAACTTTAAAAATCTAAACATATAAGATGGGGAAGAAAGGCAATCTTCTTTCCAGGAGAACCAAGCCATATGAAATTTACCATCAGTGAGGATTTCCTGAGAATGATGGCTAGGAAAATATTTGTGAGCAGAATTAGTCTGAATATTTTCCACAGTATAGACCTTCACCACAACTTGCTTACTCTCCAAAATCTAAATAGCTTTCAAAATGCAAATGAACTTGATTAGTTTCCTGCCACATTGCCAAAGTTCTTCAGCAGCCAGACTGATCAGATTACTAAGAATATCTGGAATCTGTATTCCCTTCTTTCCATGAAACTTACTTTGGAAATTTTTTCTATACACAACTTTGACAACCTGTTTAACCAAAGGAATTTCCAGCTTTCTGAATATACCATCCCTCTGAAATTCTCTGCTTGTCTACCGTTTCCTTCTTCAGTCTGCTCAGGAATAAGATAGCTGTTTTGTCTCATTTTTCCTTTACAAATTTTGGCTGCACTGCCAGCTATTTCTGCATGCAATGGTGCCTGCTGAGCAATTCAAATATTCAGCACAGTGTCTTTAAAATTACAAGAGGTGAAGAACGCAAGAAATCTCACTTGGAAGGTATTTTTTTTGTCTCATGCTAGTCTAAAATGCACATGTATTTACCTCAGACTGAAGCTACCAGGTTTTCTCAGGCTTTAAATGAACAAACAAAATAAAATTATAAGTTTTCCAAATAGAAAGGGCATGTAAATTTATGTAAATCTACCTGATTTACCTCAGACAACAAAGAAACAGCAGATTCTAACCATTCATGAGAAACACAGAGAAAGTACTGGAGTTAATTTTAGCATTGCAGAATGCCTACAATTCCAAATTATTTTTTTCAGAGATAAACAAACAGACAAACAAAAAGCAGAGAGCATACCTTAAAAGTACAAAACCAAAGAGTCATATAAATATAAAAGTCATGGACTAAAATTCAAAAGTATCAATGGAAACTTTGATACTGTTTTGTATCCTCTGACTTTCTGTAATTTTTCTTATTTTTGTGAGGTGTTCTTTGTCCTGAACTGTAATACCATGACACAATTGGCCCTAGAAGCAGGAGTGGCCAAAGTCAAATGCATCTAATTTATCATGATTATGGCTCTGGCTGTACTAGTTCTGAAAGTTGCTCCTTTAGAGCCACCTCAGCATGTCTGTATGGTTCTCACATTCAGCTATTCAGCTGTACTGTAAGAATTTTTGTTCAACGTACTGTGCACCATCTGGAAAAATTTTCTCAAACCATAAATCTAATGACAGCTGCCATCCTTCCCTCTTGCTGAGAGGTGGTGGAGCAAGAAGACCTGATTGAAGAACATGAAGAGTTCCACTATACTTGATGTCTCCTTGCTTGTATTTGACATACATCTTATCTATCTCTGTGCAGTTAGAACATATGTTTGAGTTAGCTGTAGTCATGGTGATACCATATTCCCCAATTCAGAATGTAGTCTCTGCGTCGAGTGGAACAAGCAGGCCTGAATGAAGACCAATGTCTTTTTTGACAGACATACTTCTATTTATCAACTAGTCATGGGGCAACAACTGATGGCATTCTGTGGTTATATTACACAGATCAGAAAAGTAATAATAATAATCCTTTCTGGTTTTTACATCCAGGAGAATAATCTGTGATGTAAATTCGAGTTCTTATTTTAGTTTATTTTAAAGTAAATACAGTTCTTAATGTTTCATATTACATACAGCAAATTCCAAGAAGCTGGTGAAACTATAAAATACTGATGTTAGCAAATTCATAATGTTTCATATATGTCATAAATTTGAAATAACTGTTTTTAATACTTGTGAGAGTCAGTTAAACATATTTGATATTTAGAAGAAAAACATCTCTATACTAATACACAGTGACTATTACATTTAAATCTATTTTATACAGGTACACAGGCACAGAAATACACAGTTACATTAAAGAGTGACAAGAAAAATATTCATTTCCCATCTTCACCCTACAAATCTGTATTTTTATCAAGTCCCAGAGATTGCAGAGTGCAATACTGCATTCAGGTTATTTCTTTTCCTTAGTCTGTATTTCAGATTCATAGCTACTCTTAAAAAGGTTTGTCCAAAATCTTCTGTCAGTAGCAGAATAAGAAAGAGATCTAAAGAATGCTTGTTTTCTTTTTTTTTTTTTTCATTTCTAATCTTTTAAACATCATTTACACTCCTACTCAGCATCATGTGTTATTATTAATGATGGTATTGGTCATAATATATAGTTTGGTAAATAATTTTTTTTTTTTTGTAAT